>JBBBVU010000018.1:1453393-1466242 GCA_037177055.1 Atherinosoma microstoma
TCTGTAGTGAAATGTAGATCCTCTGTTCTCCTTCAGTAAGTTCATGTCAGACATATTACAGGTTGGACTTTTTACTGTTGGAACACTTTTCTTACTATTAAATTCTGATAAAGAAAAATCACAATATATCGTCTTACCCATAGTATCACAATATATCGGGATATATCGTATCGTTGCCCCTGTATTGTGATATATATCATATCGCCAGATTCTTGCCAATACACACCCCTACTAATTTATTTATTCAGAAATTTGATTTATTTATGTTTTAATGATTTATCAATTTATTTACTAAGTTCCTAATTCATTTATTTATTATTTTAAATCCCTTTTTAGTCAGTTTTAATATAATTATCTATTTCATTTGATTTAGCTCATCTGTAGTTTTACTCAGTTCTGTTTTATACCTTTTACCTCAATCTGAGACACAAAACTACTTTTCTATTACTTCTGTAAAGAAGTTTCTGTAAAAAAATTGTATGAAAAGTCTTATATAAATAAATATAAATATATAAATAAATATATAAATAAAGTCTGATTAATTGTACAGTCCTCTGATCAGCTGTTTTGTTGTTTAAAAGTGCTTTAAAAATAAAATGTTAAGTTAATAACAAGCTGTGTGAATAACGTCAGACTGTCAATCATCTGTGTGTCACTGTAGTTTCCATCCAGCCATCACATTAGAGATTTTACATATCAATACTTTAATTGTGATAACATTATGAGAGTTTTAATTCCCCTTTAATTCAGAATAAAAATTAAATCCTTTTAAAAGATTAAAAATGACCATATAAACACCTAAATCTGAATGAAATGACCAATCTGAATTAAACTTAAATCCGGGGTAAGTGGCTGGTTTCTTCTGATCTTAAATCTGAATTAAATAATGTAAACGTTCATTCTATTTTAAGTTAATTCTGCTCACTGTGAGGAGCCTTCAAACAAGGAAAATAATTACGAATGAACATCATGTAACCATGGCGACGGTCACATTAATGTCCAACGTTAATTCACTATGTTGAAGAAAACCAGCTGGATTAGAGAAGTTGACCATCCCTGCTGGCGTATCTGATTATCAGCATGCCGTGTTTTCACCTGAACGCCAAAAACCAATCACAGCTCACCATGACAGCAGGAGTTTTAAATGCTGCAATCTCATTTTATTCCCACTTTTACCAAGTCCTGACAGACAGACAGACACGTGGTGGAAGCCGTGGTGTTAAATGTTTGGATGGTTTTAGTTCCAGTCATGTTCACTGTGAGGCTTCAGCTCTAAACCACCAACCAACCCGTGCATGTTCTACTGAACCCCAGAGTATTAAAAACGTACCCGTGTCCTGATGGAGCTATGAAATATAGACAGCAGTGGACTCGGCTGTCGGGCATCAGCCGTCTGTTGACCCGCGACTCTGCGTTGAGGTAATCCTCGAACTTGTTGTCGATGTAGTCGATGACGGGCTGCCAGCTGAGGACCACATGTTGCATTAATGGCACGTGTCACACATGTAGGCAGCAGTACCTGGCGGTAACGGGTGATGAATGGATGAGCTCACCAGTTACTGTTGTCGACGGCGTCCCCGAAGCCGGGGGTGTCGACGATGGTCAGCAGAAGCTGCACTCCTCCTTCTTTTATCAGAACCTTGGACTGCTCCACCTGAAGATGGAAATAAACCAGTCAGGAGAGCAGCAGGACTAAAACAGCCAAGTTAAAACCTTTTACAGACAGAAAAACACACTCAGGATAACATCTGCAAAGACGGACAGAGACGTGGGGGTGGGAGGGGGGGGTGGGGGCTGCAGATGAAGGCCGAGGTGAACAAAGATGGCTCTAAACGCATCAACGAGGCTGGATCAGCAGATCAGCGTGGGGTCGAGACAGCACTCGTGATAAGCAGATGAACTCTGATTGAATCAGCAGATCTGAACCAGACCTCGCCTCCCAGTTTCTCCTATCTGAGACTCCACGGACCGGGTCAGTCCAGGTCAGCTAAACCGACGTTTCCCTCCCTAGAAAACAGATGCTGTGTGACACGCTTTGACTGAGAACATGCGTTTGGTTTGGTTAATGAGTTTAGATACAAGTTCTGGAAGCAGTAAATATTTGTGCACCAGAGATCAGACATGCTCAGAGACTAACTCTGAAAGCAGAATCTCATGGCACTGTTGTCCTTTTCAGCCTTTTCAGCCTTCTGTAGATACTAAATATGATCTGGAAACATATTTACAGTTACATTATGATGGACAGCTTCCCCTTTAGGTGATCTACTGGAGTTTTCCAGGAATTTCTATCCCGTCCAGGAGGTTTACAATCCAGCTACTAAATGTAGTGTTTATTCAGATCCATGATAACACCATTATTTAATCACATTTTCATCACTATCACTACCATGTTGCCAAGAGACCTCTATTTTGACGAATTTGCCACTTCCTGTCAAGCTTTCCACCAATCAGAGAGCTTAAATCGACAGTAATGTCCAATCAGGAGCAGCCAAAGATCAACAAGTGAGCAGAAAGTTCTCTGTGTCTGAAAAGAAGAAAAATAATAATCGTCTATGGCTGGAATAAAGCCAAGAAGCTGAGCTGGAGGTGGTTTAGTGAGGAGAGGAGGGAAATAGCAGCAGAAATAACTGGAAATGAGGAAAATGTGCAAATAGCTTCTGTTGTGTGTTTCAGTGCCAATAGGTTTTCAAATTACATGCACTTTTGAGATTTTCAGAGGCGTCCCACAGGGATCTGTACTCAGCCCACTTCTTTTTCTTGTACTATGAATATATTCCTGATGTGTTGCATCAGTGTAAACATCTTTTCTCTTGAAAGCCAAGACTTGAGAGAATGATCTGAAGATGAGAAAAGTCTTGGTCCCTGTTGATCGCTGTGTTATTTCTACAAAGTACTGTTAGTAATAAATTCTGTTTTCTTGTGTTGGTTGGCTTTTATGGTGCCATATCTATTGATACACTCATTTTACATCACTTATCCTCAATCTGACATCTGAGGCTGTCCTGAAAACATCATGTCGCCATGGTGACTGGGATCAAAAGGGTTCCGTCTACATAAAAGACAACAACAAAAACAAACAGTGGACCAAAAATAGCAAAACACAGCTTAGATTATGAAGGGTTGAATCCCCTTTCTTCCTCATTCGGATGCTCAGTTTGAACTTCATTAAGTCGTCTTCACCATGTCCACATGACTAGATGCTACCATGTGATTGGCTGGTTAGATATTGATGCTAAATGGTGAGTGTAGGTTGTGTTGCCAGGCAACAAGATTTTGGACAGCTTTCAGGAAATTAAATATCACATGTTCAAAATAAATTAGGATTTTGAAGTTTAGGATCATGTGTTTGACTGAGACTCGTCTGACAAATAAATAACTCAGATCTCATGCTGTGGTTGCAGGAGGGTCAAATGTGAAAGAAAATAATGTAAAAGTTTGTATTATAGACGATTAGCCACATGGTCACAAGAGTTTAGAGCTAAAAACTCATGAAGCAAACATGAGTCCAGAACTGGTGAGAATTCCTGATTAATTTCATGAGATTATTTCTTATCTCACCGGAAATATGTCTCGATTAAATAAAATAAAAAGAATGAGTAAATATTCTATTTAATCTAGAATTATCTTTATTTTTGCTCATTCTTGAAAGGGGGTTTCTTGTTTGGGGAAGAAGTCTCATAAAGTGATCAGCTGATGTTTGTTGGACTCTTAAAGGAACACATTCATACTTGTTCCATCTTGTTAATTATTACATCACAGTCTACAACTGACTGCTGTTCAGAAGAAGAGAACATTGTAGTTTAACAGCACATGTAAACATGCTGAAGCTTCTGATGTTTTTAAACTAATATAGAAGTGAAAGAAGAAAACCTTGCCAAGAGGAATCTTGAGTATTTTAAATCCCTGGATGGCAGAGAGAAAGAACACTGCAAGGTCTCTTCTTCATAGTAACGACACCAGTCAAGCTGCAGACATGCCAGTTAACCACAAGGCTGCCCACACTCAGTGAGATCATGGGAAAAAAGACAAAAACACAAAAACACGAGCTCGCCGAGTCGTTCAGGGGCTGCAATGAAGAACCTCTGTCACACTGTTTAGTCAGATCACAGGAAGAAGTTCATCCTAAGGTCTTCATGTTCAGCTACTTGTTTACATCAATATCTAACCAGCCAATCACACGGCAGCATCTAGTCATGTAGACATGGTGAAGTTACCTGCTGAAGTTTAATCTGAGCGTCAGAATGTGGAAGAAAGGAGATTTGAGGTTGTTGGTCTGAGTATTTACTGGGATTTTCACACACAAGCACCTCTAGGGTTTCCAGAGAAGAAGAGAAAATATCCAGTTGATGATGTCAGAGGTCAGAGATCAGAGGAGAATGGGCAGACTGGTTGGAGGTGATAGGAAGACAACAAGAACTGAACCAAGGTGGCAAGGTTTAACAATCTTACCTAATACTCATCTGGTGTAACTTTATTGATAAGGACAGTGGACACAGGGACAGGAAGTAAAGCAGGAGCTGGTTGCTAAGGGGATTAGCGTGACACAAACTCTGCGGGGCTCCACTTCAAGCTACCTCACCTTCGTGTCTTGTTTGGTGCCCGTTCTTATGTACAAACATTTCTTTGCAGACCACCGGCTGTCTCATCTGCTGTGGATGTGATTTTTAAAATAATTATTGTGAAAGTCGTGCAGCTAGCAGGACATCCCACGGCTCAGCTCACTCTAAACAACCCATGGGAATAAATTCTTTAGCAATCCAACTTCTCAGACAGATGAAGCTCATATCTCATATGATATCAGTGCTTTATCTTGTTGTTTTAATCTTAGAATTCCACTCAAGCCGGAGCTGGTTTCTGATGTACAGAGCAGGGCATGCCTGTGCGTTGGCAGGACAAGAATGAGCTCATTGCACATGGCAGTTTGTTGGCTAATCACCAAGTCCGTGCCCCTGTATGCTCTCATTAACCAGGAACAACGGCGACATCTGCTCCGGCCGCTCCAACGTCCAGCTAACACCCTCCAACACTGAGCTGGCTCATCTTACACTCGGCACTCCTCACAGTTTCATCGCTGTGTTTGTAAATAAAAAAAGGAAACCGGATTATCTAAAAAGTAAATCAGCTGGTTGTTCCTGGAGAGAGAAGAAGATGAGCTCATTGTTCTCCATGTTTATCTTCTCGGTCATTGCAAGGATAAACATCAACAACAGGATTCATTTTGAGCCTCGGGACTAGAAACCTGCAGGAATCCTTAAGCATGCAGTCTGTGGGGGTATGCGCAGACAAACAGAGTCTAAATCTCATTTAAGAGCTGAGGGGGTGGAAGGGGCAGGTGAATGAACAGGGAGCAGCAGCGGGGTGAGGGCAGACAGAGCCCCTCAGTGTGTTGCCAGGGATTAGACGAGAATTAGAGCAAAGCAACAGATCAGAGGGAACAGGTGAAGGGAAGATCCTCAACATGCAGCTGATCTACTTTGTGGCATCTCTAACTCAACATTTATAATTCCCCACCATAAAAGAGGAGCCTTTTCGAGCCCCGTCACACCAACAGTATCACTTTTCACTCTTCAAAAGGAAGCTCTGGAGAAACTATGCAGCTGTAAACTCAATTTGAGGAAACAGCCAGGCCTTTATCTTCAGCTCCGTTGTTGCAAACGGCAGCAAAGCTCAAAGACTCGGGCAAAAAACCGCACGCTGCGCACGTTCAGCGTCACTCCTGGTGGCAACGGCACGCTTGACACGGTCGCACCTGCAGCTTTGAAGTCTGCTGCTGCTTAACCCAGCATGATTCCACCTGCAGAGGGCCTGCCAAAGCCCCAGCACCGTCACTGTCGAGGTACGCGGGAACAATCCTCACAGAAAACCACTGAAGAACTGGATATCAGCAGGGGGTTGTTTTACATTTCAAATCAGAATCTAACATTTTCTTTTTCACACATATATTTATTTCTTATTCCACCCGAGCGTTTGTCTGTTATTCTCTGTTTGTATTTGACTAGCTTAGTTTATTTATTAGATTTTTAGCTTTAGTGCTCCTAGTGCACCTTTCTACTCTTTGTGATGCTGTAATACTTCAATTTCCCCTTTGGGGTACAATAAAGGTTTATCTTATCTTATCTTCTATATATCTATATCAACAACAAATGAATAGTTTCTGTTTGTGTAAAGCAACCGCCTGTAAAAGGTGTGTCATGATGACGCACCCACAAAGAATTATCAGCAAATAGTTCAGATGCTCATCAGACGCTCAGGAGCAACAGCTGTCTGCCAACATATCTACCACAGCAACGCTGTCGAGGTGTGTTTACAGCATTTTTATAGCCCATAAATAAATAACTCTGCTTTAAATGATCCCTAATCTCTGACAGCAGCACAATAACTCAAACAGACGTGCATCAATCAGTACAATCAGGTGTAATATCTGCAGTGCAAAACTAAAACAGGAAGTAAAGAAAAAAAAAAACGGATTACCACCACATCTAAATCTGGCTCGCTCGCTTCATTTTTACACTCATTAAAACGTTTCACGACACTTTAACCCTTAAAACTCCATCGTTTGCTATTTTTGGTCTGCCTGTTTTTTTCTCCTTCAACTTTATATATAAAACTTCTTGTAGAAGCTGAAGCCTTTAATCCCAGTCACCATGGCAACATGATGTTTTCAGGACAGCCTCAATTTTCAGATTATGAGGCTAAAAAATGTAAAAAAGGGTGATAAAGAGTGTATCAATAGATACAGCACCGTAAAGGCCAACCAGAACAAGAAACAGAATTTATTACTAACAGTAGTTTGTATAAATAACACACAGATCAGCAGGGACCAAGACTTTTTTCATCCCAACATCATTCTCTCAAGTCTTGGAGACTATTTACATATTTACAGTTATTCCTCATATTCAGTTATTTCTGCCATTTCCCTCCTATCCTCACTAAACCACCTCCAGCTCAGCTTCTTGGCTTTATTCCAGCCATACAGGAACATTATTTTGCTTCATTTCAGGCACTCATAGAAATTTCTGCTCACTTGTTGATCTTTAGCTGCTCCTGATTGGACATTACCCTCTCTGATTGGTGGAAAGTTTGACAGGAAGTGGTTTCATCATCGTTTCTGAGGTCTCCTAACAGTTTCCATCGCTGATGTGCGTTTAGAAGATTTCAATAACAAGAGGTGGATAAAAACAGAGGAAAAAAAAGAGCTAACTTGGTGCAGGACAGGTGTTTTCTGCTCATTCGGTTGCAGACTTGATGCACATTTGACCTTAAAATTTAAAATGATACACTCAGCAGCTGTTTCTGGTCTGAACCCGTGAATAATAAACTCACTAGACTGACTGGTGCCTTCACAGATAAGATTTCAAATATCCCCAGAGATAAGTTAAAGGCTGTCCCCCACAGTTGTGTTTTTGTTGTTTTACCAAAAGTGATGGAAACTGAAAGACTCCAGCCTGAATGACCTGCTGTAGCACAGAAGCCTGATCCAGCCCAGCGTGTTTGATAAATCCTGCACATCCCTGCAGTGGTGAAGGAGGTGTTGAGTAACACTAATCTAAGAACGACCCATGTCTCCAAACGGGTTCCTAAAGCCAACTAATGTAACATGTCCCATGTGTGAAAAGGGTTTCAGGGAAAGAAATGAGGAGGAGGGGGGTCAGATAAAGGCAGACACGTGTCTTGTTTTATCATCACATCGTAACACAGGAAGTTGTCTATCTGAGGTCTGCAGAGCTCCACATGTTAATGAAACAGGAAATCCAGCGTCAGTCCGGTCTGTTAAATAATGGCAGCTCCAACCCAGAGAACATATTTCTATGAAGAGCGCTCTCTAAAACCGGCCTGTTAGCGGAGGAACGTGGTGGAGTTTATCTGAGGATGAAAGGTAGAAACAGGGAAATCCTGTTTCGTTAATGCAGGCAGTGTGACATACATGAGGACATTTTTGGGGGTCCCTGAGGAAGTGACTGTTTAGCGCCAGTGTGATTTCAATGAAGGCCATGTTCACATAGAGACGAGATGAAGTGTATTAGCTTCAGTTTTGTATCATCTGGGTGTTTCATTGACATGGAAGCAGAGTTCTGGGAGCCTTCAAACATTTTGCACCATTTCATTATGAGACGTGTGAGAAACGCCAGTGTAGATGTAAAATCTGAGCCTGTATGTTGGTAATTAGCTTAACTTTGGTTTTATCAAAGGATTCTCACTTATGTTGAAAAGCAGCTAATGAAAGCATAAAACCAGGCATTGTTTCACCAGGGGGCGGCCGGGGAGTCCACAGCTTTTTGGTAGTAGCATGAAGGGGGTCCTCGGGGAAAATAGGTTGGGGACCGATGGTGTAGTGGATGTACTGTCTAACAACCATGCCAACATAAAACACACATGGAAATTATACAGGCAGTGATGTTTGACAGCATATAAAACAGAAACGTGTCAACTATAGTTACATATGTACAGTGCTCCTACTGAAGTCCTATCTTTTTAAATGAGTGAAGGATACAAAGATTTAAATTTGCCTTGTATTTCCAATAACATTTAGTATGCAAGTGAAAACAGGAAGTATTCTGCAAAACCTTTTAGTGGTGTAATACTTCCCCTGACTTTCATCTCTCTGCCATAGCCCATCAGTTAAAAACCATGCAGCTTGTAATGGAAGTCTTTCATTTTTTCCTCATTGGACCAAGGTGTCATTTTTCTGGAAGCCATTGCAAACTACAGATTGTATTTTCTTCTTCTCTTGTGTGTTTATTGCCAGTCAGCAAACAACAATCACACATCCACTGTTGCCGGTGGTCTTTAAAAACAGGGTTGAGAGTCGCTATCTGGGGACATCAATCACTGGCCTCACTCTCCCCGCTTGGAACCTCAACGGAGTAGGTACCGTCAAAGTACCTACTCGGCCCGAGAAACCCCCTAGTGGAAACACCCAGAAACCTTGTAGAGTCGAGTCCGGTAGCGTAGACACAGTTGAGGCACGAGTGTTTGTCATTGAGCACCGGGGAGGAAAATTCATGAAGAAGTTGGTGGTAGCGGACAAGGTCTGAGAGGCGCTCTTCAATACTTCCCGCCACTGTGTTTACCTCTGACCTCGTGTTCATGCTCATGCACGTTACCTCACATCAACGCACCAAACGAACGCTAGGTAGGCACGGCAGCCATGATACGTACATGGACACGTTGCTAACAGCAACATATATCCCAGCCCCAAGCCTGCATCTTTGCAGGACCAAAGCAAACATCCACATTAACAGACAGATGAGGGAACCACTGTTCCTGGAATAAAGTCTGAGCCTTAAAACCACCAGTGGCCCATCTGCTGTAAACTAGAAGAAGCTAACTTTCAGGATGGTTAAGATGGCGTCACAGCTGGAGCATGAGGAATGTCAACACACCACACTTACAAAGCTGAAAGCCGTAAACACTTAACAGAGATGTTTGTGTCCGATCATCCATCAGCTTGACCATCTCAGCTAAACTCCACTGTCATGTCTTTACATTCCATCAACCTCAACACACACGGTCAAAGATCCGCTCTTTCCCTTTTACTTCCAACTTACAGACGGAGGCTGCAAACACCAACAGCATCAAACAGCCGGATCTTCTGCAAGCTTCATATTCCCTCCGTCTGTTGTTGTTTACTCTAAAAGTTTTCTGTTTGGAGAAGTGTCTGGACTCCAGCTGCACCAAAGAGCTTCAACTTAGGATGCTTGCTTAGTCAGTCGATCCTCGTCTATTGGTTTAACATTGGAATCATCTTTTCTTCCATCTATCCACAGCTGTGTGGGGAGGATTTCATCATATTTTTGTTTTTTTTTTATATTAAAACACAACCTGAGTGTTGCCATAAAATTTTCACTATCATGAACAATTTTTCCAGCATGGATGAAAATGAAACTGTTAAAAATGAAACGTATGATCCAATAACAAAAATAAAAGGAGAAACAATCTAGACCAGGGATCCTCAATCCTGGACCTCGAGGGCCGGGGTCCTGCAGGATTCCCTGCTGCAACACATCTGACTCAAATCAGTGAGTAATTAGCAGACTTATGCAGCTTGACATCAAGCTGCAGCAGAGAAACTTCTAAAACCTGCAGGACTCTGGCCCTCGAGGACCAGGATTGAGGATTCCTGGTCTACATCTTAAAACTCTGCTTATAAAATCTTATATTTTAATTTTATTGCAGGTCATTTTTGTGCAATAACTTTTTATTGTGGTATTTAAAACTAAATTGGCTCGTGCAGAAAAACAAACTCATCTTGTTAAAGTTTAATGTCAAATAGGTCATTTTTACGAATCCTGATCTAAAAACCATCTGAACATTGACGATGAACAAAGTTCAGAACTGTAACAACAATCTGAGGCTGTTAGCTGATCTAAAAGTCTGACATGTTTCAGCAAACAAAAGAGCTCCAAGCCATCGTCAGAGCAGATAAACTGGTTCTCATGGACAATTACAACAGCTCAGAGAACATCTCACACAGCAACTATGTTGTCGGTGGCTCTGATACCAAAACAAAAACCCTACGGCCGGTGAAACATTACGTTGCAAACATCAGAAAGACAACATGTTTATAGTGTGTACTACAGGTTTTACTCGGAGTAAATAAAAACTTACCTGCACAGTTTTTTTTATTCTATGAGAAGGACCCGGATATTCAGGGGAGTACAGGTCTGTGAGGAAGAGCGAATTAATCAGCGTCGACTTTCCCAGACCGGATTCTCCTGAAAAACAAAGACGGAGATGGAGATGGAGTGAGCGGCTGGGAGTGACAGTCACTTTTTTAAACTTCTTCTTCTTCAAGCCAAACCAAGAGGCAACAAGCTCCAGATGTTTATCAGCAGCACTTGTAATACTCTCTTTCTCAGTTTAACATTCTTCACATGTTTCAGATTCAAAACCCCCCAAACAGGAAATGGCTCCCCTTAACCGTCTTCTTTTTTTTTTTCCTTTTTAAACAGGCGAATGATAACATTAGACGGAGGGAAGACAGGCAGAGTGGAAGGTCTGCCCTCCCAAATTCTTTTCCCGTCTTTCAGAAATCTAATCAGAGGATCACGGGAAGGGAGGAGAGGCCAGAAAGAATCAGCGTACATTTTTTACTTCAGCAGAAACCCGCAGGATCCGTCCGGCTGAATCCACCCCAAAGAAATCTATTCACTCCGTCATTCATAAAAATGAGCTTGACAGGTTTAATAGTTGGCTCATCTGTTTATACAGAAAGTCTCAGAGACTCATTCCTTCCAGATGTTTGGCTTGTCAGCACTACTGGAACATGCTGGACAAACTAGTCCGGGCTTTCAGAGACCACACCACACCATCAGATGGACAGAGACTCTGAAGGGCTTCTCACCTACATGACAGATTTAAGGTCCGGCTGGAACCCCTCAGATGCTCCACGTGGATGCACAAACCAACGCCGATGTGGATCAAAGATACAAACTCTGGTCCACATAAGAAGGTCTCGGTCCACTTCAAGTGAACCAGATACAGGAAGCGGACTACGATGCAGCGCATTGTGGCTGTAGAGAGACAGACAACTCTGGCCGGAAGAGACGGCTCGAGGTCAGATGTGGAATAACTCGGTAGAAGTTCAGATAAATGTATCATCGACCCAAGACCACCAGGACCTGATGCAGGTCCAGGTTTTACTCTGATAGAAACACATGTTGTCCCGTATTAACCAATAGATGAGCTGGTTTTCCTCCTCTTTGTCTCATCTTCTCAGTTAGTAATTCCTGGGAATACGTTATCTAAAAGGTCCAGACTGTTCGCCTGAGCAAGCAACTTTATTTAAACATCCAGGGGGATGACCAAGGTGCATGAAGACAAGATCAAATACAGAAGATAAGCATTCAATAGTTAAGACGTAAACATGAAGGTTAGAAGACCCAAAAACGTGATAGAAACATAAGGAGAATAAATAAATAAATAAATAAATAAAAGGATTTTAAAGCAAAATAAAAGTCACCAAACTGTCTGTTCCTACAGACATTGTTATAATCTTTTAGAATGATGTTTTGTTTGTTTGTTTGTTTCAGACACGAAGGTAAAACACCAGTTTAACCAGTTGTTGTTTAAACAACAAAACAAAAAGAACTCAATTGAAGTGTGGACCTAATAAAATAGATGGTGGGTGTATTTGTACATTACTTTGCTTCATGTCTTCAGAAGTTTGTGATATTTTCAACTTTTTTTTAATGTAAAATGAAATATTTGCTGTTTTTTTTTTTTTTACTAATTGAAGGTAGTGATGGACAGAGGACCTGCTATACTGCTATAAAACCAGGAGGGTGTTACTGTGGTAAACCAAAACCCTCAGCAGAGAGCCTGTTAAGACTGGAGTGTGTGTGTGTGTGGGGGGGGGGGGGCAACAAGGAGCTGCTGAACAAAAGTTCCAGTGTGAGGGAGGAGGCAGTCATACGCCAGGCTGGCACTGCAGCCAAAAAGCTGCTTCTGACCTTTACAAGTGGTCGTGGCCAACATGGCCACAGCTGCCAGCAGCTCAACCACTCAGCGCCATGAATAGAGAGGATGGCAAGACGAAGGAAAACATCACACAAAAGGATCCTTCTCTCTACACTCTCACAGTCATAAATATTTTCCCAAGACGGAAGAGCCGCATCTCGTCTGTGAACTCAGGAATTAGAACTCGTTTGTGATCAAACATGCGAGACGACTGTAAACATTTCTTCCAGGCTGGAGATGAAAACAC
The DNA here is from genome assembly GCA_037177055.1 of Atherinosoma microstoma. Classification (NCBI taxonomy): domain Eukaryota; kingdom Metazoa; phylum Chordata; class Actinopteri; order Atheriniformes; family Atherinidae; genus Atherinosoma; species Atherinosoma microstoma. Next base: position 1,466,100 of record JBBBVU010000018.1, read on the forward strand.
CACAGAGCCCTTGTGTACTTTGGAGGGGGGGGGGGGGGGGGGGGGGGGGGGTTGGGTTTGGGACAAAAAAGGGGGTAAACGTTTTAAACCCGAAAAACCAACCCCTCCCCCCCCATCCCAAACCTAGCTTCGGGGTGGCGGCT
>JBBBVU010000018.1:1734968-1748801 GCA_037177055.1 Atherinosoma microstoma
ACACACACACACACACACACACACACACACACACACACACACACACACACACACACACACACACACACACACTTAGAGTCTATTTCTGGCTGTAATTGGCACATTCACTGAGGAGTGAAAGGCTCTTCTTGTTGTCTAAAAGCCTACAGATGAGCAGCATGCTTGGTTGCATCTGTCCAATAGAAAGGCCTTGCCCCTTGCACTGCAGACAACGGCGCCTTCGCCATGGAGACAGAAGAAAATACATAATCCGCCTAATCTTTTTGAGTCAGAATGTCACAAAAATCGAGTCTTTTCCAGCCGTGATTTCAACTGTTCGGTGTGACGTAGCAGCGGGAATGAAAAGCTGCGACTCTCCTTTAAACAGAGAGCGGAGCGGGGAGGTCAGAGGTCACGACCAGCTGGCGTTGGCTCTTATTGGAGCGTTGGGAGTCTGTGGAGAACTAAGTTTGACCCAGAGCCTGGTGAGTGAGCTGATCTCCACCTCCCTCTGGGCCAAAAAAAACTCCAAAGGATTCCTGGCATACCACTGCTTCAATTACAGAGGCGGGGAGGAGAGCGCCCGGATGGATGTGCACGGACCGTCTGCAGCAAACAGAGCGCATGTGGTCTGAATAACCCACCACCGATTCCACTGAGTCTCGTATACGCACGCGTGTGCGTATTAACATATGAATCTATGAGGCTGAAATGTTCCGTTAGATTAACTTTGACATCAGACAGTTCACTCGGCGTTGTTTATATGTGTATATGTGCAGGTAGGCGTGAGCAGTTGCCTAGCAACAGCTGCTGGAAGTGGGGAAAGACAGACAAGTGTTGGCAGAGACAGATGTTGGAGGGAGTTTCTAAAAGTAGAACATTTGAGGATGTCAGTAGGTTTCTGAGTTTCTCATCGAGCTAAGTGAGAAAATTAGGTGAAGTGACCCTTTAATAAGAATTTCTATGTTTAGATTTAGTTAAAAGATTCGTTTTTTAAGGTCAATAACGTCAATGTTTGAAATTTAAATGGATAAAAATGTCCTGCGAGAGGCCGACATACTGATCACGTTACTACAAACAGCAATAAAACAAGATGATTCTGAGAAAACCAGACACATAAAATCCTTTTACCGTTTTAATATTCCCACAATGAGGAACATCCCGTCTCACAGTGATGCAGGAAAACTGGTCCGTGGATTTGGATCCGTGTAATTCCTGATTATTGATCTGAAAAGTCTCCATCGGATCCGAGATGCTGGTGTGGACCAAAGAAACGAACTCTGGTCCGACTGAAAACAGAGGATCTTGGTTCACTTGCGAAGTCTGACAACAACCCTGACACCGCTTAGACCTGGTGTGGTTCCAATGTTTACATGCGCTCAACCAGCCGTTTTCAGGGCCTGGCCAATCAGTGAGCTGGATTTTTTTTACTTCTTTCGCATTGGTCAGTGGTTGTTTCAGGGAATATCGCCCCCTTGTGAGCAGTTATTGTAACTGCGTGATGTTGTCCAGGTGCAGCTAGGTAAAACGCAGTGTGAAAGCAAACTAAAACAGACGAAGGTGTGAAGTTTTTTGTAATTTCCTGCCCGATCGTACGGAGTCTTCCTGGTGTGAATGCACCGTAAAGGTAGAACGGGAGGCTACATCCACACGGGCACGAAACTGGTTGCGTTTTTAAAAATATTTCCTGTAAAGAATAATTTTAAAAAATGCTGAAAACCATGTGGTACATGTCCCAGAGCCGTGAGTTTGGCTTCAGGAAGTAGAACCAGCTCCATGTTTGGAGACACAGACAGTCGTCACAAAGTGCTTGATGGACAAAGTAAGCCGATAACATTCACAACCAAATAGAATAGAATATAAAATGTAAAATCAGTCAGAAGAGTCAAGTTTAACCAAAAGCTTTTTGGAACTTAAATTTCTTCAGCTGCTTTTTAAAGAGTCCAGACTACGTAGAGATAGAGGTGGTTATTCCAGTCTGGGGGCCTCAAGTTCTAAAACAGGGGTGAGGGACCATTAAAAGATTCTGGTTGGATGACCTCAGACTTCTACGGGACGTCTACGGCTGAAATAGGGCAGCAATATAAAGTTGAGCCTGACTGCAAAGAGCTCTGAAGGTTAAGACCAAGACTTTAAAATGAATTCTGGTGACCAGTGAAGCGACGTTAAAGCAGAGGTTATACGAGCTCTCCTGTCTGAGCGAGTCAGAGTTCTGGACCACATGAAGATGGGCTAGCTCCTTCTTATCAAGACAAGTCTGATCACGATGAGATAAAAGCCTGAATCATCATCTCTAGCTCACTTGTTGACACCAGTATTCTGTTTTGAGATGCTCCTCAAATGGACGAAGCAGTTTCTTACTAAATGTTTTGCATGCTCTTCTAGAGACTCTTTACTTTGCTCGATGCCCATCAGGCAGTTAACTAAGGAGGGCAGTTTGGGAGCTCTGTTTTACTATCTGACTCAAGGGAAGCACATATAATAAAAACAAAATAGGCCCCAGAACGGAGCCCTCAGGAACTCCACATGACTCAGTCTACCTGATTTCTAAACACACAGATAAGTATGAAGAGAACCAATTCAGAACAGAGCCAGATCCTCCAACGAGATCCCTCGGTCTATCCGGATCTTGTGGTTGACTACAGTAAATGAAAAAACAGCCGTCAAAATGCTGAACTAAATATTGATCGGGTGGTTTTTTTGTTTCTTGTGGCAGCTTTTGGAAGATTTTTGGGCTGGAAATCAAAGTTTTTATACAATGTTTTTATTGGAAACTCTGAGAGAGGTGAAGGTTTTTGAGGTGGTTGAAACTTGTTCACACAGATATTTGATCAAATCTAATTAAATCTTTTTCTTCTTCAAAATTAGTCCACATTGTGCGATTGCATTCAATCTTTCCTTCATGTGAACACACAACCGATCGCATCGTTTTATCCAGCGTTCGCGTAAACGTCGCTAGTTTTCTGTTTATTTCAGCCAGATGAGTTTAAACTGAAAAACGTCCAAAACCTGCGAAAAAGACTCTGAACAGAACCGTGTACGGGTAAAAGTTTTATAAAAGCTCCACAGAATGAAACAAATATGCAAAAATCATGGTTTAAATCTGTCATGATCTGTGGTTTTCTTTTCTTTTTTCCTCTCTAGGCTCCATTAAGCTTTCTAATATTATTGAAAGTTAAAAAAAGACACAAGAAAATGAAGTTTGTGATGCTGGTGGAGATGAATCTGCAATAAGATAACATCCGCTGCACCGATGAACTTGCAGAGCTGCAGTTTAAAGACATGCGGGTGGATCCAGCCCACCTTCGTGTCTGCAGAGAGTTTTTTTTTTAAAGCCCTCTTCCTGTGAGCTACAGAAAACTGCCACAGGACAAGAATACAAAAGATTTTTTTGGCGATGCAACTGGCTCCTTTCAGGATAATAAACTTGTGACAGGAGGTGAGGGACTGAAAATAACTCCTTACTCTGCATATTTCAGTTTTAGATCATCTGTCTGGACAAAACCCCACATTTTGGTTTAAAAATAATACAAAGACAGCTTAAAGGAAATCCAGAGCTCTTCATTTCTACCTTCTAAATGAAATCCTCTTCAGTGAAAACAGCTTTTCTCTCAGCATCACAGCGGGAAAACACAGCCCGTCACTTTCTCTGACAAAGTGCTGGAATCCTACCTTGCAGCCCTCGCAAGCACTGACGCCATAGTGGTATCCGGAGGACTTGTCCTGGCAGACGAAGCAGGGTTTGTAGACTCTGGGAGGGGGCGGTGGGGACGGCGGGCTGGGGACGAGCTCCTCGGAGCTGGTGCTCTGAGTTTCAATGGCTGCAGAGAACACAAACAACAGGACGGAGATGAAGAGGCTCGTTCTCAAATGCAAAATAATGTAAAACTTTGTCACTATTGGTCTTTACTTTTTATAAAACCCAAAACGGAGGTAGATATTAGCCCTTCGAGGTCATTTGTCTCTAAATGTTTGGCCACCATTCTGGTTGTTTAACCCCATACAGGATGCTTGATCTAAGAAAAAGTGTTTCTACTGAAGAACTTTGAAGTTCCAGTTTTAATTTTTCTTAAAGGTCAACAGGACATCAGGGACAAATTTACAACCATTTTGGGTCATTAAAGGACAAAAAAAATCAAAAACTGCTAAAAAACAAGTTTTTTTTAACTCTTTTATTTACTCAGATCTCTTAATGAACTCCTATATGAATCAAAAAAACAAATATGTAAGTATTCATATGACTTTAACCCTTTGAATGCCAATTTGATCACATAATGTTAATATTTATATGAATAAAAATATACATAAAATTAATTATTTTTTATATAATACATGTTAGGGGGTTTGGGATTTTATCTAAAGATTAAAATCAATGTTTTTACTCATTTTTAGTAAATTTAAGACTGATAAAAACAACATATATATTTTTTTATTCTATGGTAAATATCACAAATTTAGTCATTTCTCATAATAACAGTGACAGGGTCTTATTAAATTTGCATTAAAGGGTTAAAATACTTTAACTTATTACAATTTTGTAGTTTAGATTAGGACTGACATTGATTAAAAGAGTTGAGGAGAAAAAAAAATGAATCTGTAATGTTTTTATAGCAGTTTTGGGACCCAGTAACCCGAACGACCTACAAGGGTTAAAGGACTTGTGCATGAACACTTCTTATTTTCCATGAGCCACATCTAGGGTTATTTAACCCTTAGGTGGTGGTTTATTTAGCTTTTTATACCAAAATATGAAAAGGTTAACAAAGGTCATGTTTGTTTGTTTGTCCAGCACAATTTCACCTGCATGATCAGAAAATTATTTTTCACTTTAACTAACTTTATCAACATATTGCACCCAAAAATCATCAAATCTGAAGCAAAAAATGTGTTATTACAATAAAAATGACTTTTTTTCCCCCATTTTTCATAAATGATAAAAAAATTTGGAACAAATTAATATTATAGTAAAACACTTTAAAACTGTACTGAGGGTATTTTACATTATTTGTGTGTATATAATTGTACCGACACAATTATTTATGTATTTTAACGCCCCCCCCCCTCTTTTTCCAATAAGCTGTAAACTAAGTTTCATTGTAAACCATCCAATAATAATAAAGCTTCATCATATCAAAAGAAATGCGATGCACTCCCATCCAACTTCAGCTCCGATAAATATTTTTGACCGTATTTCCAGTATGACGTGGTCTTTCATCTTCAATCAGACACTGAGGGGAGCAGATGACCCCAGTTTTTTTTCTAGTTTTATTTATTGATTATAATGTTTTAAATGCATCACGTAATTTGATCACACCCCTGATGGTGAAACTGCCTCGTTTGAAGCAAAAAGTAATTCCCAACCCTTTCCCGGTTAGGAACCATGACCAATATAATCAATAAGAGCGTTTAATGTTTATTTAGCCAAGCAGAATTTCCATAGTAACAGCGGTATTGTGGCTGAGGGAAAAATGGCGTCCATGTTCCGGTACTCCTCAGCACGTTTTACCAAATAAGGAAGGAAAAGTGAAAAATGAAAGGAAACTAGTTCACTGTGAACTTAGAAGGTGATCCATAAACATGAACTCATTCTCATAAGTCTGTGTGAAGTACAAACTGATGCTATATTATATGTGTGTGAAACCTTTTAACCATGCTGTCAGTACAGCGGCCACAAACAGCTGCATCTCTACTCAGAGCCTCTCCCGTCTCCACACAGAATACCCACAACTGTCCACGTTTACCAATTTAAGTAAAAAATAACCTTCACAGTTTTTGTTATGGTCTTAAAAAAGTCCCGTTTATATGGATAATTTCCCCTGAAGGAAGTTGTTTGTCAGAGAAGTCCAACAAACAGGTGAATGAAATCTGCAAACATCGTCAGCTGCTGGATTATTTAAAATCCTGCAGAGTTCACATCCATGTTTGCTCGCACAGCTTCGCCTGCAGCTAAATATTGCATTGTTTCCATCACAATGCTTTCAGTCACAATGGCGTCCGCAGATTTACAGCCAAGCATGTCAGCGCGCTTGACAGCACAGAAAAAGGAAGTAGATATTGTTGCTGTGACCTAAACCAAGCTAAACTTACCTCAAACATAACCTCATAGTCTGTCGTAAACATCTTTAACCCTAAAAACTCCGGGCCGTTTCCTGCTGTTTTTGGTCTGCCTGTTGGGTTTTCTATAACGTAAAACTGCAGGTAGAAGCTGAACTCTTTTAACCCCGGTCACCATGGCGACATGATGTTTTCAGGACAGACTCAATTGTCAGATTATGAGGCTAAAAACAGTACTTTGTAGAAATAACCCACAGATCAACAGTGACCAAGCCTTTTCTCATCTGCAGGTCGTTCTCTCAAGTCTCAGCTTTCAGGAGAAAAAATATTGGTTATTACACCGATGAACCACATCAGGAATATATTCGTAATATTATCCGGCCCTTTAGAATGCAGTGTAATGCCCTGTTGACTTGAATGGGCTTCACCAACGTTCTAGCGGTTATTAATTTCATGTACTGACGGCTGAAACTACTTAATGACCGCTGTCATGGGCAACACATCTATTTTTCTTTTTTATCCGCTTAACCTAATATTACTCCGCAGTGCAAATAGTCCGGACACTTATCTCAACGGGGGGAAAACAGAAAGCGAGTGCTTAGCGACACCCTGTGGTAGAAAAATGGATGACTTCCCAATTAATTTGAACATCTTTGGCGAGTGTGGGGATTTGTGTGGGGATTTAGGAAATGTCCAGTTCAACATCCAGATATAGGCGGTGCTAGCCCAAGTTTGAGGCGCCATGATTCAACAAACAAACGTTGCTAAGCAACAAACGCCCCGACTGTGGGGAACTATTTTACTCTTAGTACAAATCACCAATACATTTTTTTGGCACTTTTTCCAAAAGTGGAAGACTTTCATTTTAATTTTAGGTTTTGCAAGTAGCTGTATAATATATATCCACTTCGCGTTGAGGTGCGCTTTGCCCTGTCGGTCCCGATAATGACCTACGTTCCATACATAATCCCTTACTTAAGAGAAAAAGAAGTGGGCTGAGTACAGATCCCTGTGGGACACCTCTGAAAATCTCAAAAGGGCATTTAATTTAAAACTTATTGGGACTGAAACACACAACAGAAACTATTTATATATTATTTCTGCTACTATCTACCTCCTATCCGCAATAAACTGGCTTTAACTCAGCTTCTTGGCTTTATTCCAGCCAAACAGGACCATAATTTTTCTTTTTTTAGACACACATATAACTTTCTGCTCACTTGTTGATCTTTGGCTCCTGATTGGATGTTACCCTCAATTTAAGCTCTCTGATTGGTGGAAAGTTTAACAGGAAGTGGCTTCATCATCATTTCCGAGGTCTCTTAGCAACATAGTAGTGATTTTACTATAGAATCTCTGAATAAACTACATTTTGTGGCTGGATTGTAAACCTCCTGGACGGGATAGAAATGCCTGGAAAACTTCCGTAGATCACCTGAAGGGTAAACTATCCATCACAGAGTTACACACTACCGTTCCTGAGATGTTGCTGATAACATAAGAGATCTAGAGATGTTTTAAGGATTAAAGCCCCTTTTTCTCAAGTCAAGTAATTTTACTGTCCCCAAAGGGAAACGTTGTTGACAGACAGGCCTTACAGACATGCAACATCAACCATAAAAACAATAAAAATCATCCACATAAACATAAAACATCAAACCTGACAATCCCATAAAACCACCACTAAAAACCACGAAGGAAGTAAGAACAAAATAAAAAAAACAAAATAAAAAATTATCTTTCATACTTAAAACATCCAGAATAAAAGCACTAAAGGAATAAATAATACACTACAAAAACTATGATCATTCAGTAAAATTCTAAAAAGAAATAAAATCACCTGCAGCTGTTTAAAAAACCTATAACACAGGAAAGAAATTAGGTTTTCAGTCTGTTTGTTTTTACTTTTGTGGATCAAAATCTCCGGCCTGAGGGAAGCAGTTCAAAGTCCTTATATAGGGGATGGCTCTCCTCTAGGTTTTTTAAAGATAAATATGACGATAATCTCTCATGAATTGATCTTTAATTAACACTTCAAGATAGAAGCAGAGCAATCGGACCTCCCTTCACACCTTGAAGTAAACCTGAACCTTGGAGTGTCTGAATGGAGAGCGCTCTCTCCAGCATCTGATCAGATTACATTCTTCCATACTTCATCAGAGTAAACTCAATTACTGACACTAAGGAACAAGCTCTTATAATTACTGGACCTCGGTCCATTCGTGGAATCCCCTGGTGGTGAAATCTAATCTTCTACTTCCACCCTGCGTGACGTTTCTTGCAACTTTGCGTTCGGCGGCGGTGGCGGCTCGAGCGAAGACGTGACGTAGATGTTACCTCTGGAATAAAGGACCGAGGTTAATTACAGTGTGATGGTTTTTTAAGTCTATCGATTCCCAGTCTTGTCGGGCTTTTGGAGAAGTTTAGCAGCGAGGAAAGGTCTCTAAAAGTTATTCAGAAACAGTCGGCTCCTCTGAATCTCTCAGCCGACATAGCAGCACTTGTGTTCGGGTTTGACTTTCAAGTGTTTTTTTATCTGAGGGTAAACAGCTTCTGCAGGAGAAGTCAGAGAGACACTGGTTTTTACTGAAGTCAGGTCATTTTATTGCTGCCAATGCTGTGAGTTTGGCTGCGTAGCAGGAAGAGATCAAACAGAAGCAGCTCACGAAGGAAACAGATATGAGACGGTGCTGAGCAGAGACAAAAAAAGCTCTCTGACACGAGGCGGGGGAGGAAATATACCTTTTCTGAATCTGCATAATTATACAGTATGAGTTTCAGGATCTGTAGCCACACAGTACACTCCTCAGCTCCACCTGTTCAGCTGCTTGTCAACACAAATATCTCATCAGCCAATCACACGGCAGCATTTAGTCATGGAGCCATGATGAAGACGACTTGTTCAAAGTAACCATACAAAAGTAAGGGATATGTACCTTTGTGTATGATGTCAGAATGAACCTAAAATGCTCCGTAACCTTCATTTTTTAACTTAATTCCACCGTCTTTATGCTTTTGAATGCACAAACACAACTGTTCAATGTGTAAGTAATTGTTGTACAACATGCTTCTCAATAAGGTGAATAACCACAAAAAAAATCCCAAAAGGTTTCTGAACCTTAAATCGTTCACTAAATGTTCCGATTCAATGACGATGTTTATATAAACAGTCCTCTTTATCACACTGTTGACATTCAGACATCACCTAACACATGACAAGTTTTTATATATATATATATATAAATATATATATATATAGTGTTGTGGTCACCTTTGTTTAAAGCACACTGCTGGGTGGTACATTTTGCCTTCCTCAGTTCCAGGAAAAGTCTTTCTCATTTCTCTGAAACTAAAACTGTGCAATGTGGACATTTTAAGACCATTTTGCAGTTTGATGTTTTTGATGTCTTCTTTCCTTGATATGGCATGGATTCTGTTTTTTAATCCTTAACCAGGTTTTTCATTTTCACACCAAAGCAAGTATTTCATTTTAGAAAGTAACCAAAGAAAAAACATCAGGAAGAGAAATAATGTTAGTGAGAGGACTTAAATCAGATTGAAATAGTAACATCCAGTAAACCAAGAGGACAAGATCAGCTTCATGCATGGCAGGTGACCTGCAGGGGACATGGGGTTGTCCTCTGACTGCAACCATGATTAGCTGGGTTGTACACGTCCAACTAACACCTGCCTGAGTGGAAGAAACAAGGGTTTCCCTGCTGGATTTTGGTGAAAGGAAATCCTCGCATTCTTTGTCTCTGCTGTTATTTTTTCATTATATAAAATTACAAACATGCAATCAGTGACACACGACGGGTGGTGGTGAAGACGTATGACTAACAGAGCACAGAGGCAGGGTGCGATAGACTTCACCAGGTGGTGCGGCACACTTTAACATACATCTAGAGGAAAAATACTGATGTGCCTTTGGAGCATTTGTAACGGCTGGGTGGTCCCTGACTGAGGAGAGGCAGGGCAACAATTCAGCCCGGCTGCCTATTTGAAACTCATGGCTGCCTCTGAGAGGCAGTGTGGCCACCTGCAGACAGATGGGACGCATAAATGTAGATGCATTACACCCCTCTGTGTGTGTGCATGCACATGCGTAGCAGTGTGTGGGGATGGCCGTCGGGTACCTGTGTAAATTATATCAGCTGCAGAGGAGAATTTTTTTCCATTTTCTGCGCGATTAAACTTTGCGTCGGCTTCTCTGCATGTTAACATACACAGAAAGCTCCATTAGAGACGTGGAGGCTGCACAACATGTCTGGCTTTCAGGAGCAGGCAGAGAAAAATGTGTGGTTGCGGCGGCTGTTGAACCTTTAGCCTCTGGCTGAACCTGCCGGTGGGGTCGGACAGGAAAGCACACACTCCCTGCTGGAGGCTGCGGGCTGAATGAGGGGAAAGACTAGAGAAAACAGCTTCCCTGGCTGCTCCGTCCACCGGGACCCAGACTATTGATACCAGGTGCACAGTGATACGCTGCCCGCACTGGCTTTGATTATATATCAGTCAGCATTGGAGATGATGAGTTCACGGGTGTAGGGTGAAAAACTTCTTCAGACCAACATCCATGGAAATGATCTTGGAGATTTTCAGATGTAACTCTGGTTTGGTTCAATTTTTGGAAATGATATGAGGAACAACTGATCAGATTTTGGGAGTGATCCAGGTCACCGTCTGAATCCAGGAATTTCTTTTAAAACTAGAGCCGCCAACATTCAAATACCCCCTAGAGCCACCAGAGGGGGTCATTCTGGCCTCGATGCAGCTCCGGTAGAGCAGTAGTTCAAAAACGGCAACTTTTATTATTTGTATAATATATCAGATCCTGCAGCATCGCCTCTATATGAGGCTTGAAAAGTCTCAGAAACTTCATAAATAAGGAGGATAAAGTGGTTTTTAGTGGATTTGGTTGAACACTGTTGACGAGGGACCTACATGCCCAAAATCAGCTTCTCTCACCGAGATGATCCCAAATTCAGATTTTTATTATGACATGTGACTAACTTTGTTGTAGGGGTGGTAAATGGAATACGGTAGAAACGGTATAAATGTGGCCAACGGCAGACATGCCGGCTCTACTGGCCTACCGATAGCTGCGCCTACTTTAGTCAAAAGCACAGAGCGGGTGAGGGAGGGTGAGGTGCTTCTTGTTGAGGAGACCGGTGCAACATTGGTCATATGGACCTGACAGAGAAGCCATTGAAATCACAGAACGCGGAAGCCTTGCGGAAACACCGAGCTGCAGCTTCACAGATGATTGAGGCAACTCCAGTCAATGGGAGCGGTGGTTCCACCAAATGTAACTGATCTACTTTGGCTGTAACTTGTAAATAGTCGTTTTAACCTCATAATAAACAGTGTAGATTGTCATGACAGTATTCAGTGTTTCCCTCATAAACTCCGCGAGACGTTCCTCTAAACCCTTTGATCTGATCCTGAATGTCGGGAATCTAAAAATAGAACTGCACAAAATCCCGTAGGTCAGAAAGACCCGTCTCAGAAATATGTAGAAATTTCTATTCTTTACATAAACTTGTTAGAATGAAAATTTGTGTATTTTTAGGAGAAGTCGGGGACCAGAAAGGCTTCATGGTTTAATTGAATATGCTCATTTAGAAACTGTCTAAATGACCGTCTTGGCCGAGCATTTAATGTTCACAAAATACCACAAAGATATATTTATCACTTAATATTTTATCTGAAGGTAAAACAAAGAAAAAACTGCACAAGATCCGTTAAAAATTACTTGAAAGGTTTAGAATTTTTAAATAAGTTTTAATGTTCTGAAAATGGCATTTTCTACTTTTTTTTTACGTATTTGTTCTGCTGTGATGTGTCAGTATGTTAAAAAAAACAGTCATTTTGACATTTATATACAGAAGAAAGAATATATAACAATATATATCGTTACAGCATATGCTTCAAAATTATACCGCAATATAGATTTGAGGCCATATCGTCCAGCCCTACTTTGTTGTTTATGCATTAATGTGTTGAAACAATAAGGTGCTAATTTAAGTTTTATCTCCACATTTACGGATTAATTTTGATGCCCTGATACAAATCCCAAATATATTTAACAAATGTAGTCGATTAATTTTTTATAATTATCTGGCGACCCACTGAAATGATCCTGTGACTCGCATGGGGGTCTCGACCCCCAGTTTGAGAACCATTGCAGTAAAGGACGCATGTCATGTCCAAAAACATTATAAAACATTGCAGCAGACCGTCTTCTAGTTCCAGCTAGATGTTATAATCCCACATTGTTTGACCCGGATCATGTTGAGATTCTGGATCTGGTGATCCAGAAGGTTCTAAATATAGGGGGTACTGGGTGGACTGTTGGGCCTTTTGGGGGTTTACTTGGGTGAGTCACCCTACAACTTGGTAGAGGTCTGCGTGTCTGAGTGCTTCTAGTTACATCTTAAAATTCTGCCACGAATCTCTGGGCCACGAGGTTGTCTAGCCAGTCTTTTCAGCAGTGTTGATTAAATCCCATGGAGACATCCTAAAAATAGCCGGGGGGGGGCTCGAATTAGATTTTGATTGAGTGATAAGATGACGACCGGACTTCAACGTCTCACCATCAGATCACATTCATTATGTGCCATTGATTGCAGCCTTAAGCTTCACATCTTGAAGTTTCTGAAAGAAGGAAAATTATTTCCTTTTTAAAAACTAAAACGTCGACACCGAGATAAACATTTATGCATCATGAAATGAGTCTTTTCTCATGCAGAACACAAACAGAGTTCTGGGTTTAGCTGTGACGGCTTTACTTATAATAGAAGCTAACATTCATTTTAACCCTTAGAACCCTGAAGGCCCCATATCTTGAGCCTTCAGGGTTCTTATGTGCAAAATATACTGTATTTTAAACATTTTGTCAAATCTCTTAAGTGTTCCCTTTTAATATCACATCAAAAGTATTCAAATACACCTTGTGGTTGCAGAGACAGTCATTTTCCTAAAAGAATGCATTGTCGAAAAAATAGGCTTAGGGTTCAAAGGGTTAACCGACTGGAAAAGATTCTTCTACTTTTAAACTGGAAGACAGTTGCCACCAAACATCTGACCACAAACACCAGTTCAGACCACCGACACCACAGTGGGAACGTGGTGCAGCAGGAAGCTGTTTGAAGGGGGACCTTTTTCACTGCTGCACCACTAAACCTATCTCTAATGCTTTTAATGTTTTATGTAGAGCACTTTGAATTGTTGTGTATATGAAATGTGCTATACTAATAAACTTGCCTCAGGATCAGCTGATTTGATGATGTTACGGTTACATACGACTGTTGTGAACTCTGTAGTCAGACACACCTTTTCAACACCTACAGCAGCAGTTTCTTCAGTCTGATGATTGTTCTAGATGAGACTGTAAACTCAGGATCAACTACTTCCATCAAACTCTGAAAAGCTTCAACCAAACTGGTGGAAACATCTTTAGGTATCATCTTTGAGAGGGGGTCCGATATTTGCTCTTCACGTCTAACGTCAAAACTCATCTGGTAACAAAGCTAACCATTGGTTGCCGACGGATACGCAGATGGAAGGACAGTTTCGTCCGTCTCCTGCATTGGTTACGGGTGTAATATGGTTCATTTTCAATGAGCTTAGCCATCCATCGCTTGACGGCAGGAAAGGAAACAATACCACCGGAAATCACGAAGGCAGTGCTGAGCAGAAACAAACAGCAACTAGCGAAAGAATCTGTGGGTGATTTAGACAAATCTAAGGCTGAACAACAGGGTGACCTTAGCTCAGAAAACACAGATCAGGCAGGGCTCT
>JBBBVU010000018.1:1993860-2004982 GCA_037177055.1 Atherinosoma microstoma
TCGAAATCGAATCGAAATAGACTATTGTGAATCGAATCGAATCGATTCAGGGAATTAGTGATGATACCCAGCCCTAACTGATACTCAATCCGGTCCTACGAGGTCCGCAATCCAGCAGGTTTTCAATATATTCCTGCTTCAACACGCCTGCATCAGATTAAATGGATGTAACAGCCAATCAAGTTCTGCCCAGTGACTCATTCATTCGAGTCAGGTGTGTTGAAGCAGGGACACATGGAAAACCTGCTGGATTGCAGGGCCTCGTAGGACCGAATTGAGTATCGGTGCTTTAAAATGAAGAGTTATTACATTTACATTACATAACCGGTGAACTATGATAAAACATGAGAGAACTCTGAATCCGTTAACCAGGTCAGCCTGTTCTTTATTATTGCATCTGACTGATTCTGCTTGGCTGATGTTGTAGAAAGAAATGTGACCCGCTGCTAATTGATGCGGAATGAGACGGTCAAGAGTCCGGTGATGACTGGAATATTTATCCGGAGAGCAGCAGGGAGAAACTCGTCCGTTACTCTGAGCTCTGGTCATATTCCAACATAACTGGTCTCTTCTAGACTCTGAGCTGTGTGTGAGGCTTCATCTGGACAGGATGTCCTCGTTTGTCTACATATTGGCACACATGCTGAAATAAAGTGGTAGAGGAGAGTCGGGGAGGAGGGGGGATGCTTTGAAGACAAAATATAACGTCACATTGGAAATTAACAAAGTGATGGCACCGTCTAAATCCCAGAGCTGTCTGTCCAGGGAGCTCGGTCCTCTTTGTTGGGATCTGTCACTGATTATTCTAGCTAGATGCTGTGGTTTAAAGTACCGCTCTGTTCACAGAGCTTATATTCAGTTAAAGAATGTGTCTGTCAGCACTTGGAGCCCTGTTGCATCGGTTACATCTTGCTTCAGTGATTGCAGACTTCAGCCATCTGCAGTCACTTCCAGGAGGATGTGGGAACTCTGCTGAGCAGGGCTGTGCAGCGCATCAGCTTCTGATGATGTATGGATGTCTTGTCGAGCACAATATAAAAGTTGGCAGCGCTCTTCGTGAAGATACAGTTTGATGTCGTGATGTATCAGCCAGCCCAGGATCCCACTTTCACCATGAAAATATAAAGGCCGTATAAACTGTCAAAAACATGAGAGGGAATACCAACTTTGTCGCATTTTACTTGGTGATAGCCATGTTTGCATGTTTACACGGAGCCTGAGAGTTATTCCGATCATGGCGTGCATTCACATGCATCACGTTTGGACGAGGTGAATCATTTTGACATTTGACATCTTACCGATTCCAGGTTTTATCCCTTCAAGCTGATTATTTGTTCTGTTTTGGTCCCACGATGTCGTCCACCGAACATGAGGGTTGTATTTTTTAGATGAACTTTATTGAGTAGAACAGATGGTGCAATACAAGCTGTAATGTAAAGCGCACCATTACGTCACGTCAGCTGATGTAACAGATCATTTGTACCCGAAGTTTTCATGCACGCTGATCAGAACCATCAGCATGACCCGTTCGTCTTGATCCGAAAGAAATTTTTGATCCAAATGAGTTTGTTCTTCCCTTTACATGAAGTATTTTTACTCAGATCAGGCTTTTAAGCCTTAAAACGTTTTTCTGGTTTTGCTTAAGCGGCAACCTCCGGCTAAGAAACGTGCCAAAAAACTGCAGTTCCCCCCTCATCCACTAGGGGGCTGGCTCCAAAACAGATGGAAGCGGTCTAAAGCTACGATAGCTCCAGTGCATCTTGTCCAGAACTGGTTTGCGTGGTGGACTCATCAACTAGTTCAGGTTGAGAAGAGTTTGTGATGCTGAGAGATATGGGGGCATCGCACCTTACAGGATAAAACCGGAGCGAGCAGACTTTGTGCAGAGCGGAGATGACAGTGGAGAGGTAAACATGCTGCAGCAGCAGCGGTAAACACACGGCAGGGGAACGCTGATCGGTGCCTTTGTTACAGATATTACATCAGATTATTTGTTCATGGAAGTAATTTAACCGATTTAAAGATGATAAAATGCATTTAGGCTGTTATTATATATTTAGCTAACAGGCTGCTGCAGTGAGAGGGAGGCTGTGTGAATAATTAAATGTGAGATTACTAATAATTATAATATAGTGACAATAATATAGTGATTTTTTATTATCACTAGAACGGGTTGAGACTTTATATCGGTCGTTTTGACATTTGTTAGATAACTTTGTCCAATAAAATCCTGGCTTTGCTGGTCCCTGACTTTTCCTAAAACTATGATCATTTCTATTAAAACGAGTTTTAATATTTAGTTTGTAGAGAGCGGAGGAAATATGATCATTTCTACTACAGCAGCCACAAGATGCGGACCTAACGGGGTTTTCCGCTGCTGTTCTATTTTTAGATTCCCTTTAAAGCCGCGAGCTTCTGCAGAAGGAGAACTGATCCGAGCTGCTGCAACTTGAAAACAGTTGTTTTAGCCTCACAGTAAATAGTCCAGATTGTCGTGACGGTGTCATGTAGTCCGACTCTTACTTATGTCTTGTTGTGTGTTCTCCATCACGTCTCAAACCGGCTATTTAGGCTGCGCACATTTTAATAGAAGTTTAAATGTAGGCTAGCGATCAAAACCAAAAGGGTTTTAGTTTGTTCTAGTGTGAGAAAAAAATCCTATTTTTATTTTAGCAGCTGCCAGTGTGGACTGTGTCTCCATGACAACAGAGGACAGTATTAGCTGTCAGGAGCAGGACAAGGTGAAGCAGAAGACTTACCAAGTGTGTCAGCGGTCATCACAATGTTCCCGCGGTTGGTCTGAATGAACCAGCTCAGCCTGGGATAGCTGCTCGGCGAAGGCACGGCCCTAAATGTTCATCGGTAAAACTAAAATCTTAGAAACTGTCCGCTAGGAAGCTGCTGGCCGCCTGTAAATAAAGCTAGCAGCAATGGCAGGCGTTCCCCCGCTGACCTCACCTCCGCTTTCTTCCTTCTTGGTGACCAGCGCCACAGTCGGGTCAAAATGGCCGAATGGACGCGATTTTCAGTCCAAGCAACGTTATGCAGGCGCGCTTGTAACTATTATAGTTCGTCTGGAATGACTCGTTGCTTTATAAAACTGTCACCCTCCCTTTAACTGTGTTTGATGGTCATAAAAATGGTTTCCACAAGGTTTTAGCTGAGATTCTGGATCTTCTGTGGGTACCACACACGCCTGTAGTTACATTACAGATCTTACGTTACACCCGTGGACTCGGACGTTAACCCATTTAACCCCTGCTACCGGGGTCTCTGGAGCACAAAAGGTGAAGTGACATTGAACGTGGCGCGGTTGTTCAGAAACTGCTGATCTACTGGGATTTTATCCATTTTTATATCTAGATGCATGCAATATTTATAATGAATGAATTATTCAGGTGATGTAGCCCCATGCAGATGTCTCTCAGCAACCATAGACGACCAACTGTAAATCTAAATGTGATACACAAACAAACACTTACCCGTTTTAGGCCTGCGAGACTAAGAAAGGGTTTTAGTTTTGAATGCAGACACGACTGTAATTGACCTCACAAAGAAAAACTCTCGGCTGGAAAAGATGACTAACGAGTCTAAACTCGGTGTTTATGGGAGAATTGGACTTGTCGTGTAAAAGCCGTTTCAGCTGTACGCGTCCTGCATCACATGGCTGCAGTATGTGGACCAGATGGGTATTTTTGCCTTTTTGATGCACTCTTAAATTAGAAAACAAGATCTGTGTCACACATGAGAGGAAAAGTCTGATGCAGGAACTTCTCATTTTGGTCAGATGTGGAGGCGCAGCCCTGCACTTTTAGCCTCCTTCCTTCTGCTTTTTAGGAAGAAAGCTGCTTGGAATCATTTGCAAACAGGCGGTCCGACGTTTGCCCGTGCAGAATGAGGACGCAGGATTTTATTTCTGGAATGGTTTTGGACACGTGGTGCACAGCGGTTGCAGAAATATGTGAGCTTTCAGGCTGCAGCAGAAAGTCGGAGAGGTGGCGGTGGAGATGCCGAGGGAATGAGGGGAAGGACTCTGATAGCCTCAGCGACCCCAGAGGGAAAGGCATTACAATTAAACCAAGAATGTACATGTTGCACTGGCAGGCGGGAGGGTGGTGGGGGGGTGCCAATCCCTTTAAATTGAGCTTTGTGCATAGACGGGAGGAAACTCTTTAGATAACATGTTGGAGCTTGTTGATTTCAACTTTTTCCATCTGGTTTAATACTGATAGCACGTCCTCTGTTTCTCTGCTCTCTTGTTTTTTGGTTCTTCGTCAGGTCGTAAACATGTGGTGGATTTTTTTAAAACTCTTTTAGAGCTTGCAGTCTGAATGAAGATGTCTTTTTTTGATGAGAGGAAGCTGGAGAGTTTCCAGAGGGACGGTTTTGTGGGAATGCAACGAACATTTCATCATACTGTACGGTGTTTCCCCGACATTGACTATATTGTTAGCGCCACGTTAAACTATATAGTCCAGATGCTGAGAGTTGAATCGTTTCACATGAACGTCAACATTTCTTAGTTAAACCTGCATCGCTGCCTCCAGAAGTGCAGATGCTCTGCTGTCCGACATCTGCTCTGCACGTGAACACAGCATGCAGAGAGCGGCAACGGGGAGAGAGATGCATTTTATTTTGTCGGATTTTCCTTCCTCCCAAAACCAGACTTTTTTTTTCAAGGCATTATGTTGCTAGCTTGTTTTATGATGTAATGTTTAGTTTATCTTCCATTAATACTGCTCTGGATAATCCCTAAAAGCCTGGAAGGATATGAATGGAAAAAATCTGGTTTTGTCAAGGGGATTCAGATCTGGAGTGTTCCTGTGAAAGATTGGGCTGTTGCACTTTGCCTCTCGTTTGCTTGTTTCTGTGTGAGCAACGGGAAGCAATAATCCAGCAATAATCCGCCATAATACCTCGGTCTAACAGGCATAGGTCATCTGTTAGGAATCTTAATAAAAGCATGTAAATAAATAAGATTTAAAGTTTAGGAAATGCTGGATTCTACTGAGTCCAGCAAGTGTCAACAGTAAAAAAAAGAGAAAAAAAAGCTGTTGGAAGTCCGTGTGCACAGATGGCTCAGGCACCTTGTTTGAGAGTTTGGGCTCCATGGCCCGCTGCTGATACGTAACTTCTATCTTCATATATACCTCCGTTCCGTGTTTTAATGCTTTACTATTCTACATACACAGATAAAATGTTTAAAACTTGCACCAACAGCAGCTAACGTTAATATAACACCAACTTAGCCAAACTGGTTGTCTCAAAACTCTCCGCTGAGGTCTCTGGGAGATCTGTCCACGCACTGTTTGCACTGCAAACAGAAAACACAGTTTAATAATCATTCCCTGCACACAATTATCCACCGGCTTTTTTTTCTTTTTTTAAAATCGATTAACCGCTGTCACTTGCTGGGCTCCATGGGATTCTGTACCTGATATGAAGCGGAATCCGTTGCCTGCAGGTCCCACCGCCCCGTTTTCTTCTTATTGCTAGCACATCTGATGACGGTTATCCTTCGCTCTCTACGTTCTGGATCTTTGGGAAATTTGTAAAATGCTCCTCCTTATGCTTGTCCTCCTCGGCTAATCTGGCACAACAACAATCCACCATATTTACCGTTTATTGGACCAGATAAGCTGCAAGCGGTGAAATACCTGCAGTAGTTCTTACTCTGCGGCTTCCTGCCAGAATGGCTTTGTTTTGGTTTGAGTGACGTCAACTCCCAGAGCTCAGACTGCATGTATCCCCCAGTCGCAGGCATTCATCTTTAACTCCCGTGTGTCTTAAAATCTAAATTGATCTCATTGTTTACGGTCACGTGATAAACTGCAGAAATATTGGTCTGACATCATACATGAAATAGGAAAAATCTTTAATCAAGACTTGGAAATGGATCCTCTGGGTCTGGTTCTTGGTCTCCCAAATAGGGTTGCAAAGGAGAGGAAAATTTCCGGTAAATTTTCAGAAGCTTCCCAGAATTTTGAAAATATTTCAAATTGGAAACTTTCCACGGGAATTATTGGGAATTTTATGGGAATTTAAATGAAATTTGGGGATAATTTCAACAAACTGGATGATGGAGGCTGCAGGTGCAAGCGTCTCAGATCCACAAAGTCCCTTCCTCCAGGTGGATGCAGATATGTGCTGGTATGACCGTCAGATTCCATCCCTTCCCAAAGGCCTTGCTTGGTTCAGTACTTTGCCTTCATTAAGGCCCAGGTGGTCAAACATGGCTGTGATAACAGAGTAAGCACCGTTTATCTCCTCCCCAGAGAGTATGCTTCTGTTATATTTTGGGTCCAGCATGTACGTTGCTGCATGCACTGGCTTCATGTTGGGGGTGTGTGGCCTCAGTAGCCCTGCAGTGTGCTGTGTGCAAGGCGATTGATTAGCATCGATGTTCAAGTGTACTTGCATTAAATCTGTTTTAGCCAAGATTATGCTACAATATATTTTCCTCAACTATATTTAAGTTCCATGTTAAAGACCCAATCCTTAACTTTTCGACCTTAAAACTCGGCTTTTCGGACTCCTTTGATGACACAGTGGCATTTCTGGAGCCGTGGCTTCCCAGCAGCGTCCCGCCGCTGAAAAACCACAATACAACTTTTTCATGCGCGACGCATGCGTGATGTCGCAGCTGAGTTTCGCTTTGCGCACGCATTACACGCTAGCAAGACATTACTGGAGGAAGAGAGGAAACTAAAGAGAGACAGAGCAAGAGATGAGACAAGAATCATGATAAGACAATTTTTTACTAGAGCTCACAGTACTGGTTGGGATGAAGAAGATGCTGGATTAGCCTTCGATAGGGGGCGCATCACTGAGACAATGGCAAAAGTTAATTAATGTGTCTTTAAGGGAATAAACCTTCAATTTTTTATATTCCTGTTAATTAACCAGCATGGTCTCATCACAGGGTGGGGAAAGGAGTCCATGGCTTTTTAATATTTGCCGAAGGGGGTCCTCAAGGAAAATTGGTTGGAAACCCACCCCCCCACCCCATGTGACCTCAGCTTGGCACCTCACTTTTCTAAAGTTGCCTACACATGTGAGAACACACAGACTCATACTTTTTGTTAAAATGAGGAGCAGAGTTGTGTATAGCTCAGTGAATACCAGGGCTCTGTTCCAGGATCAGCAACGGAGCCGTGCTTAAAGCCAACAACAATCCTGAGTCTCCTCCGCTTCCAGTCACCTCTTATTACTGGTGAATTCTCTGTGATTACCATCATTTATATAAGTTTTAGGCCCTCTGTGGCTTTTTTAGATTTTCTATGCTTTACTGCTTCGCTTATGCAGTTGACATCAAGACAAGGTGGTATTTAAATAAGGAAAGTTAGTACCTGCATCAGCTGGACTGTAGCTTTATGAATACTGACATGTAAGGGGTGGAAGTTATGTGGTTTACTTATAACTTTTACATGCAGTGACCATCCATCCATCCATGCATCCATCCATCCATTCATCCATCTTTCCATCCATCCATCCATCCATGCATCCATCCATCCATCCATCCATGCATGCATGCATCCATCCATCCATCCATCCATGCATGTGTCCATCTATCCATCCATCCATCCATCCATGCATGTGTCCATCTATCTATCCATCCATCCATCCATGCATGTGTCCATCTATCTATCCATCCATCCATGCATGTGTCCATCTATCCATCTATCCATCCATCATCCATTCATCCATGCATGTGTCCATCCATCCATCCATGCATGTGTCCATCTATCTATCTATCCATCTATCCATCCATCCATCCATGCATGTGTCCATCTATCCATCCATCCATCCATCATCCATTCATCCATGCATGCATGCATGCATCCATCCATCCATCCATCCATGCATACATGTGTCCATCTATCCATCCATCCATCCATCCATCCATGTGTCCGTCTATCCTTCCATCCGTCTGTCCATCCATGCGTCCCTCCATCCATCTATCCATCCATCCATCCATAAATGCATCCGTCCATCCATCCATCCATCCATCCATTAGATTAAACTGGAAACCACACCGAGCTGTTCTGCAGACTGAAGTCATGGCAGAGAGGACAATAACAAACTGTACGTGACAACATTAGCTACATGGTGTTAGCTAACACCAAACATCTTCCGAGGGTGGAAGATGTTCCAATAATTATTGACAGATTCTCATTATTTCCCCTATAAATCTCCATTTCTAATCTAAAATGTTTAGGAAGTAAAGGGGTAAAGTAAACCTCAAGGAATGCAAACATGGAAGAGGAACATATTTTTTAACCTGTGTTCAGCTTCCACTTTTCACTCTGGTGAAAGCGGCCATTTTGGAGTCAGTTTCTGGCTCTTTCATTCAGCCATGTAACACAGTTAAAAGCAGCCATAATGGAAGAAAAGAGAAAAAAAAAGGCCCCTCAGCCGATGAAAAAAAACCTGATTTCGAAACATGTTTGGTTGGCAGTGAATGTTTCGAAGACCTCCAGGATATTCAGTGTGTTTTGGGGGTAAAATGTTGAATTAGAGAAGCTTTGTTTGCTTACAAAGACGCCTTCCTTTAACACTGCTGCTCTTTTTCTGGGAGGAAATTAATCAAGTCCTGTTTCTTTGGTCGGAGGCTGCTTACACTGAATCCATCTCAAGAAAACCAACTGGGCATCCGTTCAAGGCCAGCTACGAACAAAGAGAATTTTCAATGATTCTCTTCCCTCTTCGTCTTGTGATTATTCACATTTTGAACTTGGCTACTTTCTTTCTTTCAGGCTTTTCAAGGGTAATGCAGCAGGCAATCTGCATGAGCTCCGAATCACTCCGCACCTCAGGGAGAGGCTATAATAATCCTTTATTTTAAAAAAGATGCTCTCCTCCTCCTCTGTCTCTACTTTACATTTCTGCTGCTTCTGGTATTTTCCCCCCAAAAAACGATGAAAGGCTGAAGTTCTGCACCAGCTTCAGTTAACAGAGATGCTGCTAGCAGTCGTCAAACCTGCTGCTTTTACATGTAGTTTGTCATTATGATCAGTGAATTGTGATGAAATAACAGAGTGAAAGTATCGACCTCAGGCTGTATTCTGCAGAAAAAAGGGGACAAATGTAGGTTTTCAGATTCAAGATCAGGCTTTATCTGCAGAGTATGTGCACACATAAAAAGAATTTGACAAAACTAATACTAGAAAGTATGCATAATGGCAAGAAAAAACTGCACATGATATTTATAGAACTATAAAATGGCCTGTGGATTGAAGTGGGTACAAAGTAGTGCAATTAAGTTTAAATACTGGAAGATACACTAGTATGTGTATAATTTATACAGAAATATCGCAATGTTTCCTATGACGATTTTATATCTATAGTCAAACCCACAGTATCTATTTATTTTAAGAAGAATTTGCCATATATGCAAACATTAACAGTGGTGGTTCATTTTTGTGTACCATTCAAACTTTACCTTTTTTTGTTAATATTTACTTGAAGAATCCGAAGAACTTTAATTTTTTTATTTATATAGATGTACATGTTAAAAGTAAGGGTCGGACTCTATTAAAAAGATTTATTTAAATTAATTAAAGGCTTTGTAATTGATTAATCCTAATTAATCCCAATTTTATTCCATAACAAAAGTTACCCCAAAAAGCCACATTTTTTTATCTTAAAGGATTTTAAGGGACTATTTTCAGTAGTGGATTAATCCACATTTAGCGCTTTAATAAGCACTACAGTTTGGGGTACAGTGGACTGACAGATGATAAACAACTATTTGTTTACGGTGATAAATGAACGGAGTATGGATGGAGCTCTGTGGCCAGAGGAATTGCATCAGTTATATTATTTATCGTAGGTTTCTGTCCTCCAAATGAGAAAAAGGTTCATTCGACACTGCAGTGAACAGCTGTTTTCTAGTGTATGCAACACAGACACATACTGGGGCTGTCGTTTTGTCAAATTGCTTGATCGCAATTAATTACATGAGTTTCTTAAGTTAACACAATTTAATTGCTTATCGATTGCAGATTTTTTTTAGATTTATTTCCATTTGATCTATTTTATTTAATTATATTTTACAGGATATTTATCATTATATAATCCTTATGTAAGCTGTTAGGAACCCCACAAAAACTCTTAACAGCTGATTTGTTTATTTCTTAATATTGTAGTTGTCCTGGTGTGAAGTAGATTGTTAGAGTTGTGGTTTCCTAGCTGACCTTGAATGCAGCAAAACTGCAAGTTGCATAAGTTTAAGGTTAATTTTCCATTCCTCGACCTGTGGCCAGTTTGAGTCGCCTTCTCCTTCATTATTTGGAGTTATAACTTGATAAAATACCTCAGTCTTGTCCAGAAAACCATCTTTCAGAACTTTAAAGCCAAACTGTCCATTCTGTGTCCGTTTCTGCTTCAGAATCACAACCTGCTTTCTACATCACTTCAAGAAATTACGCAGACAGTGCGTGCGTTAATTGCATGTTAAAAATATTACCGCCGTTAAAAGGAATTTGGGTTAACGTGTTAACTTTGAGAGCCTTAATATATACCTACATCATAATTACCAAGTTTACCGGTAATAAACGGGTAATAAACAGAAGAAATTCAATGGGTCTATCTATTGGCTAAGACATCAATGGGGCAGCCATGATGGAAAATGTCTGAAAGAGGCAGCTACTGTGTACCTGGTTGGTATCATGACATAACCGGGCCAAATTTGAATCAGGTGTGCTGGAGCAGGGATGGATGGAAAACTTGCAGGATGAGGGCCAAGGTTCCCACCACTGCTGTATGAAGTGCACAGAACAAACCAATAAAACGTGTGGATTGTTTCTCTGTATCACTATATATTACTGTATCTGGGGAGATGTGTGCATGATTCCAATCTTACACACACAACTGCCCCTGTCCTGCTCGTTGGTGTTGCTACGACGACAGGAACATTCTGCTCTGAAACCGTCCTATTGACAGGGGGCGTGGCAACCTTCTTGGGAGGGCGGGGATTTCAGTTGAGTGGAGTTGAGTCAAGCAGCAACCAAGCAGCTGAGAAACTTGAAGCCTATGCGGAAGTGCCAAAACCTGCAGTTCCCCCCTCCTCCACTAGGGGCTGGCTGAGTCAATCCCCATAGACTCCCATGTTAAAAAGACC
>JBBBVU010000018.1:2032351-2042477 GCA_037177055.1 Atherinosoma microstoma
GCCGCACCACAGTCTTTGTTGTATCGGGTACCCGCCTTTTTCAAAAAAAAACACACACACCCTCCCTTTTCGAACCCATGAGCCCCCCCCCCCCCTCCCCTTCCCCCCCCCCCCTCCTTCCACCACAACCTCTGTTCCACTGCTCCCTGTGTTAATATGTACATGTGTTTTTGTTTTTGTTTTGTATCTCCTTGTAGAGTGAGGAGAATTAGCTGGACGATGGAGAAAAGTGTTCCTGAACGCAGCAGCACTAATTTAAAAAAAATGGAACATCTTACTTTTGTTTTTTTTTATGTCTCCCTACCGCAAATGATCCTTAACTGCTGCTACTAATAACTTGATTTTTTCTCATCTTTCATTTCTCATCTCACCCCTTGTTGTTTGTTCTGTTTTTGTTTGTTTTTTTTAACTAATTTTGCCTCTTTTTTTTTTTTTCTGTTAAGTCTAATCGCTTTTTTTTCCAGATTAAAAAATCTGTCAGCTGTAAACTTTGTTTTTTTGGGTTTCTATGGCAGGATTTAAAAAAAAAAACTAATTTTAATCCATCATCGATCATAATTAATCATAATTAAAATAATTTACAACAGGAAATTTGACATTTATTTTGCGTTTTTAGATAAAATAAAAGAATATAATCTAAATTTCTGTAAGAATTTCAAATATTTTTTCAAATAGGTTTTTTTTAATCCCACCATAGAAACTCATCCTCGCCTGTTTTTTCTGCTTGCACTCTTTCATCTGTCTTCAGTTTAACTTGTTTTCCTTTTAGTTGGCTTGACACGGGTTCTTCATTGAAACTTCACGATTCCTGTTGATTATCCAACAGGTCGAGGAAGCAATGCTTCTTAATGAAATAACATTTAATTTATTCTATACTTCTGACCAGAGTGCAGCGGGGGTGAAGGAGACAAAGGTAAGACGCTCCTAGGACAGGAAGTGGTTTCATAAACGCAACAATTTGCAGTCTTTTACGAACCAAATGCATCTGATAAACTGGCTCGTTTCCATGTTTTCACCTCTAATCTTCAAGGCTGCTCATTTAAAAAAACTTTTTTTTTTATCCTTTTCTGAGAAAATATATATGTATATTTAAAAGAAACATAGTTTTTTGTATATAAATGTCTTTACTGAGACTCTTCCAGTAATAGTAATGATAATAAAAAGTTCAATAATCCTGATAAAATGCTGTAAAAGTGTCAATATTTAAGTTATTATTGACGAAAATGTCAATTTTTTAAAATTAAATGTTTCCTTTTCTTGGTTTGAAATAAGAATACAAATAAAGTGTTTGGAAAAAATGAATAATTTCCCCTTGTTTTTTTCTTTCAGCCTGAGGAATTTGGTCAAGCGTCCATGGTCAATGCACCTGAAGGAAGCAAAGTGGATATAGAAGCCTTCAGTCAGTTTACAAAAATTATCACCCCTGCCATAACCCGAGTGGTGGACTTCGCCAAAAAACTGCCTATGTTCTGTGAGGTGAGCACAGCTGTTTTAATTAGTTTAATAACAATAAATATAGAGGAAAATAGTTAATGATACATTCGTTCATTAAATACATTCAACTGTATTTGTTACAGAAAGTTTTTTTTTAAAAGAAATATGTATGAAATATAACTGTTTTAAATATGAATATATCATAATTCAAATATAAATATGTTAGAATTATTTATTTTTTTTTCTGGCAGAAATTACATTTTTCAGTTTTTCTTAAAATATATAAATCTGTAATATATAATGTTGTATTTATATGATCCACAACATTATTTAAAGTTAACTGAGTAAAATACCAGAAGGTTTTAAAGGCTATACTGAATTAAAATAGTCTGTACAACAGAAAAAATGTCAAATTGTTGTTTTTTATTTTTAAAAAGATGGTTAAATTATACAACAATGATTTCATCAAGGGTTTTATTTTTTAATGTTCTATTTATTATAAACATTGAAGTTTTTTTAAGTAGAAAAAGGTATTTAATTTAACAGATATCTCTTGGACAATAAAGAGAAATTCACATTATTCATACTAATATAGAAGATTAAACCTATTTAGATATGTCTGTTTTATATCCAATTTAAAATTAAAGAAATGATTTTTTTAAATAACGTAGCCAAACTAAAGTGAAATGTGTTGCTAACCACGTTTGCTTAGTAACAAAGCTGCTTTTCTGTGCTAACTTTCACTAAAATGTTAAGAAACCAAGCAAGTTCTACTATTTTATTTCATTCAAATCTGTATTTCCTAATTATTTTAATGAGTTTATTGATGTAAAAAGATGCATCCATGCTACGGCCAGATTAGCCACATAAGCTAACCTTGCGTTCTCTGCAGCTGCCTTGTGAAGACCAGATCATCCTGTTGAAAGGCTGCTGCATGGAGATCATGTCGCTGAGAGCAGCCGTTCGCTACGACCCAGAGAGCGAGACCCTCACGCTCAACGGGGAAATGGCCGTCACGCGGGATCAGCTTAAAAATGGCGGCCTGGGTGTCGTCTCGGACGCCATCTTTGACCTTGGTGTGTCGCTATCCTCCTTTAACTTGGATGACTCGGAGGTGGCTCTTCTACAGGCCGTCATCCTGCTTTCATCCGGTAAGCAGCGCATTTGTGTTCGTGAGCTGATTACAGGGCGGAAGGTTTGGTCTGTTTTGTCTTATTTTAGCCCAACGTTACTCTTTATAGAACTGCTGGCTGTTTACGTTGCTACCTCTAACACTTAACATTGTTTAGTTATTTTAAGTGCAGCATATTTTAGTTGAATCAGTTCAAACCCGACAAGTAGAGTCCATCAAAAGTCCGTGCTACTGTCTCCAAGGCAGCGCTCCTGCTTTGTTCTTGCCTGCACAGATTGTGTGAATACAAGAAAAATCCATAACAAACTGCAGTTTCAATCAATTAATCACCATAATCATTGTGAGGAGCTTTGTCCGGCTCGCTTGGGTTTGGCTGCACGGCTACATCTCTGTGTGACACACTGCAACTCACCGAAGATCAATACTGCTCTGCTGTGGTTTACAAGCAGACATGACGCCGGCTAACCTGCCCTTCTGTTCGGGCCTCTGACACACATGCAGGTTAAACATGAAGATGTGCATCAGTGAGAGATGTGCATATGTTTTATCTTTTTTTATCATAAAAGCACTTAACCAATCACTGGATTGAGATTTGCTCTGATAACTAGAATAATTCCACTTTATTCTTTTTAATTATTCTGTTTAATACACAATGTGTAGCGACACAGTTTTCAAGTGGCTGGAAGGGTTGTATGAATGTGTGTAATTAAGTGAATTAATTACACAAATACAGTCTATTTACTACTTGAATAAAGCCGTGCTTCAAATTATACACCACTTATACACAGTGTGAGACACATTCCTGGAGGGTTTTAGGTAACAGACAAATTTCCCTTTTTGATTTGAGAACATGTAGATAAACATGTAAGAACATGTTTTTTTTTTCTTTTTCTTTTACTAGATGGCTGTAAAACTATATTATTTAGTATATTTATTATAAACTAATACTATCAACAGGCGGCAATTTAGTACATCAGATCTAAACAACTTGGTTAACTAGTCTTTTAGTGGCATTTGGATCCACTGTTATAACTTCAAACTGTATTACAACAGTAATATGTTTACATGTAGACTAAACAAGCTAAGTTTCTAAAATGGATTCTTCACGTCTTAATTTCTCAAGTCCTGTGGCTACTGGTTGACATATCTCCACTTGTAAGAAAATCCCACTAACACGCTGTAAACAGGAGCAGGAGCTACAATTAGCATTTATTTGGATGAGCTAAGTTGGATAATGAAACTCAATGCTAGCTAGCAGCTATGAAGCTGACAGAATTTGCTGTTGCTACCTAGCATTATCTAGTATTTTAATGAGCTAAATTAAGTAGTTAATGCTACTTTATGCTAGCTAGCATCTCTGAAGCTAAGAGAACGTGCTATTGCTTCCTAGCATTAAGCAGTATTCATTTAAATTTAAGTAAGCTAATGCTACTTGATGCTAAGTATAGGGGTGGGTTTAAAAAATCAATTAATCGATTTAAATCGATTCAAGTTCAATTAATTCAATATCGATTCATAAAACTAAGGATCGATTTTTTTAAGTCCCAATTATTTATTTATTTTTTTTTTGCAGGTATTTCCATATTTTCTGATGACGTTACCCAATTTAGAGCAATTTTATTATCCTGCTCCGTGTTTTATAAAAAAAGTTACCTGAGATTAAAGAAAAATAAATGTTGTTAAACAATTAGCTGTAAATGAATCGAAATCGAATCGAATAAAATCGAATTAGACTATTGTGAATCGAATTGATTCAGGGAATTAATGATGATACCCAGCCCTAGCTAAGTAGTATTAGCACTGTGTTAGCTTCATAGCTGCTAGCTCCCAGCCACAATGCATCATATTCTCTTTTGGTTTACGAGGCCAGTGGTTCCCAAACTGAGTGTCGTGAGATCATTTCATGGGGTCGCCAGATCATTTTAGGAAAAATATTCAACCAACATTTATCAAAAAAAAGTTTAGATTTTTATCATGGCTGTCAAAATTATCTCTATAAAGCCAAACGAATCATATTTGATACATAAGTTTCTGAGACCCTGCAGTATACAACATGATACTCGTCTTCTGCCCCCTAATGGACACCAGGAAGCACAACACTACAATCATTTTGACATGTCACACGGTAATAAATGGTAGATATAGCCCCCCCAAAAATTGTTGATTTTTTTCCACATTTTGTTAAAGGGCCAAAAAAAGACTTCAGATTTAAAAAGAATTGGACTTTTCTCCCCAGTTTTTCCTGGGTTGAGCTTTTAAAGGGTTAAACCAATTAATGCAAAGATAAATAGGAATTTAGCACCTTAATTTTTTTACCCATTAATGCATAAATCTACAGTAATCCTCCTTATTTATGAAGACTGACAGTTTGCCTGTTGCAATAAGTCAATTAATCACAAGGTAAGAAAAAATGAGCGCAATAAGTTTGCTGGTCGCAGTAATTTTCATTTGTTAACTCTCTTTCTCTCTGAACCCTCTGGTTTCTTGCAAAATGATCTCTTGCGTCGTACTAGAGCTTCATGGTCTCATACTATACCTCAGAGTCTAGCATGGTATATTTTTGTTGTTATTTTTTTGTTTACAAAGGTTCTAAGTTGTAGTTTTTCTAGTTTTCTCTGTCTGAGCCCCATGTTTGATACTTTTTGAAGGGCAATTTTGTTTACAGAGACTTTATTATCTATCATGTTTATTTATTTTTGGTGGTTTTCAGTCATTACAAATGAAACTGAGAGTCGCTTCTTTCATTGTTTTTGTTTATTAAAATGTCTTCCGGTTTCAGTGAAAATGTTTATTAGAAATTAAAGTTTATTGATCTTTGAAAGGGGATGGATGGATGGATGGATGGATGGATAGGATAGGATCATTAACGTAATGCAGGTGTACCTGCATTATTATGGCATTATCATTATATAAGTTGAAAATGGTCTCAAAATTACAATATTATCGTTTATCGCAATAATTTCTGAGACAATTAATCGCGACAATTAGTCGCAAACACAAACGTGTGGTATCTTGGGGGGTCGTGGCTCAAAAGCTTTGGGAACCCCTGTGCTAGGTGGCATGTTTGTAGTAGTGACTTAACGGCGGTGGTTATGGTAAATGAAACGTTGTCACTCCTCCTCGGGCCTGGGATGTTTTGGTATTGATAACGTAGCAGATATGATTGTGGTTAGAAAACGACTAGGACAACGGCTCCTGTAACATTTCCAATGTCTCTCTCCGTTCAGATCGTCCGGGCCTGAGTAGCATGGAGCGAATCGAGCGCTGCCAAGAGGAGTTCCTGCTGGCCTTTGAACATTACATCAACTACCGCAAACACAAAGTGGCGCATTTCTGGCCCAAGCTGCTAATGAAGGTGACGGACCTGCGGATGATCGGCGCCTGCCACGCCAGCCGATTCCTCCATATGAAAGTGGAGTGTCCCACCGAGCTGTTCCCTCCTCTCTTCCTGGAGGTCTTCGAAGACTGACCAATGGATTTCAGTGTATGTGTGTGTGCGTGCATCTATGTGTATGCATGTATGTGTGTGTCAAAGCCTGGGCACCCTGGTGGTCTCAGGGGTGGAACCAGCCGAAGGCCCATCTCAATGAACTTTCTGATAGCACTACTGAGTGTCACTTCATTCCATGATGTAGGAGTAGCTCTCTGGTCTAGTTTTTGGATGGAACCATTCCTCACATTGCGGGTACATGTGAATAGCCTCTTTTTGTTTGTTTGTTTGTTTGTTTGTTTGTTTGTTACCGGGTTTGTTTTTATTATGGTTGTGTATATAACCTCTCACCTCCGATTTTACTCTAGTTTTTTGTTGTTGTTAAAGATTGTACAGTTGACATACTGTAATGGTGATCTTATCAAATTTGTTCATTCATTAGAAACTTTGCAAATGTTGTGTTTTCCTTCCTTTTACGTTAAAAAAAAACTCACTCACTGCTCTCTTCATAAACAAAATACGACTTTGTGAGCTTTTCCCCAGTCGCTTCTCGGACCCATTTGCCGGTTAATGTCTGGTGAATGAACCTTCCTCACCACAACACTGTGATCTGACTCATTCACAGTTGAGTTGGGACGCCACGACACTTTCAAGCTGCGTTCAAAAGCTCTCGGAAAAATCTGAATTTTGCCTCCGAGCGGCAGGTCGAGGTAAAAAAAGCTAACGCTCTGCTAGTCTTACAGAAACTCTCATTAAAGTTTCAGCTTATTTACTTTTGTGGTATTTACACTGCTAACTGCAAGCACTGCCACATATTACACACCAACAGATTCAGGCCAGCGCAGCTCAGATGTTCAAATACAGGAGAAAAGAAACATTTAGAAAAACTTTAAGTTTGGAAGATTCACTCTGCTGCCTAGAAAGCTAGAGGTGGGTGGACCAAAATATTTACACGATGAATGTAAAGATTAGACAGTAAAGTCATATAAAGTGTGTATATATATATACATATATATATATATATATATATATATATATATATACACCGCAAGCTAGGTGTTGCACCTGAAATCGAAGCCTCTGCAAATTGCGGCTATTAAATGAATGAAGCTTAATTCGTGGATTTATCACACAATAAACGACGCAGTCGTCACATCTGACATTCTGGTCCACACTCCTCACCACTTGGTGGATGCAATGCACCCAATTGTTGCGTACACACCAGCAAGACAAACAATAAGAAGTCGTATCTACGTAATGTCTGATCGTGACCAAAGCGGGATGAAAGAATCCAAAAAAAACCTGTCGGCCGTATAACGGGAAGTTTGAGAATTAAAAAAAGAAAAGATGGAACAATGAATAAAACTTGATTTGCAGAACGAGTAGAACAAATGCATTTGCTGAAGCTTCAAATCAAATCTAATCAACTTTATTTGTGTAGCACATTTTTAAAGACACAACCGAACTTGACCAAAGTGTTTAACAATCAACAGAAGCAAAAGATAAACAGCATTAAAACATTTATAAAAGCAGAAACAGTAAGAGTTATGAAAAATTATACTTTAGTTAAAAACAAACAAACCGTAATGTAACGACTAAACGAGGACCTGTGCATCATACGGTTGTAATGCAGGACGCGCAGCATCAAAACCGTATGATGCACGGGTCCTCGTTGTTTAATCTGCTTATACCGCGGTCCCACGCGGTAAACACTTCATAAAAAATGTTTATTTTTTCCACAAAACTTGCTAAATAAGCTGAAGTATACGAACTATTTTATTTTTTGCCTCGATGTACTTTTTATGCTAAACAACCGTTCGACGCTACAGGGCGATTCTCACCTGTCAAAGCAAGCTGATCTGAACCAGTTGGTGAATGTGTTGCTATGGTGACGCCCGTAACAGAGTGATAATAACTCTGATTTAATTTGCTGAACTATGTGTGCGTGTATATGAAAATAATGCACGCCAGTTGACCTTATAATTCTCACCGACCGTGGTGTAATAAAAGGTAAGGCTTTGAAAAATAAATGAGTTTTCAGTTTAAAGATATTAATGTAGCCTGCGACGCTGTTGCTTTTCTTTGCTCCAGTCATGAGTCTCGCTGCAGCATTTTTTAAGGAGCATTAATTGCTTTTTTTTTTAGCTAGAGTTGATGTTTTTATCAAATGCTAAATTACAGTCAAAAATAACTCACAGATTTCTGGCCTGTTCGTGGACATGAGCTGACAAAGAAGCCATGGGACTGGCTATTTGCTCAGTAAGAACAGGTGAGCCAAAAATAACAACCTCTGTTTTATCGTAGCTTTTCTGGATGTAAAGATAGATAAAGTTGTGTGTCATCAACGTAACAATGAAATAAAATATTGTGCTTTCTGAGAATAGAACCAAGCTGTAGCATGCGCGGGGTGAATGAAAGTGGGCCTAAGATTGAGCCTTGAGGAACTCCGCAGTTTAGAGGTGCAGAAGACGGAGAACTTCTGTCTCTAAGATACGAAGCGGTGCCCTGAACGCCGACCGGGCGCTGTAAATGATCTAGAAGAATGCTTCGATCCACGGTATCAAATGCAGCTTCAGTTTCAGGTGCAACACCTAGCTAGCAAGCCGGACCAAGATTACGCTCATCGTGGCGCCGGAGATTCAGACTTCTCCGACAGTGAAAGGAACGCAGCAGAAGGGGTTAAAGCGACCCTGCTGATCAGTCATCAATGACCGGTGAGCTTAAAAGCACATACTGATGGTAGGAAATGACAATCGTAAATTATTATTACGTTTTTTTGTAGAATAATTCCAGATATCGTGCCAAATCTGAGCTTTCTTCGGTATCCCTGCTGGAGCTTTTTTTTTTATTATTATTATTGATATCCAGAATAATATTTGATAGCGGATATAAACTCTGATACTGCATGCATCACACACGCGCGGCGGCGGTCCTTCTGTAGTCCACGTTAGCAGCTTCAACCGTACAACCAGTGAGTTTCAACCATTTTGCTTCACACAATCTATTTTTTTTCTCCCTCTTGAGATGCTGAAACAGTGACGTCATGGTGCTATGGTGTGTTGGGACACTGGCTGATTGAACTGTGTTATTTTCATGTTTGAATTACACCTTCTTAAAGCATGCATGCATATATACGCTAACATGAGAACATGCACACACACATAGGCCTGCACACGGAGGAGATCCCAGGCCGGTAATGATCCATCATCATCATCAGCACGGTACCTGAGAAAGCTGATGAGACTGTGTGAAAAGTAGCGCTCTTTCTTCCCTTTTAATTTAACCGCTCTCTTTTTGTTGTTGTTTCCGAGGCGCCCCCTTCGTGCAACGTGACAGACGTTTGCTTTGTATATCTCACTTTCTCAAGCTTCACGCTAATCTTCAAAGCAGCTCGTGGGTTTTTCCTCCTTTTCTTTTTTTTTTTTCCTCTCATTTCTGTGAAGTGATGCCTTTTTTTTTATCAAAGCAATAGACTTGCTACGGTGTTTGAATGACCCCGGACCTCACACACACAAACACACACTCAAACACACACACCTCGCAAACTGTAAAGACTTAAGCAAATGCACAGACAATCAGAGGGAGAGAGATGGAATGGGAAGGAAGGGGGAGGTGATCCCGGTGCGAGCCGACGACCCCCGTCCACATGCAGGGCCGGGCCGTGCTGAGCCAGAACCACTTGTAAGACTGAGACCGACCGTGTTCGCATGCGCCACGCTGTGTTTGTAAGAGCTGTAGGACCGAGCATCCCTGGTTCCCTTCACCCGTAAAACTCCAGCCTTTCTGTTTCATATTTAAAAGCTGAACTCTTATAATCCCCGTCACCATGGCGACATGGTGTTTCCCAGACAGCCTCAGGTGTCAGATTATGAGGCTAAAAGGATGTAAAATGAATGAATCAATAGATATAGCAGCATAAAGGAGTTTATTACTAACAGTAGTTTGTAGAAATAACACACAGATCAACAGAGACCAAGACTTTTATCATCTGCATCATTCTCTTAAGTCTTGGAAAATGTTTACATATTTAACTTTTCCCTAATTCCCAGATCGTTCTGCTACTATCTCCCTCCTATCCTCACTAAACCACCTCCAGCTCAGCTTCTTGGCTTTATTCCAGCCATACAGGA
>JBBBVU010000018.1:2131696-2141724 GCA_037177055.1 Atherinosoma microstoma
ATCCTAGGAATGAGTAAAGTAATCCTAGGAATGAGTAAAGTAATCCTAGGAATGAGTAAAGTAATCCTAGGAATGAGAAAAGTAATCCTAGGAATTAATACAGTATCAGCCTGTTAATGCGTAGCATTGATTTCTGAAGACGACGTTTCAAACAAAGAATAGTTGAGGCGGCCACAATAAACGCGTAATTAAAAGCAAGCACATTGTCAGCCTTAAGCCCGGTCCTTCCTGGTAAAGCCTCAAAAATAACAGCGATGTTTATTTTTACCTGTTGTTCAAAGTTTAGATTCTAATGTTCACAAAACAAGGATGAAAGTGCATTTTAGTGCAAACAACGTATAATGTTGCTGTTTTATTGTTATTAACACAGTAACAGACACAACATTGTTGACACTGGGAATCCATCCTCTGAGGTTACTTGACGTATCAAGACACCAAGAACATGAAGATGAACCGGATTATTACAGAGACATTATTTACTTTAGGGACGTTAAAACTGGTTTCATCTTGCAGCTGAGTTGGGATAATCCCAGTCTGGATAAAATCCAACTGGTTAAAATAAAAGCAAATAATCTAATATTTTTTTAAATCCACATATTCATGAGGTCTTTAAATTACATGTTGATTAAATAAGAAGATTCCCGTATTAAATGAAGGCAAAATTCTTCACAAAGGAGAAATGATTTAATTACATTTGTAATGTCCTTTGAATGTTAATGATCTGAAATGCAGCCGGATGTCGTCTTATAACTCTGTTCAGGGTAAAGAGAACTACAAACCTCCTTCTCTCCAGAAACATAAATCCTGTGGGAAGAAACTCTGTGCTTTCCTCAAAATTCAATTTCCTCTTTGCAGAGCTGTGTTATGGAACAAATGGCTGTCTTATTAAAGGTCTAATGAAAAGAATCATGGTTGGATGGAGATTAACTCATTAATTAGGTTTTGCTTTAGGGTTTAAAACCCTGGTTAAGACATTATTACTGATCTCAAAAGCTAGCACATTCATAGTTAATACACTACAGTTTGTAGCTCTATATTTTCTATATTTCTCCCGTTTCGTTTCTTTCTTTATGTAAAACTTCCAGCAGCAGCTGAAGCCTTTTAATCCCAGCCACCAAGCAGACATTATGACCTCCCTCTGCCCAGCAACGCCCTCCAGCTCCTCCTGGGGGATCCCAAGGTGTTTCCGGCCCAGCAAGGATTAAATAATCCCTGCGGCGGGTCCTGGATCTGCCCCGGGTCTCCTTCTAGTGGGACATTCCCGAAGGACCGCCTCCGGGAGTCATCCTGATCAGATGCCCGCACCACCTCAGCTTCACACCAAGCTACGTCTGGATGGTAGGGGCGGGCTATATCGTATCATTTGCGATAACACCGGTAGATTTTATAACACCGGTAGAAAATGAGATATCGTGATATCACATGATCACACATTTCCAGGGGCGATTACGTCATTTATCTACGCCGCAACTCATGCAGCACAGGCGAGCTCAGCTGAGCGAGTAAACAAGGAAACATGGCGGAGCAAAAAAAAAGAAGAAAAGATCGATGATAAATAAGATTTTTATCCAAATAATTTAGCTGGAATAGGCTCGGCAGTTTTCGACTTCGGAAGTTAGAGTCCAAATACCGGAAGGAGAGGGAGCAGCTTGAGGAGGTCTCATATTTAGTTACATTATACTGTTTATTTCATTTGACCAAAAGGCTGATCATGGAGGTAGGTGTCGAGTTCAGTATTTAAAATAAAAGCCTCTAGATATAAGCAAAAATTAAAAAGTTAAAACTAACCTTTAACTTCAGTTTTGGTGAGTAATTCTCCACATGACGGTAAAGACGGTTTTCCTCCAACATTAGGTCCGGGTGACTGAAACCAGGTCAGGGTTCTGGTTTTAGTTGTCTCTCTCAAAGAACTGACTTTAAAGAATTAAGATTGAGCTGAATCATTTTAAATACTTCTTGTTGCTGTTAAACAGTCTCAGCAGGTGACTGAAGAACAACAGGTTAGCATACAGGTGTATATTTACTATGGCGGCTCAGAAAGTGTGTTTGAACCCTGCATACACCCCGATAACAGACCACCACGACACAGATTCCATCACCGATTCCTAGGGGAGCACCACACATTTTTTCTTTCTTTTTTTAACAAAAAAAAAAAAAAAGCACCACACATTTCTACCTGGTCTGTGGGAAACACTGACATGGTTATATAGTGAGCTGAAACTCAAAAGCGCTACACATCACTTAGCATCAATGCTAATTAAACTGATTGAAAGTTTTGAGGCTAACAATGACAGCAGATAGAAGTTGAGAGATTGAAGTCAATGTCTAGGTTCTTGCAAATATTGATTTTTGCACCAGATTTAGTTCCAATCCTTCTGAAGAGACCAGATTTCATCTCTCTGCATCAGCCGATCATAAGGTTTCATCCTCGGGGAACCATTAAATTCTTTGATATAAATTCCCATGGTAACCAATCTCCTTTTTATAGAGAGGTTTTACAGGTTGCAGCTTATGTCCCCTCTTCCAGCTTGTAGAAGCAAAGTGAAATTGTTTCACTTGTTTATATTCATTTTAAACCATTTTCATCTCAGTTTATTTATTTTCCCAAAACTGACAGGTTAATTCAATCCAATTCAGCTTTATTTGTATAGCGCCAGTTCAGGGCAACGTCATCTCAGGGCGCTTCACAGACAATCAGTTTGAGCCAATCTCTTGTCATCAGTCAGTATTCATACAAGTTAATAAAGCAGTTGCTACATATAAAACAAACTAAATGAGATGAAACGTGAGGAATCCTGATCGGCTCTGAAGGCCCCATTATAAACCCTGTTAGAGTGTTGGTGCCGTGTAGAAACCAGTGGAGCCACAAACACAAACACTGAATGATGCTTATTGTGAGAAGAGAGGGGCACAGATAGACAGTTTCCTGAGCTGTAGGACAAAGTGATGTGTGAGTGTGCTGGGCTTCATCGTTCCTCCTCATCAGCTCCGTCTGACATGCAGAGTATAAACCCATCAGTCAGAATCCAAATGTCCAGATAACGGACTATTTGGGCCTATTCTGGGCTCAGTCACATGACTACCAAGTGTTGTGTGGACCACATGTGGTCCAAATGTCAGTGCAGGCCTAGATGTAGGTTACAGCAAGTGTTGTGTGGGCCATATTTGGGCCAAATAAAACTGCAGATGTGGGCCATATTTGGGCCAAATAAAACTGCAGATGTGGGCCATATTTGGGTCAAATAAAACTTCAGATGTGGGCCATATTTGGGCAAAGAAAACTGCAGATGTGGGCCATATTTGGGCCAAATAAAAATGCAGATGTGGGCCATATTTGGGTCAAATAAAACTGCAGATGTGGGCCATATTTGGGCAAAAGAAAACTGCAGAGACTTGTTCACTGTACATTTGTGTTATAGAAATGCACACAGTAATGTTGTTTTCTTGTTCTGGTTGGCCTTATGGTGCATTATATATTGATACATTCATTTTACGTCATTTTAGCCTCTATCTGACAACTGAGGCCGTCCTGAAAACATCATGTCTGCATGTTGACTGGGATTAAAAAGGTTCAGCTTCTACATGCAGTTTTATATCAAAAATAGCAGAAAAAAAACTTTAAGGGTTAATGTCTATAAATACAAATGTAATCTTTCAGTTTTCTTTTCTATATGAACATTTTTAACTCTACATCCAGATCATGGCTCAAAGATCAGGTTGTTTTTCATTTAAATGTCAGATTTTGTTGTCAAGGTTGGTGAAATGATGCAGAAAGCTTTTAAACAATGAGGACTTTATTGGTCCGACAGAGCGTGTCAGGATAACCTTTATTGTTCTGGGTGTGAAACAAATCTAACAAGACTCTCAGTGTGTTTACTCACAGTTCAGTTTGAAGCTTTTGACACCTCAGCGTCGTACCCACCAACACACTCTTATTACTGCACCTCAACAATGTTTCTGAGCTCAAGGGCACTGCGTAAATGTCAGCGACTCAGCGAAGCTACGCCACACAAATCCATTACAAACAAGTAAATAAAGGCAAGCAGCTCCCACACAGACGGTCTGTGGATGGAAAAGAGTCGACGCACGACAGAGGAAGGAGGGAACACCAGCGATTTGTTTGAACTACTGTGTTTACAGTTTTCTCTCAGCATGTGTGTGTTTCATCCACGTTATCAGTCAACTAACACAGTTTTGACTCAACTCCAAGTGTTTATTAGTAGAAGTGATCCACCATAATCTAACTGGGAAAAGTCAAATAAAAAGAAATCGAAGCAACGTTTGAAAAAGCTCTAAAATAATCATTACCTGTTAGTCACAACACAAATATATTACAAAAAAGTAAATAAATGAAAGTGGGCCACACACTGAGAGGGAGGAGGAGCAGACGTTTATATGAAGTAAAAAGTCATTCGTTTTATCTTTTTTTTACTTCATTTGAGCTCCGAAGTTTTGACTCCATATCTAAAGATTGTTTACACCAATTAGTCGGGGTCATCATAGTTTATATCATAACAATTCGATGTTGTACTGATAGTTCTGGGGGGTATGACCAAAAATATACATCGCATTTGATGATTCTGTCTGACTGACACACCAATGTTTAATGAAAATAAAAGCCAAACCAGACTTGGAAAGCTGAAACAGACACATGGACTTTGTACGATGACAACACGGGGAAAAGACGAACGATCCGGCGAAGGGTTACTGAAACCAAGGGGGAATATATATACGGAGGACAACTAGCAAGGAGCAGGTGAAGCTAATTAAACCTGGTGTGCTAATGAACAGGAAGTAAAACAGAATGTAGTACACAAGTGGTATGAACTACAAAATAAAAGAGGAAGTGAAACAGAGACAACCAAGAAGAGACTAGTCCAGGGAATGAATACAGGGATGATCAGGATCTAAAAGCAGGACAGCAACTAGGCTAAAAAAATCAGTTCAGTAACAGATATTTATGTAACTCCAATTTTTCTTGAATATCAAAGATATTGTTTGACAACTATGTTTATAAAACACGGAAAACACATGTTTACTTGACCATCAAAATCAGATATCTCGGAGTAATCAGATTACTGTAATAATCGGATACAACGCGTCTACGTGCACTTCTGAAATATGATATCCGAGACATCGTTGTCTACGTACACCATAGTACGTGCGTGGTGACATCACTTCCTGTTATTTTCAAAACATTCTGTGTTTGTTGAACATGGCAGAACCCACGGTCTAGGAGTTAGCTGCTAATGTAATAGCCCACAGTCTTAGCATTAGCGGCTAATGTGAGAAGCTACGGCCTTAGCGTTTGCTGCTAATGCGAGAACCCGCAGTCTTAGCATTAGCGGCTAATGTGAGAAGCTACGGCCTTAGCGATTGCTGCTAATGTGAGAGCCCGCAGTCTTAGCATTAGCTGCTAATGTGAGAAGCTACGGCCTTAGTGTTAGCTGCTAATGCGAGAGCCAACGGCCTTAGCTTTAGCGGCTGATGTGAGAACACACGGCCTTAGCGTTAGCTGCAATGCAAGAGGGTGCAGCCTTGTCGTTAGCGGCTAATGCGAGAGCACGCAACCTTAGCGGCTAATGTGAGAGCCTACAGCCTTAGCGTTTGCTGCTAATGTGAGAGCCTACAGCCTTAGCGTTAGCAGCTAATGTGAGAACACACAGCCTTAGAGTTAGCTGCAATGCAAGAGGCTGCAGCGTTGTCGTTAGCGGCTAATGCAAGGGCCCGCAACCTTCGCGTTAGCAGCTAATGTGAGAGCCTACAGCCTTAGCGTAAGCTGTTAATGCGAGAGCCTGTGGTCTTACCATTAGCTGCTAATGTGCGAGGTAATAAGCAACTAAATAGTTTACAGGTGAATGAAATCCAACGGTGAATGAAAAACATCGGAATTTGGCATCATCTTGAAGAGAATCAGATTTTGGGCGTATAATCTCATCGATGAAGTTTCTGATAGTTTTCAGCCTTATATTTAGAATTTTAATCATCGGATGTCTAGAAATCAAGTTATTAGGAGATCTATTATAAAAACATTATCTGGGAGAGAGAAGCTGATTTTAGACGGAAGCGACACAAGAAACCTTTCAGTCGTGTATGTATGCTAAGATCTCGCCGAGCAGCGGTTAATCACGTGACAGTAGGGTCACTGTTGTCACTGGAAACGCTTATTAAAAAAAATTGATCTCCGCCTTTTATGAATCAGTACTGGATTAACTAAGTTAGTATAAATTCTTTAAACCCATCTCTATGTTACAGAAAGACTTTTATAATTCACTCCAAGCTTTTGTGATCCTATCATGAGGAATAACTGGAGGATGCTCCTCGCTAGCCAACGCTGAAGGTCAGCTCAAGGTCTGTGGAGATAATCCACTGTGAAAAGGCCTCAGAAGAAGGCGAAACGTGTAAATCCTTGTGGGATAAAAGCTCTTTGGATTCCTTTGTTGATGTGTCTGAAAGGAGAGCGTGTTAGCTTGCGCGGGCCTTTGTCCGTCTTCACTTGGTTCAGTGATGCGCCCGTACAGCGCACGCTCCGCTAGAGCAGAGGTGACGAGGAAGAGGAGGCCTGATTGGAGGAAGGTCAAGCATGGAGTTCCTCCAACACCTCTAACCTTTGCATCAGCACTAAAACAACTGCATGTCTCCCATTGTCTTGAACATGTTGCCTAGCAACATCACATCCCTGCAGTGACTCTGTGTGTGTGTGTGTGTACCTTTTGTGCTGCGAGAGGAATTCCCATAGAAGCGACAACAGTAATACAAGCAGACAGAACTGAAAACCGTCTGAACAGCTGATAAGAGACAAAGAACGGGGAAATTAGGGCATCAAACATCCTCCTTTGTTACCCAGTGTCAACATTAAATATACAATTATGTGAAACAGAAAATAAACGGGGAAAGAATCTGTAATATTACAGGTTTTTCCTGTTCTTTAGAAATTCAGGGAAATACTGAGGATGATGGAAATAGGCTGCAGATTTACATGTCTGATGCAAAATAACATGAAAAACAAGTAACGGTTCCATTTTTATGGAAATATGATTTAATAGACCGTTTTAATGCATTTTCAGATTTATCATAATTTCACTGAAATGTGATTTTCAAAAAAGTTAAAACAGCTAAATTCAGGCTCAGTACTGTTGATACCCTGTTATTTTACTGGGTATTATTTATACTGTTATATGGTTTATTATAGGAGGTGA
This sequence comes from Atherinosoma microstoma, assembly GCA_037177055.1. Taxonomy (NCBI): domain Eukaryota; kingdom Metazoa; phylum Chordata; class Actinopteri; order Atheriniformes; family Atherinidae; genus Atherinosoma; species Atherinosoma microstoma. Next base: position 2,138,896 of record JBBBVU010000018.1, read on the forward strand.
ACTTAATGAAATGAATCAAAATGATACTATCCAGGCTAATGTTTTCATGCTTTTCAAAAACAAAAGATCACATGTAAAAGTAAAATTTAGATTTTGCTGTAATTTTATTATTTGAGCGATGACCTTAGAGAATCAGCTGTTGCTGCTCATTAATCTGGGACGGAGTGTGAGGTCATTTATAAAATATAAAGTCCATCATTCCACAGTAAGAAAGATTATTTATTATTGATCTTCCCAGGAATGGAAGATACACGATACATGAGCTACATCTCAGACTCTCCAGGCTTCAGTTAGCATGTTGAATGTTAAAGTTCACGACAGTCCAGTTAGAAAAAGACTGAACCAGTATGGCTTGCTGGGAAGGGTTGCAGGAGAAAGAAAGAACATGGCAGCACGGCTTAGGCTGGCAAAGCTGCATCTGAACAAACCACGAGACTTCTGGAGCAACGTTGCTCATCGCAGCTGTCAGCACGGTGGTGGAGGGATGATGATCTGGGCTTGTTCTGCAGCTACAGGACCTGGAATCTGATTTTTCAGATTTAAATATCTCCCCCCCCCCCCTTTAAACAACTTGTAAATATGAATAACGCTGGGCTTTTCCACCGTATAAAACAGCTGCTTCCGTGACATCTTTCCACCCGGATCCTTCCTCATCGTACAGGATCCATGGTGGAAATAATTCTGCTGATGTTGGTCGTCTCTTAACGGGACCTTGTGGACTGAAGCGGTCTTCTGCATCTCGTAGAGAGAACAGCATTTCTCACGGCGGTTTGATGTGCAGTTAACATCCAGCCGCCAGTGACGGCTCACTTACAGTACATCTGCTTTTCAGATGGACGACGTTCTGGTTCTGGAGTCTCAGAACCTCGGCGCTTTCTGGCGAACCAGCCCGTGTTTACACCAGTTTAACCAGAACCAGAGTGGGAGGACTCTCCTCAAAACTAAGTATTTGGTCCTGAAGGTTGATGGTTAAGCCCAGTTCAGTTTCCCAGAATAAATAATATATTCAGACGCCAGAGAGTTTCATGTGTTTGCTCAGCTGACTGCAGTCGTTTCTCCCACGGGGCAGCGTGTTTACTGAGGTGCTGAACTAAACCGGTTGTTCTTCCATCTTTAAACACCCTTTAATTTAATTTGCAACGTGCCAGTACTGGTTCCAAGTCTGAGGTTGTAAAACCGAACCAGCTCCTAATAAACGGATATCACCGTACCTCATGCAACAAGACAATGATCCCAAACACAGCAGCAGATCTACAGTTGCAGAAAACATTAAACCACCTTGTTTTTTTTTACAATTTCTTGTTTATTTTATAAAGAACCAACTACTGTGTGAATCGTGCAACTAAAACAGTGAATGCGTAAAAGCACAGTTTTGGGCAGTATAATAGTTATTGATGTAAAAACTTCATTGATTTAGGTTATTATCAAGAAAACCATGGAAAATGGCTAGATCAGTGGTTCTCAAACTGGGGATCGGGAGCCCCATGGGGGTCGCAAGATCATTTCAGGGGGTCGCTAGATAATTATAAAAAACATATAAATTCATCAAATAAATTTGGGGTTTGTATCAGGGCTATCAAGATTAAACCGTTAATGCAGGAATAAATTAAAAAATAGCACCTTTAAAAAAATAAACAAACAATAATGCATAAACAACAAAGTTATACTAACACACGCCATATTAAAAGTCTGAATTTGCCATGTAGGTCCCTTGTCACAGCAGTGAACCGAATCCACTAAAAACCACTTTATCCTCCTTATTTATGAAGATTCTGGTAGTTTTCCAGCCTTATATCTAGAAGATGCTGCAGGATGACCCATCTGATAAATCATGCAACTGTCGTCGCGAACACCAACCTATGTTATCTTGGGGGTTGTGCATCAAAAAGTTTGAGAACCGCAGGGCTAGATACAGATGTATCAGCTCTTAAAGTGAACCTTTAGTTGTAGCAGGCATTAAAATGAACAGGAAAACGAGGGAAACAACGGGGGTCTCGCAATTATTTTTCAGCAACTGCACCACAGAACTACACCAAAAAAAAGATAAAAAAAAGAATCAAGGTGTTGACATGACCCAGTTAAAGTCCAGACCTCAACCTGGTTGTGGGCATTCATAGATGAAATAATTACAGTTTTCCTGTTAACGGTGGTTTGACAAGCTAATATAAATAATGGGACGTACTTAATATATTTACCTCATCTTAAGCTCTAGATAATGTTTTATTACGGCTATATATGAATGCTCTTAAAACAGAAATGTAATTTCTTTCATGCCTGTACAAATGATTGCAGACCAGCATTCATCATGCAATATCTATTCCTCAAAAGAAACGGTTAACATTAATAAAATAGAAACAACAGGAGCAGACGGAACAAAACTGCATCTCACACATTCATTTTTATGGTTCATAAACTCTAAATAGGTCCTTCAGGGACAGATCGACAAACACGAAGCTATTAAATTAGCCAACGAGATCATATGAAAGGACTCAAGACGCAAGTAATTTCCTAAATGTTAATGACAGGCCTAAAATCTAATATACTTCCTGCATGCTGGTTGTAATGAGGCCGAAAATAAGATGTGAGACCTGCATCAATGGAAAGCTGATAGAAATGAATTAGGCCGTTCAGGCTTAGTGCATGATTTATTTTTTATGGTAAACATCAGCAGTGCAGTCATGGGAAAATCACTAATCATTATCTATACTGATATCCTTATTCTATTCATCTTAATTACTTTTATTACTGTAAATCCATCCATCCATCCATCCATCCATCCATCCATCCTTCATCCATCCATCCATCATCCATCCATCCATCATCCCTCAT
>JBBBVU010000018.1:2203566-2217713 GCA_037177055.1 Atherinosoma microstoma
GGTTCTGGTCCTGATGGAGGTTTTCCTCCCTGGTTCTGATGGAGGTTTTCCTTCCTGGTTCTGGTCCTGATGGAGGTGTTCCTTCCTGGTTCTGATGGAGGTTTTCCTTCATGGTTCTAGTCCTGATGGAGGTGTTCCTTCCTGGTTCTGATGGAGGTTTTCCTTCCTGGTTCTGGTCCAGATGGAGGTTTTCCTTCCTGGTTCTGGCCCTGATGGGAGTTTTCCTTCCTGGTTCTGGTCCTGATGGAGGTTTTCCTTCCTGGTCCTGATGGAGGTTTTCCTTCGAAATGAGATGAGTAACTTTCCTGTCGTCCTAAACTCGGCTTCATAATCAACATTTTTTACAGTGTGCCTGAACATGACGTAACATCATTGTTTTAAAAACTCCGGCTCCTAAAGGGTTAAAAAATGTTCCGAAAGTACCTGCAGACATGCAGATATGATTTATACTCATATTTATTTACACACATGTAAACATAATGACACTATCTCAGTCTTTGCTCTTTACAGAAGAGGAGGAGTGGAAAAAAATGGCTGACAGCGATTTTTTTCGGCTGCGATTGGCTGACGGACAGAACGAATGCTTGGAAGGCAGCACAGACTCATTGTGAGGAAATGTGAAAACCAGACTAACACTGAGTCATTCAGTTGCCTTAGATGCTGTTAATGTGAAACACAACCATGTATGAGACCGGAGAGAGGTCACTGAAGTCATCACATTTCAGAAGCAGCCAGCAGCTTTTGTCTTTCCTACTCGGATTATAACCAGAACTCGAGTCAAATATCAGCCTTCTGATCCGCATGACGTTGCATGTGCTGCGTTTCACAGCTTTCATCTTGAGAAATGTCAACGCCCCACAGATTCTGCAGAGGTCAGGTTCGCTGCAGGATTTCAACCGGTGACGTGTTTAACACCTACGGTTGTAGAACGTAGAGCAGACGGAGCACTTCCTCCTCTACGGTGAGACACACAATGGCTCGACCACAACAGCCACCGCATCCTGCACTGACAAGGGCAACGAGTACACCGTGTTCTATGTGCAGACCTGCACCTGTAGACACGACACACATACAGTATGCTGAGCCGTCTGAATCTTCATACTGCAATCCAGCTCAACATCAGCTCTCCAGTTTAGAAAAAGTTCACGAAAACAGCATCGAAACCTTAAAGAATTGACCCTTCGCCAAGTCCCGCCCCCCCATGGTTACGGTTGCTAGGCCTGGCACGCTTTGTTTTCTGGTTAATTTACGCCGGCATGTTAACAGGATTTCTCAGCTCGTTGGTTAAAGATAATGAATTCTTTCTTGAGTAATAGTTTGGAAATATCCGGGTCAACCAGACACAAAGGGCGGCTACTTGCATCTGAGAAACATATTCCCAAACTTTATTTGTCGGCGGAGTAACGTTGACGAAGAGAACATTGAAATCGAGGCGAAGGCTCACAGCTAACATCGCGAGACTCCTTAGCCAGCCCACGTCCTGACGGTTCATGTAGAGGACAAACGTATGAAGGAACAACGATGTTCTTCCATCGCAGGGCCAGACAGTTTGTCTTATTTTAAGCTAACTTTAAGTTTGACTCTTATGGTTTCCAGTATCTGATGTTTTAGCCCGTTGCTAAATGTTTTCCATTTGTTTATATGGCACCAGGATATCATTCCCACATCGTGGTTTTGGTAATCAAATCGAAGTTTGTCAACTGCACGGTATAGATTTGTACAAAAAACCCTTTTCGTTGGGGGTTTTCCGCAGCCTCCATGAGGTTCCCTTTGGGTTAGCAACGATTGTTGGACACGGGAATAGAAGCTACTGGATGAAGAAGGTCTGGCGTTACTTACTGGAGTTTATCAGGTTTATTTGTTCACCTCAGTGTTTAAACAGGAGTAGCTTTTAATTAATATTCCACTACTGTCCTGACGCTAACAACTGTGTGCGATAGTTGCCATTAGCATCTTAGAACAAATAGTTTATCGTTATGTTCAATGGGTTCAGCTGCGTGTGAGGTCTTCCACACGGTTTAATCCACATCCGACATCTTTCCCGATGCCTTTTCAGTTCAATGAAGGACAAAAATACGAAATCCCAGAAACGTTCTGGATATCTTTCATTGGACTTGTAAGTCCCGTACACTAGAGGAGGGTAAAAACATCGATTAATCGATGCATCGCAATATTCCCCCACCCAATTCAATATCGATTCGTCAAATCCTCTGAATCGATTCACCTCCTGACCCGTGGGGGGCGCTGTGCGTGTTACTCATGTCGTATAGATGATCAAACAACAACAAAATGGCAACCAAAGCCAGCAGCAGCGTGAAGCCTTCAACCTTTAAATCTGACGTTTGGGGACATTTCGGATCACCGTGTAAATCCAACGGTAACACAGGAAACAGACAAAAGTAAGTAAAGTAATGTATTTCGTAAGCTGTGCCGGGAAGAATTAACATAACACGACAAACCTGCACAACCACTGACACAACACCGCCCAGATGCTCTGCAACAACCGTTGGTTGGAACTGCATACTTCTAACAGAATCAACATCAAAGCATTTAAACCAATAACGAACCGATATTGAATCAAATCGCAACCCGAAGAATCGAAATAGAGTCGAATCGTGAGGTTCTTAACAATACTCAGCCCTACCGTACACGCACTGCTTCGGCACAGAGAATGTTTGCCAGGCGCTCTGCTCTTAGTTACCGTTGCTAACGTACGATTGGTCAGTGGCGGTCGATTCGATTCATTTACAGCTAATTGTTTAACAACACTTATATTTCTTTAATCTCAGGTAACTGTTTTTATAAAACACAGAGCATGATAATAAAATTGCTCTAAATTGGGTAACGTCATCAGAAAATATGGACATACCTGCAAAAAAAATGTTTAATAAATAAATAAAATAAAAAAATTTGGACATAAAAAAAAAATCGATCCTTAGTTTTATAAATCAATATTGAATTAATTTAACTTGAATCGATTTAAATAGATTAATCGATTTTTTAAACCCACCCCTAACCTCACCTCAACGATTTAAACATGGTTGCTTTTGTTATGAAGAGGTCGAAGGAGTTGAGATGAGACCAGATTTACACGTGAGAAACTCCAGGAGGACAGATGTATAGATAAGCACGCTAAAGCTCAGCAAGCTAAAAATGAAAAGCTGTCTTCTACTAGCACTTAAGAGTCGTATGAAACCGTCACATCATTACAAACTCAAGTGTAAAATACACAGAGATGCTGTGGAGACCAAGGTCATGACAGAAGGACACAGCTGTGCCTGAGTTGCACTTTTACATCATTTTATTTATTTAAATATTTTATTTTTAATTTATTGAATTAGATATTTTTATTATATATACTTTATATATAGAAATATTATATAATATAAAATATTTATCTACAAATTTATAAAATAATTCTAGATTCTTTATCTGAAATCTTACTTATAAAATTAAACACTTTCATATATTTTCTAATAAAATGTTATTAACTTTATATGCTTTAAATATACTTTATATTTTATTGTATATCACAGATTAAAAATATAAGAATTCTTATTTATTCTATTTTCTGTTTAGATGACATTTCATTAATTTGACATACATGTTCATTATAACTATATCACGATGGATATATAAAACTAGCAAAGTCAGAAAGATAGAAAAGACAAAACAAGTTACCTTTTCTTCTATTTTCTTATGGATTGTTTTGGTCCTGGTGTGTAAATAAAACAGGTTAAAGTTAAAAAAATAATAATTATCTGATCATATATGTGAAATGGGGTAAACATTTCTTCTTCTTCTTCTTCTTCTTCTATGGTATTCAATAAAAAATCTAAAGTTTTCAAACCACCACAATATTCTGAGAGCTCTGCGGTTATTAGGAGTGCTGAGGGGTTTCGTGATGATGAGAAACTTTCATGATAAGAGCTGCCAACAATAGTTTGGAATAATCTACTCCGGCACACATTCCAGGATTCTTCCAGCCTTCACAGATTACAGAGACCACACACTCGATGATAACACAAGATCTCCGTCTTCTGATCTTATAACCGGTTCTTCAGCAGAGTATCGGGTTCTTCACGCTCAGTATCCCACATCATACGTAGTCAAACGTGACCTTAGTGTTAAAAAACATGGCGGACAACCAGGAAGAAACCATGGTGGTTGTTTTTGGCTTCTTACACAAAATAGAAAAACAATCACAGAAAAAGTCACGGAGGCGGCGGGAATGTGGGCTGCATGGATTACAGCGGCAGGTGGAGGATGGTAAAAATAGTCCCAAGTATTACAGATAGCCTGGAGAGCAGGGCTGTGCGCCAGATGCTAGCACTAGTGCTAGCAAGCGCTAACGTTACCACGATCATTGCAGACTAGCAGTGATGGGAATAACGGAGTTACACATTTTTAGTTTGTCTTTACTTCCTCTTCCATCAGTCAGCTCGCGTCTTGATTGGCTTTCCTTCCAGTAGACGTGACATTAGGATGAATGGACGGATGGATGGATGATGGATGGACGGACGGACGGACGGACGGACGGATGGATGGAAGGGTGGATGGAAGGATAGATGGATGGATGGATGGACGGACGGACGGACGGAAAAGAACAAACTCCAGATTAAATTACACGTCTGAAAAGGAGGAGGAAGGAAGTACAGACTTATTTAATTTAATGTTTTTTTATCAATCAATATTATTCACATTTTTAGCTTACGATCAATAATATTGTAACAATAGGAACTATTGTTTGACCAGAGTGGCAGCGGAGCTACACTTGTGTTCTTGTTGCTGATAAAAGGAAACTCACTGGAGAGCGTGAGCACATGCACATCGGCTGTGTTAGAGAGACAGACAGAAACAATTCTTATATTACATCATATTAATCCATATATCTTCATAAATAATAAATACACAGACGACTGAAGATATTATTAATGAAGTTCATTATTTACGACCTCTCCCTCCAAGGCTTTCAGAGCGGACGTAATCTCTCCCAACATTGTTTATTGTATTTGTGTATACGAGAGCTTTACCACACGGCCACACGCTGATTACTAATCACATCCATCAGCCACTGTGAACAAATACAGTAAATATGTTGCAAAACCTTCTCCTCCTCCGCCTGATGCAGGCCATTAGCTGCTCCCCTGCTGCACACATGGAGGGAACACACTATGATTGTTGATAATAGGCCTAGAAATGCACGGCCTGCTGTCCACGTGAAGGACGTGTTTAATTCTGAAACACATCAGCGTGTGCTTGGGCAGGAAACAGGAAACAGGCCCGTCATGCATTCTTCCTCCTTACTCAAATCCAAAGGATGGATTAAGTAACTTCTGCTGACCAGCTCTACAAACTCCACCCACTGAAGTCTCAACATTTACATGCATTTTGGGATGGGTTTTCAAAAAATCAATGAAAATTGATTAGAATGACTCTCTGAGGCATTAAAGTTAAATTTAGACATTTTATGTCACGTCTGTTATAAGTTAGCTTTAAATATTTTCACCGTATGTCAGAGCTTTCCCTGTAAAAAAAAACAACGTCCTCCTGCAAAAATGAGGGCAAGAAATCTTCAGGGAAGAACAAGTCAAGTGGTTAAAACAGGGAAGAAACACGAGGCTTAAAAAAAAAAAAAGAAGTCAACATTCTTTGTGTCTGACATCAAGTTAATGAAAAACACAGATGCTTCTCATCCACAGATCCAAACTTCTTTATGAGTAATGGATTGTTTAGACATCATCACAACACACCCCGTAAAGCCGAGCTGGCAGTCTGGATGAAAGCCTGCGCCCTCATTCACACTCACGGCTCCTCTTGCAAGTGTCTGACGGGAAGTTTAGTGCAAGAGGCAACATGTAATGATGCAAGGCGTCAGCAAGCTCCTCGAAAAACTTTAAATATGGATCCCATCACATTCCCCAAGCTTCAATCGGACATTTTAATGAGGCTGAAGAGGAAATGTTCATTACAGGTCACATGTTCAACACAGTCTATCACCAGGGCATGCAGAATATCCTCTCTGACCACATGAGGTATTGATACCGTATATATCACAACACAGGGGCAACAATACAATATATCACAATACTATAAGTATCGATATATCGCGATTTTTCTTTACCACAATTTAATTGTAAGAAAACTGTCACAACTTAGTAAAACTAACACAAACCTGTAACATGTGTGACATGAACTTACCGAATGAGAACAGAGGATCTACGTTTCACTACAGAAGAAATAAAAACACTTGCTCTTTATGTACAAGATGAATAAAGACATTAAAATCTGTCTTATCAGTAGTTATCACCGTGGATTAAAACATACCACCACTAAAGTGCAAGATAAAAAGTATGTAGCTTCATATGTAACAAATATATGATCAATGATCAGACATGTATAGAACTTATAAAGTTTTTAGTATTTATCAAAGGAAAGTATACTTGGTGCAAAATCCAAACATAACACATCTACTGTTTTCCTTTTAATATATACTTCTATATAAATCTAAAATTAAAGTGCTTAGATTTCTTTAAGTAAACTTTAACAGGAAACAGTCAAGTTTAGATGCAACAGAGAGATGAACCACTGCTGTTAATGTTTGCAGAGATACCACGTTGTTGATCTGGAAAAGAAAATTGGAAAAAATTTTCTTTGAAAAAAAAAAAAATTCTGAAATTTTTTTAAAGAAAGAAATGTCAAAAATATCAAAAAAGTTGTTTAAACTGATGTCTCCGCCTGAATATGACGAACATCAGAGATGTCATCAACCCTCATTTATAAGGACGCATGTTTACAGAACTCTCCGGTAAAAATGCTGTGGACAAAACACAAGAACCCCCTTTTAATGAAAACAATGGACTTGTTTCGATAATGCCCCCAAAGGGCGTTAAGACCTTCTCTAAATCTAAATGTCAGCTCCTTTTCTTTGGTGCATCTGCACCACGAACCATCGCGGCCAAACAGGCGTAAACAGCCGTCATCAGGTCTGAGGAGGCTTTGAGATGCTCCGCCCGGTCCGCCCGGTGCTACTAAAGCTGCACCACAACGTGTGCAATGTGATACGGACTCGTCGTCATGGCAACCGGTATCACAAAAAGAAGAGCAGATGGTGTTTTTATTAAAGAATTGAAGCTGATAGAAGAATCAACAGCAGCGCTGCGTCCTCGGTGCACTTCTCATATTACACCGCAGTCATGTATCTACCTGACGGGGAGATCCATATCCAGTGTTTCACTCTGTAAACTCGGCCCTGAGCCGGTCCATAAGATGTAGTCAAGCATTACAACCAATAATTCATGCAAACAGACTCCTGAACCCTCATTTTTCATCCTTACCTCCAACACATTCACATCTAGTCTGTTCAGATGGATCTATGTGCTTTCTGTTCCCTTCAGGCCTTGTTGTGTCTGCAGAATTTATCGTCATCCTGGAGACTGAATCACATTTTCTAGGGCTGCAACATGCCCCATAACACCTGAAATCTTCCAAACGTCCCCAGCGGAATGTGTAAAGTTGTATATTTTTGGGAGTCTTGTGCAGGTTTGTGGAGAAAACTCAACAGCGCCACCTTATGTGGCAGCCATGAAACTACACTTCCTGAATCTACATGGAATTTGGTACACATTTACCAAGACCAGCTAAAGATCCTCTCGGAGGCGCGGCCTTAAATCAACAGGAAGTCGGCCATGTTGGTTCAAAGCGGCCATTTTGCTAATTTCCAAAGGTGTGAAAGACTCTGACAGATTTAATCAGAGTTCCTTTGAAGTTTCAACCTTTATTTAACCAAGAAAAAGCTCATTGAGATTAAAATCGCTTCCAAGAGCGTCCTGTGCAAGACAGCGGCAGAGCTGTTCAACATCTGACAAACAAACTGGATAAAAGTTTTCAAACAAAGTAAGTACACATGCAAATAATCAAGAAGAACATCTACAAACAGATGCAGTTTCCTCCAAGTTATCCAACATTTTCTTCGAAACTTCCAATGAGACCGGAGGCCGGTACTACGAAGCCAGATTAACGTGCCCCTGATGTCTCTCCGTTACCTGGGTTGACTCAACCAGATTTTCAGGATAAACGGTCCTACCAAGCTGGTTATCAACTCGGTGATTCGAACCAGGGTTTTCTATCTTCATCAAAGCTCGCTCAAGGGGCGGAGTCTGCAGCGTCTGACCAATCAGAGAAACCCTGCAGAGCAGCCTATTTCACCATGGAGGAGCAGAAAATTATTCTTCAGGAATGGGAAGAATTTAAACTCATCATCCAGGCGAAATAAGCAACGCCGTTGCCATAGCAACAGCCAAGAAAGAATGCTAGCAGAAGATTGCCGACTCTGTTTACCCTTTAAAAAGGAGCGTCCGGAAGTTCCCAATTAGCATAATCCTGATTAAACTGCCATAAAACAAAAACTATAATAGCTAGAGCGATAAAAATTCAAAGCTGAAAGCTAAGACTCCCGCCGTTCAAGACGTCCCGTTGTTACGACTCGATGACGTCATCACGTTACGCTACGTGCGGTACAAAACGACGATGTAAACACCAGGTGGCGACAAGATGTCGAAGGAGAGTGGGAGCGCTCGGTGGAGTGGTTGTCATGGATGGATGGATAGATAGAAAGATAGCGAGAAAATATTAGTTTTTAGTGTATCTTAGATAGTTTTACCTGTTTTCAGGAGGCCAGTTTTCATCAGTCAGTAGTTTTAGCAGAAGTTGCGGGTTTTTATCACAGTTACTCACCAGGTTTTATCATCACTTTCTTGTTTGTCTTTGGCTCAACATTATTAGTTTTTATCTTAGTTTATAATAGTCTAGGTTAGATAAGTCTGGGCATTGTTCCCTCTTTTTCTTTCCTTTACACATCAGGAGTCAATGGTGCAGAGGAAATCCTCCACAGAGCAGGTGAGGGAGCTGTGAGTACAGTACATACAGGAGGCCGACTTACACAAATGAACAACACTGTGTGGCCCATTACATAAAAAATGGCTTCAAAAGCTAAAAAAATGGACATAGTTCAAATAACTTATAACTATTTGATATTTTTCTGCAGTTATAAGTGTTTTGGTTCATTGAGCAACACGAACCTCAACCCAGTTTCATGATGAAGATAAACACTTGCATTTTAATTAGTATTTTTTTTTAGACTTTCAATGCTCTATAACCTTTTTTGTTTCTATTATTGATATTCTAGGGATATAAACACTTAAAATACTCCATCAAATGACACCTCAGTAGAAAAAAAAGCCCATGTACAGTTTATATGTTTCAGTAGCTTTGTATTGCAGATGAAATCAATCAAAACGCCTTCGTACTCCGCTCCTAAAAAGGAGTAAATCTCTAAAACTATTAGAGATAGATCATTGCAGTAACTTGTATAGTGTAAAGGATTATTTTCTTTATTTTTGTACATTTAGAAATGTTTTGGATCACTAAGTGTTGTGTATTTATTTAGTATAACGTGCTAAAAAAATGACAGATTTTTGTGTATTTTTCGTTTTCATGGCATAATTTCAACACTTTTATAAATTATTTCTCATTGACCCAGATAACCTTTTAGCATAAACTGTACAGATCATAGAAATATGAAGCACGTGAGGATACTCCAAGAAATGACACCACTATGCTCAAAAATAGCCGTGTAGTCCCAGGCGGACCATTTCTATCACAGTTTTTAAAGGGTTAAAAAGGATTTGAAATGAACTCCAGGATTCGTGCATGTACCCTGTTCACCGCTCAGACCTCCAGCTTTCAGATAAATCTGCGTGTCTTCCTCAGACATGGTGGATTTCACCGACGAGGAGGGCTACGGCCGCTACCTGGATCTCCACGACTGCTACCTGAAGTACACCAACTTGAAGGGAGTCGAGGTTACGATCCTTTAAAACCTGCTTACTTAGTTCTCATGCAGGAGACGGCGCCATATTTATTTTCCTTCCCCCCCCTTCTCTCTGTTGCTATAGAAACTGGAGTACATCACCTACCTGTCTTCATTCGACCAGCTCTTCGACATCCCGAAGGACCGGAAGAACGCCGAGTACAGGAAGTACGTCCGTGTGCTCAACGCTCCGCCTGAACTGGACATGAACTGGGAGAGTAACGTTTGCATGTGGCTGGTTGTGCAGGTACCTGGAGATGCTGCTGGAGTACCTGCAGGACTACACGGACCGGGTCAAGCCTCTGCTGGACCAGAACGACCTCTACGGCAAAGTGCTGATAGACTTTGAGAAGAAGTGGGACAACGGGACGTTTCCAGGCTGGCCGGTAAGTTCCCCTGCTGGGACCAGCATGCGAGGTGATGCCTGGTGTTGTAACGTTGTTCTGGTTTCTGCAGAAAGAGACGAGCAGCGCTCTGACACATGCTGGAGCTCATCTGGACCTCTCAGCTTTCTCCTCTTGGGAGGTAAATTAAACCTGATATTTTATATTTAAACACTTTAATATTTGAAATATATTTAATGGATAGCTTCTTGAGATGCAGCATCTTGTTTTAGGGGGTGGGGGGGTCCATAAACATAAAGAATACCCAAAAAAACATTACAGACTGGAACACAACAGAAAATAACAGGTAAACATAATACATTACAAACAAAATAAACAACATTTGTAGGAGCCTAAATACAAGTTTTGTTAATTAATATATTAAGTTATTCAGATAAAGATTTCTTGTTTGTTTTCAGTACATTAAAAATATGTGTGCTATTTAATTTGATAAAAAAGATAAGAACAAGACTTTAAAATGCTTTATTTCATTTTATGTAGCAATTTTTTGTTGCTTCAGAGGGAAAACTGTGACTAGATAATTTGCATATTAGATTGCTTTTTGCCATGTAAGGAGTGTCGTTACTGCAAAGGCAGACAATGAGGCAAGTAGAGCCGCACAGTTTTTTGACCTCTTTCATTCTCTCACTCGATTTAAGGAAGTTTATTTTACTTCTTTTTATTTTTCATACTCTGGAGAAAGCTGTACTGCTGTCAAAGTTTTAAGTAAACTGTTAAAGTGAATCTAAGGATCCTGTGGAGTTTTTTTCAAGCATCATGTTGATTACAACGAGGGATCAGAGCGTCAAACTAAGGCTTGATGATTAAGGAACCTACAACATTTATAGGGGAAAATAAAACAAATTCATCAATAGTCCCCATCATCATGATCATCATCATCATCATCATCATCATCATCATCATCATGATGATCATCATCACCATAGTCATCACTATAATAAAAAATAAAAAGTATGAAAGAAAGAAAATTAACATTTAAGTTAGCCATGACTTAAAAACATGAGGACGTTGTTTGAAGATAAAGAAATAAAAAGGATTTAAAGCACTGAAAAGATGTAATAGATCTCAAAGAAAGTGGGAGGTTATTCCAGTCATTGGGGGCTCTGTATGGAAATGACCGACGAGCAACAACTTTAAGGATCCGAGGAACAAAAAGGTCTGGGTATGATGTTGTACGAGGGGCCACTAATTCATTCAGGGAACGCGGGCAATTAAAAACATTTAAATATGAACAAAAACCAGTGAGTCTTCTGGATTTAGGTGAAAGCCAACATAATGAATTACACATAAAACAATGGTGAGTTCTAAATGGACACAATTAAATGTTTTTATAGCCCATTGATGGGCTGCAAAATGGTATCAGTTGTATTCATATAAACAATATCTGCATGATCAATAATTAGTCAGATTAATTGTGAGACTAACCTTTTCCGAACTTGGAGAGAGAAGCAGTCGATAGCACGGTACGATGAACACAAACTGGCTTTTCCTAACCAAAGAGTCAATATGAGGCTTACATGAAAGTTCTGGCTCGAACCAAAGACCAAGATATTTAGATAAATCAACCCTCTCGAGACATGAGCCATCCAACGTTTTTATAATTAACCTCGGAAGGAGTGGTTGGCTATAACGAGTTCCAAATACCATGCAACATGACATTTGTTATTATTAAACCATTTCTGTATTAAATCCAAATCAGACTGCACAGAACTTTGTATTGCATTAGGATCGGGATTAGACGTGTAAATGATAGTATCATCGGCATATTAATGGATGGAGGAATGCTTGCAGATTTTGGGAAGATAATTTATAAATATGGAAAAAAGAAGTGGACCCAAGGTTGATCCTTGTGGGACACCACTTTCAATTATAGGAATAACTACAGTCAAAGCCCTGAAAACAACATACTGATGTCTATTATGAAGGTACGCATTAAACCAGAGAAGAGCGTTGTGATGTGGGCCAATAGAAAAAGGTTTATCAAGCTGGAGATGATGATCCACCACAACAGAAGCTTTTTACCTTTATCAGAAGATGAGTACACATCATTAGAGAATTTTAAAAGAGTAGTCGTAGAGAAATTAGGCCTGAAGCCGGACTGGCCAGAAGATAAAATATTATCTGAAGCAATATATTGTGAAAGTTGATTTAAACACCAATTTCTCAAATATTTTAGCTGCATTGCAAATAATAGAGACATCTGAAGAGAGGGGTAACTCTAGCACATTTCCAAAGGGATGGGATTGATTGAGTTGCTCGGAGGATACATTAAATAAAGTTCAGCAAGGGGATACATGATTACATGATCAGCAGGTTTAATAAATGTGGTTTCCAGACTATCAGGATCTGCACTATTGCCCTTTTAGACTGCACATAGCATGAAAAACCTCAGTGGGCAACATCTTCTTAAAGGAGAAAGAGCCAGAGGGCATGAACTGATCATAAACATTAATGTGCTGGGAGCTACCAGTTGAAGTAAAATGCATATTAAAAGCAATGGAAATGAGGGATGGGATGAAATAGTTTCATTATTAATATGAATCTGATTTATGGAACTAGTGTTTGTTTTATTCAGAATACTGTTGAGAATTATGGAAGTCCTGATATCTGTTTTTATAACAAGTGGATTTAGCTTTTCTTGTTTCAGATGTACAAAAAGTCCTTAATTGCCCATAAATTTCCCAGTCACCAGCATATTGATGTTAAAAATGTGTTTTGTTGTACAGGAGCTGGCCTCCCTGGGTCTGGACAGGCTGAAGTCGGCTCTCATGGCGTTGGGACTGAAGTGTGGAGGGTGAGAAATCAGAACTTCTCCACCGTTTTAAAGCCTTTTCTTTCCAAACTCGTCTCTAAAACTATATTGAAACAGTTCTCAGGAGCCCCGGCTCGATGCCGGTTCAAGTTTTTCCTGCTTCGTGTTGGACGCGGGCCAAGATGTGAGCCGAGCTCAGTGTTGGTGGAAGCCAAAATAATTCTGTTAGTAAATGTCAGCACACCCACCGTTAGTTATTGATTTCTGTGTGGGCTTTCTAAATCTGTAAACATCTGGCTGTCTGTGCAGACTGTTGAGGCTCTCAGCAGCCTCCTCGTCGTGTCTCTAAACCTCCGTATGAGCTTCCCGTCTGTGATTAAAGAGCTAACATTTGTTTTAATGCATAGATGGAAATGTGCATTAGACATGAATCATACTTTTCCATTGAACCCACCGTGTACTGGGGCTGTTTTTATCCGTTCGTCTGTCCTGGAGACCAGGGTCACCACAGCTCTGGATTTTCACGTTGAGTTGGTAATGTCATGTAACGGCTACGTAAGACTCCGTTTTAACGTTTATCCATGAATCTGTGGTCAGAGACGGCTTCTCAGCTCCCTGCTGATGGCTTTTGTTGACGGGAATGTAAACTTTGACTCATCTAAATAAACTTTCTGATGCAAGCAGGGCCTCGGTTAGCTCTGAGATTAGGTCCGGTGTTTATGGCTGGTCTGAAGGGTCTGAGACCATGGTCCTCTTTCTCGGCTGAGGGGAAGGACTAAGGGGAAGGGGTGAAGAGCTAAGGGGAAGGTCTAAGGGGAAGGTCTAAGGGGAAGGGGTGAATACCCCTTACAGCAGAGGTTTTTCAGGTGCAGACTTCAGGGCAAAGGGGTAGGAGGAGTTTTACTTTCACCAGGAAACAAACATGGCGGTGAGAGACTCGTACAGAAAAGTTTCCTTTTGGTAAATAAAAAGTTAAAAATGTTTAACTGTTGTTAAAAACTTTACGATAAGGTAGATGGTTACCATGACGACACAGTGCAGCATTTGACCGTCTACGCATGTTTCAGAAATAAAAGTAGCGATGTCGTAATTTGCATAAAGGTTTTAATTGATTCTACTC
>JBBBVU010000018.1:2233909-2246071 GCA_037177055.1 Atherinosoma microstoma
GGCTCCAGATCCCCCCCCCCCCCATGACCCTGAATTAACTGACGTAGGCATTAAAGATGGATGGAAAAATACACAAATAAAAAGGCTGCAGATATTAAACAATTAAATAAAAATTTATTCCTAAAGTAAATTTAATTCAATCAGAAATCAGAACAAAAGTCCAATAAAATGCATTTTTACCAGGAAACTAAAACGTTTAGATAAACTAATAATGAACCTAGCTTAGGTTGAGCATTGATTATTTATAGTTTAAAATGTAAAAATTCTCCAGACTTTTATCAATAATCCAGAACAAAAATACAACAACTTGTTTGTGATCCAAGGTTACACAAACGTGCCTGCAGACATAAATAACTCCAGCTGTGTCACACAGGAAAACCTGTGAAAACCAGTAGAAATGTTCTGGCTCCAGCTCCGGTTTGCTGCCCCTCAGACGTGTCTGCAGAGCTAAAAATCACATGATCACAGTTTACTGCCACACATAAAGCGCAGCGCGTCTTCTTCTCGGCCTCGGGGAGTTCAGGAGTAGCTTCTTTAGCTCTTTATCTGTTTTGTTTTTTTACCTCTGAATAAAAACTAGGTGCTGCACAGACAGAGAGGCAGGAGACGGGATTTAGCCGTGAGTAGATTATCTGCTCTGCTTATGTAAAGCCCAGAGAGCAGAGAGAAGGTAGATGTGGATGTGCAGCTGATTCAGGCCACGCTGGGATGTTTCTGGTCATCTCCGGTTATCTGGGGGCTCCCACCTGTACGGTTGCCTCGCACCGACTGTGGGATGCAAATGTGATTTCAGGTGTGAGATGTGATCAAACCACGCTGGAACAGACTGAGCTGCGTCTTCCATCGCCGGCCTTTCCTGATTCCTAATCAGTCGAGACGGCCAACGTTGGTGGCGTTGCCGTGGAAACTGTTTATGAAGACCTTGGAAGATGGAGTGGGCGTTGAGTGTTCGCGGCTCAACGGCTCTGTCAGTGTTTTACTGTTTGCCTCCGAGCTGCAGGGGGAACTTTCCGGCCCTTTTATAACCGAAGCAAACAAGCTCGGGCGTAGTTATTTTTCAGGACGACAGAAAGCATCCATCACGCGCTGAGACGGTGCTCATACAGCCGTGCTGTGCGGGTACTGACTGCTTTACCGTCTGAAACCCTGTTTCAGCTGCTGCTGACTAATAATCCAGAGACAGATATGACTCCTTTCCTGCTCCTCCTGCCGAGTTTCTCCCAAAACCCCCTCAGTTCAAGCCAAACACACAGTCCCAGTCAAAAGTCTGGACACACTTTCCCATTAAATCTAATAGGTAGGGGTCATTTCCATGTGTAGGGTTTATATATGTGTATGTCGGGGCAACCAGGAAGTCGGTGGATCGATTCCAGGCTTCCCCAGACTACATGTTGAAGTGTCCTTGGGCAAGGCACTGAGCCCCGAGGTGCCTATCAGCGCATGAGTGTGTGTTTTAGTAAATCCTGTGAGAACGTTCAGCATCACTGCAGTAAAATGTCTGCTGGACTGAAGTAAACATGGTGGACTGGTGGTTGTATGGGGTGGCCGGGTTTAAGTACCCGAGCAGGAATATAATCTATAATATAATATAGGAATTTAATCGCGATTAATCGCATGATATTTAAAAATCTTCTTTTCATTTTTTTATATCCATTTTATTCTTTTTTATTTCTTACCAGTATATTTATTATTATTTAATACTAAATAAAGCTGTTAGGAAGCCGACATAGACTCTAAACAGATCATTCATCCTGATTTGTTTATTTTTTATATTGTAGTTGTCCCTGTGTGAGGTAGACTGTGGGAGTTGTGATTTCCGAGCTACATTGAATGCATCGCAGCTGTAAGGCATGCTGAGTGTCTCCCATTGACTGTAGAAGACCGCATGTTTCATTTTATGTTCCTCATTTGAGTCGCCTTCTCCAGTATTATTAGGAGAACTTAGGTGATAAAATACCTCAGTCTGGTCCAGAAAACCATCTTGTAGAACTTTAAAGCTATACTGTCCGTGTAAAAGATCCATTTTGTGTCTGTTTCTGCTTCAGATCCAACAACCTGCGTTCTACAGCACCTCCTGAAATCATGCCGACAGCGAGACAGTGTGTGCGTTAAAAAAATCCCCACCGTTATCAACACGTTAACTTTGACAGCCCTAGTTGAGACACATGGTTTCATTTTCAGCTAGTTCATCTCTCATTGGTGCTCCTGACGGTTGTGGGCTTTGCCTTCGTACGGGGAACGTGAGATATTCTCTGTCATGTGTCTGTACAGGTGTAGCAGGTTGTCTAGACTCTGTGGTTGGATTGTTTCTTACTCTTTTTTTATTTAAAAAAAAATCGAATTAAAAATTAGGAAACAAAGAATCACGATATGTATGTGAATCGATCCCAACAGAGCGCCTGAGCTCGGTTTTGAGGGGGAATGAGAGTTTTGATAAGCTGTGGTCACCCTTCCTGAACCGCCCACCGAGTGATAAAGCAGACCTGTTGCGGCGAGGTCGTTCAGGATGCATCATTTCTCTTCTATGTGTAATATCTGAACTTCAAACCCTTTAAAATCCTTTAAAACTGTCCACGTGAGGCCTGTCATAGTCCACATATTTTTGCTTGTTTTCTTTTTTTTTTTTTGTCTCTGTGACTGTAATTTGTACATTTATGTGACACGTCTATGAATATTACTGCTGTCATTTGGGTTCTTTAAAACTTCTTAATACTGAAAAATAAATAAATAATAAAGGAAAAACAGAATTCAGATTATCAAAAGGAGCTTTATACCCATAAAGCATAAAGCTCCTGTTGGCAAAGCAAATTTGCTCATCACAACCGAGCAGCCAGACCATCCTTCTGCTGCTACGATGAGACGAGTTAAAGAAAAAAAATTTTAAAAATGAAAAAGATAAAGAAAAAAAAGCATCAAATGTGGTTCATATATAAATCACATGTCAACTACATGTGATCCACATGTTCTTCACATGAAGACGTTCCAAAACCACATGTTTGCACGTGTGAAATTCATGTGTTTCTTCTGCTAGGGGCGGTAGGGCCCCCCCTCTGGGGCGGTAGGGGCCCCTCCTTTGCTCTGGCCCTGCAGCAGAGCGGCAATAATCCGAGTTTTAGATCACACCTGACGTCTCAACGAGGTTCGCGTTTTCACATGTCTGAATAAGGATGTTTTCATCTACCGATCCTCTGCTGTTCATCTGAAAAGCTCAAGAAAGAAATCCGTCTCAGGTTTTTTGTTCAGTTCAGGGTTTAATCAGAGCTTACAGGGAACTGAAAGCCTTTAGAAACACTGTTTGGTCAGAAAATGGAAGAAACCTGTTTGTGAAATGATTTTAAAACCACGTGCTGCAGCGATGATCGAAGGGTTTTAGTTTAGCGCCCGTCCCCTGGTTTTGCTGCGAGACCTGACCCCCCCCCTCCGTCCTCCGTCATTACTGCCACAGTGCTGGTGAGTGGAGATCTGCCAAAGCAGCAGCAACACAGGACAGAGATGGAAGCTGTGATGGCACATCTTAAGCCTCATTAAGCCTCTTTGCATGTTGGTTTTGTTGAATTTTGCCGTGTTGACTGTTGCATGCTATCTGTAATATGAGGATTCAGCATCTGATTCGCTGCTGGAATCCTTGTTTCACATGACACAGAACATCCAACACGCCTTTGTGTTTCTGACATTTTGCCGAGCCAACACACACACACACGCGCGTGCACGCACAGACTTCAGTTTGTATTTAGTCAGCAGCAGCAGCAGCTCTGGTGCACTGAAACACTGGAGCTTTGGCCCTCGGGTCAGCTGTGAGATACACTGGTTGTGTAAGTCAGACTGAGACAGAGAGACCCAGTTCTCAGTCCAAGACTTCCATATAAGGAGCGTGAAAGTAGACTCCTCTGTCCCGGTAAAGCGGCGTCTGGGCTCCGTTTGACGGAGATTTTCCTTCCTGTGAAACATTCGAGTTGCAGTAAATGTCAGATTGTATTTTTTTAGGCCAGAGTTAAAATGGGAAGCACCATCGGGACTGGAAGTGAAAGTTCCAGTTTCTTCACCGTCCTTGGTTTCCTCTGTGGACCAGAATGAGATGCAGCTGCAAGATGTTGAACGGAGGGCATGAGAGAAACCAGACTGTTCTGGCTAGTTTGTTACAATTACATTCCCTATGTTAACATTGTTAACGCTTTCCTCAAATATGTATAAGTGCAAGATGCAAGACCGGACACCTAAAAAGTTTTATATCACACCCACTGGGGGAAAAAGGCGTTCGATGTTGGGTGGTGAAGCAGGTGCAACTATGAAGTTGTTTTTTTTACCACTTTTGACATAGTAAAACGGTGTTTCATTAAGTTTTGCTTATACAACATTTTGATTAATTCTGGATAATCTGTTTGGAAGAAAATAAATAAAATATATTTATTTAACAACAAGGAATCGGAAGTACATGCCCACGATCTTTATTTAAATGGGTTTGAAAGGCTGTGACATTTAGTAAAGAAACCCTGGATCTAGTAGAATTTTAATGTGGAACTTGGATTACCATTGAATTGTCAAAAGGATTTGGTTACGATGCTCAAAGCCTGCGAGTAAATGCAATCCCTTTTTGACCAGCTCAAACTGGTTGTGGGAAAGCTGCAAATAAATTATATGGAATAAATAAAGTAGTCAGATCTGAGCTTACATTTAGTAAGTAGTATATACTCAGTCATTCAAACTGAGGAGATTCTGTGCTGGATAGCGGTGATGTCATTTACATGCATGCATGTAGAATCTTTACCAGGGGCAACACTGAAATGGTCAAATTCTTAAATATGTTTTGGTTTTGTTGAAGCTCAGCACCGCTTTTGGCAAAGGCGACCAGCGACCAAGGGCGACAACCATTTAGATCAACTTGAAAACTGGGCATGAATCTCCAGTCCGGAACTAGACCAGGAACTACTTTGTGTCATTTGGTAATAATAGATCTATTTAGACATATATAACATGTGGAGTTCCCCATGGCTCCCTGTAGGGATGCATATTGTTCATGATCTACATGTGGACTTCCCTAAGGCTCCATCTTATGCCCCCTTATTGTTCAGGATCTATGTGGAGTTCCTCAAGGCTCCATCTTGTGCCCCCTATTATTCAGCATCTACACGTGGAGTTCACCAAGGCTCCATCTTGGGCCCTCTATTGTTCAGCATCTACACGTGGGGTTCACCAAGGCTCCATTTTGGGCCCTCTATTGTTCAGCATCTACACGTGGGGTTCACCAAGGCTCCATTTTGTGCCCACTATTGTTCAGCATCTACATGTGGAGTTCACCAAGGCTCCATTTTGGGCCCTCTATTGTTCAGCATCTACACGTGGAGTTCACCAAGGCTCCATTTTGGGCCCCCTATTGTTCAGCATCTACACGTGGAGTTCACCAAGGCTCCACTTTTGCCCCCCTATTGTTCAGATTCTACACAGGGAGTTCACCAAGGCTCCATGCTGGGCCCCCTGTTGTTCACCATTTACATGCTCACCCTAACTCAGATCATGGAAACGAACCGAATATCTTAATTATGCTGACGACACTCAGCTCTATATCACCGTCTCCCCAGGGGACTCTGGTCCCAGACAAAGCTTCAGTTCATGTCTAAGTCAAATAAATACGTGTATTTTCCAGAAGTTTCTTAAACTAAATAAAGATCAATCTGAAATTACTGTGTTTAGAACCAAAGATGAGAGTCCAAGGATCAGTGCCCAGCTTCAGTCAATGATGTTAAAACCAACAGATCAATCCAGAAATCTTGGTGCCATTTTGGACTGTGAGCTAAATTTGAACATTTCTGTTAAAGCTGGTGAACAAGATTGTGAACGGTTCTGGTCCCGGATATATATCAAATATATCTGACCCAGTATGTATTCTCTTGTCTGTTTCTTCTGATTATGTACCACAGGGGGTTTCCTGATGTATGACTTATGTTGTATGAATAAATTAGCCCTTTCTTGGATGTAAACCTTTAAAATCTCACCGCCTTCTGGACATTGTATGCTCGGGTTGGATGGTCCACTTTTTTCTCCCGTAGACTCAAACATCGGCATACTTTTATTTATAAAACTATTTTGGGTCCACTTCTGACTTATTTACAGTGTTTTATCCTTCAGGAACGCGGCTGAACTACTATGGTTCTCTATCCCCAATACTCTGTTGTATTTGTATTGTATTGTAATAGTTGTATTTATCACTGCTAATACCCATCCTGGCATGGACATTCTTGGAAAAGAGATTTCTAATATGGAGACTTTTTATTTCCCAGTTAAATGAAGGTTTAAAAAGTGACACAACATGCTTTGGACAAATATTGATATTTGTCTGTAGGTGGACTGGGCTGCAGATTTTTGTTCATCATAAAAAACTAAGAAGCAGTTTACCAAACAGAGATTAAGTCCTGGATTTAATCTTCTTTCTCAGCCAGGGTGTAAAACAGGCCTGTGTCGTGAGGTTTAACTTAAAACTTTGCTTACGAGTCAGTTTTTTCCTTTTATTATCTGCATTTTCATTCTTTTAGTGCACAAGACAAAAATAACTTAATAAATGATTATTTATTTCAGATTCAAGCTTTGATGTTAACATCTTAGACAGTTTAATTTCATGCTTCTCCTTATGTACGGAAACCAAGAGCTGCCATAATTTTGAGCTTTTTGATCTCATTATGTGTTGAGATAATCAGAAAATTATCTTGTTATCTGGATGATGGAATAATTTCTGCCATTATCTGTCATTACTTTTGCATATTCTGACAATTACCAGATAAATGAGGTGCTAGCTGCTCTTTTATTTAGCTTATCTTGAGGAAATTAAGCTTATGTTGTGATAATTAGTAACAGCAAGGGGTAATGTCAGGAAATAAAAGACCAATTTCTTGAGTTAATGAGAAAAATGAACTTATCACATAACAACAAGCTAAAAAAAACAGCATTAAAAATAAATAATATGGCTGCTCTCAGCTTCTGTACTTAAGATACTTGTCTATCTTATTTAATGAGTAAATAAAAATGATTATACATCAGTTTGGGCTAAATAAATAGAAAAATTATGTGTTCAGCCACAAAGGAAACATATAACAGATGATTCAGCTCACTGATGACTCATTCATTCATTCATTAGAGCGTCAGAAAGAGAAAAACATACCGGTTGTCTCACCAGTTACCTTGATGCTGTGCCTTTGGGCGGCGTCCATGACAGCAGGAACCAGGTCCTCAGTGGGCTCCCCGTGGTCATCTGCCACCTCAGGAGGATACCATGACAACACCAGCACCCCTACAAACCCACAGCGTGGAGAAGAACTCTGCTGTGAGGACAAGATTACCTGAAGTCTGATAATATGTGAAGCTGTGGGACTTTCATGAAGTTTCAAGCACCCTGTCTATATACTGGCACATTATCGGATATATATTGTTTGCTTTTGTTTAATTATTCAAATTTGTATGTATCTAAAATGGCTCTTTCTTGAAAATGAAACATACAGTTTCTGAGACCTATTGTATCACTTTATGGTCAAAACTTTGCTCAAAAGCCTCTTGTATACAATCCGATTCTTGTTTTCTGCCCCCTGGTGGATATTTTTTACACTACAATAATTCTAACATATCACAAGGTAATAAATGGTATAAACGCTATATGCAAATAGTTTTTATTTATTATATTTGGTGCAAACGTCCAAATAAAGACTTTCAAATGAGAATTTTCCATTAATTATTTATTGGGTCAGACATTAAGGGGTTAAAGTTTTCTGTAATACTTATCTTTACTCTTTAACATTGATCTGTTGTGAGATATTTCACATTGGTCGAATTGTTTTACATTTTATTGAAACTAAGAGCATCAACTAAAAACGATGGCAAAGGTTTTATGACCATTAAAGTTTAGCCTTGTATCATCGGCATAGTAATAAATATTTATGTCATGCTGTCTGATTAACTAATGGAAGCATTTACAATGTGAAAATTATTGGTCTAAGTACAGAGCCCTGAGGAACTCCATGACTTACTCTGGTGTGTGAGGAATACTCATCATATATACATGAACAAACTGGAATCTATCAGATAAATATGACTTACACCAGCCTGATGTGGTCCTATTAATCTTATTTACATGCAATATTTAAATACTTCTTACTTCTTGGGACTTTTTGAGTGTGTAAGGAGACTTTTATGAGAAAGCAGCACAATATTTGAATGCAAAACACTGCTCTAAAAATAGAAAAACTATGCATTTGATTAAAGGCACTAATAAAACCACATAGACAACAGAGATTGACCACATGGTTTGGACTGTGTCTCATAATAATAATCACATTATATGAGATAATCAGGATCATGGTCATATTTTCCAGTTTTCCATCATGTGGTCCAGTAGAACCTTTTAAAAGCTCATCCCTGTCCTCTGTGGACATGTCCAATCTGCCATGTGTGCTCTGTTAAGAAAGCCTCCCAAATTCTCCTCCTGTCTTTATTTCTTTTAAAAAAATACTTTTATTTATAGCTTTTAAATAAAAACAGACAAACTATAGCAGCGTTTCCATGACGACAGCTTTTCGAAAAACATATTTTTAAAATTTCGACTAAGTACAACTGCGATACGCCGGTGTTTCCATTAAGTGGTGTTTACAGCATCAGCCGTAATCCACGTAAAATCTGGTCCCGGGAGACTCCCATAAAATCTCATCCCGCGAGACTCCGCTTTGAGGAAGATGGAGATGCAGAACATTTTATGTTTTGGAGCATTTCGCTGTTGTTTGTCATCAAGGATGACGGTTAAATTTGTCTGTTTAGTTATTTGTAAAAACATACCCGTCTCCTCCTCCGTTCATATCTTTACTGTAAACAAATTGGTCACATGACCCCCCCCCCCCCCCCCACACACACACACACACACACGTCACGTCCAGTGAAGTGAAAATGCATAAAAGGTGTTTCCATGACACTTTAGCGTAATTCTTCTATATCGATACGTCTGAAAAACCTCCTGGGAGCGTAAAGACTTTTTAGCGATATGTGAGAGTTCTTTCGAAACGTAGGTGTTTCGATTACCAGATTTTTGTTGTGATATTTAGGCTTTCTATTCTAGGAGTAATGGAAACTAAACTACTGAAGTGGTCAACAGACAGAGGAACAATATCCACCTCACCTCACGCAAGAGGAGTAAAAGTGAAACAGCCTAAAAGAAATATCAGATAAAAATGCAAAGAAGGACAATCGTTGTACTGTTGCACAGGATGGTTCTTCTTTAGAAGATACGCTGAAGCAGATATAAAGCTGTGAATTAAAGCCACTGAGGTATCATAGGGGCCTTTCACAGAACCAAAACATATGAGCCAGGGTCCAGAAGAAGATGCAATCTAACACGTCAATAAAGGAGCTTATGTACGACCTCCCACACTAATCACTAACTTCTACTCTTTATCTATCTTTATATATTAAGGTAAACATTAAAACGCTCTGGCTTCAGCTATCTAAAGATGCATTATGAACAACCCTGAGACTGCTGACTTATAAAAGGCCTGGATTAAAATAAAGATGGAAAAACTATGAACATTAAAACTTCACATCACAAGCCGTATGCCGCCCCCCCCCCCCCGAACCCAGGGTGGGTTATAAGTCATAATGTTACTCACTTTGAACATAAATGAGATCAACAGAATGCTGTGCAGCCATGTGCTCTAGCGGAGGTTTGTCCAAAGACTGTTCATAGAGGAAGAAACATGTCAACACGGTGTTACAAGCATCCCGGGCTCTGCTCATGACCGATTAGTCCTTGGCTCCGGGTGCAGCAGCAGCAGCAGCAGCAGCTTGGACGTACCTGCTCGCCTCCTGTGGTGAGTCAAATATTTTAGTTACACCTCCATGTGTGAAGATAAGCCGGGCTCGACGGATGCCAGACTGTCTCGATTTCTGCCTGATGCCCATTGATCACGCTGTCCTTCGCAGCTTAGCGGGCTGATGTCGCGGGGCTCTATTATTCTCTCTTTCACCGGGTCGCGGTGAATCTTGGCCATCGTGATGCTTGTTGTCTCTGTCTCGTTCAGGGGTCTGAAACCTTGATCAGAAGAGCCAATTGTGCCCTCATTCCAGCTACGATTGGAAATTTGTCACATTTGTAGAACAACAATTTTATTTTTCTAGTTTTAGGTTTTAAGATAAAGAAAAAGAAAAAGGAGATTTTCCTCTACGGGATGTAGATGTTTGTGGAAAATGTTGTTTTTTTCTTTTAAAAAGTTCATAGTTTCCAAAGTAGTGACAAAAAACCCCTCTAAAACGATATTATTGGTATTTTTAGTGTCCTTATATTGTGGAAGTTCAATACAATTATTTAAATAAAAACTGCTAAAACCTGCATTTGTCACAATATCAATATTTAAGAACGTTAGCTGGTTCTTTATCATGTTTAGCCGATGTTATTAAGAGCCATTGTGGAAGGTCCAAAGAGCCACTTGTGGCTCCGGAGCCGCAGAGCCCTGGGGGGTAGGGGGTCCCGAGACGCTCCCAGGCCAGCTGAGAGATATAATCCCTCCAGCGTGTCCTGGTTGTACCCCGAGGTCTCCTCCCGCTGGGACGTGCCTTAAACCCCTCCTCAGGAAGGCGTCAAGGAGGCATCCTGACCAGACGCCCAGCCACCTCATCTGGCTCCTAACAGACCCGATACAAACTCCGTACGTGAGCCCTTCTCGGCTTTCTCAGACAGACCAACTATCTTAATGATCTGTCTTCTAGATCTGGCCTCGACCGAGAGATCGCTCAGTTTGCAGCTTCACTCCCAGAAAAGCTCTCTTGCATGTTTTGAGTCTGTCTCTTGTTTTTAACGTCACGAATAACGTAAAAAGTGAACGTTTATTACTTAGATCTAACAACGGTGAAAGAGCGAGTGACAAACACGACCGACTCCATGGCCTGCTGGCTAGCGCCCCCCCCCCCCCCTGGGTTTAGTTCTAATAAGTTGCTTTTCTGCAAAGTTGAACTAAATTCTCCATTAATAGGTTTGAATTAATCAACAGCATCGAAATGAAGAGAAAGAAACAATTTGCTCATTAATTCTAACTATATATGAGCAATAATGTGGAATTAAACCTTCCTGGTCTGGTTTTACCGTTTGTTTGGATGTTTGACTTCATCCAGTCTGATCATTTCTAACTTTGATGTCGTCCAATGTGTGATTTTTACACATTTCTGTTGTTTGTCTCTAGTTTATCTGCTCTTTCATGCTCCTACGACATGTTTTTTTTTTATCATGTCTTGTTATCTGATGTGGAAATACTGATAATAATCAGTAATCCAGAATGTTTACATCATGCATCGCCCCAGATTACATAAACAAACAGACAAAGGTCAACTTGAAAACGTTTGGTAGAACCAGCTGAAGAGGAAAACTGAAGCATATTTAGGAAATCTACTCGTCTACACAGACAAACAGCAGTTTTATTCTATTTTTCATCTCATTTCTTGTATTTATCTCCCTGAGAGCTCCATCACAGCCATCCGTCGTGTCATTACAGTGTTAATAAAGTTGTGTTTGTTTGTTTGAACCCAGCTGAGCTCGGTTTCAGTCTGCAGGGAAAGAAACCGACTCTTTCCCCCTTTCTGACCTTCCCGTGTTCGGCCCGGAGCAGATCGTCTCTTCTGCAGCTTCCAGAAGGTCAACATGAGACCCGCCGAGGTGAGTCCATGTCCTCCGGTTGCTATGACAGTGAGCTTTATTCAGGAATATCTGCCACGTCAGGACCACGAAATAAACCGGAACTAATGGACTTCAGGGTTTTAACAGTTTTTAGGATATTTAGACGCATCCTGTCTCAGAGCGATGCAGGAAAACTCGTCTCCATCTGACCCAAGATGCTGCAGCGAAGGTTTATCATCACAGATTATATTTCTCCACTTTTATCTTCTCTGATAGAAGTTAAATCTCTTCGTGTCCAAGATCCATTGGATCTTAAAGATCTCAGAGTTCCAGATTTTCCCATCAGAGCTTCAGTCTGCAGGTTTACTGGTGGTTCCTAGAGGGTCTAAAGGTAGAATGGGAGGCAGAACCTTCAGCTATCAGAACCCTCTCTTTGGAACCGGCTCCCAGTCCGGCTTCAGGAAGCAGAACCGGCTCCCAGTCCGGCTTCAGGAAGCAGACTCCCTCTCTACCTTCAGATCATCTTCTAG
>JBBBVU010000018.1:2384512-2397357 GCA_037177055.1 Atherinosoma microstoma
TAGATAGATAGATAGATAGATAGATAGATAGATAGATAGATAGATAGATAGATAGATAGATAGATACTTTATTAATCCCAAGGGGAAATTGAAACATCTCAGCAGCAGCAAAAAAAACACAAAGTACTATGCAACAAAAACATGCCACAATAAAATGTACAATTGAAACTAAATTGAAATTAAAAATTAAAAGTGCAGACTCTTGCCCTAGTCCGGTTGTACATGGAACCAATGGAGACAACATTACTGGAACAAAAAAGAAAATATTACTGTAGTCATAGCCCAGAAATATTACTCCCACAATAGGCTACTTCATTAGAATTGAAGAATAAATCTTCAATCAGGGGTTTTCTTCCATGTCCTGCTGTTTGTGATGTAAAGAAGGGCAACCGGAAGGAAGCACCACTCGTGGCCACTTTGGGTCCATCAGGCTTCACAGAACTGGCTGTGGCCTAAGGACCGGGCATCTTTGGCACGCAGGGAGGATTTTCCGATCTCCTGCCCCGCTTTCAGATGCTCGTTAATCTGCCGGCTCTATTTTTATCTGCCCTCTCCTCCCACCCCCGGGCTTTCTGTCTTCACTCGGCTCCTTATGTCCATCCGCAGAGGGAGAGGCTGCCTCAGCAGGCCGGCAGCTCCAATTAGAGGCCTCTTCGCTGGGAATTGGGCTTGCTGTCCACCCCCGGCCCCTCAGGCTCTCTCCCAGTCTACCTTTCTCAGGTTAGCCCCAGACGGCGCTTCACTTTCTGCCTCCCTCCTGTTGTCTTTCCTCTCCCTGTCTTGTTCCCTCCACCCCCTAACTGCAGCTCCACAGGGAGTAAGGGGAGTGAAAGGCCTTCTGTCGCCTGAGGGCTGGTTGTAGTCCCTCGGCTGTGCTTTGAGGAGAAGGTAACTGGTGCAGCTTTCAGAAGGCAACCGCATGGAGACACTAACTCTGATCCAATTGTCACAGTTGCTGCAAGTGTATAAGTGCTGCTAGTACAGTTATTCATCCTCAGCACAGAAAAAGAGGGGTTCTTGATGTTTGTTCTGTTCTGTAGGGCCATTGGGACCCAAGGAACTAGACACTTGTAAAGCAACTCACAAATGTAGCATCTGTTTCAAAATCTTTTTTGTTATAACCTCCTGAACTGTAGAATTTACTGTGTTTTAGAAACCTCAAGCACTGCAGTTGAATGATCCACAACATGGCACCTGTCTGAAAAACCGCTTTTTGACATAAAGAAAGAGGTTTTTCAGCGATTGCTATGTCTACCAAGTAGTATTTAGCACTTGGAGCTTTCCACACAGCCATGTTTTAACAGTGACAGCAGCATAATTCTGCACCAAAACTGATTGGTCTGTTTTGTTGCTGGCTTTATCCACAGCCAAGTTATTGTGTCCCTTAAATGTTCCAAGCTACACTGCATTCCTTTGGATGTTCGAACCTATTATTTTCCTGCAATACGCCACAAGAATAGCATCTTTTTTCCCAGCTTAGCCCCCACTCAAACTCTGCATGCTCACACCTTCTCCAACCCCATTAATCCCTCTGCCTCCCACTCCTTTATTTCCCTTCAAAGAGACAAGCGCTGCCCGTGACATCAGTCACAGGAAGTGAATCTTTAACGTTGACTAATTTCCATCGATTGCCTCAAGACAGGCTTAGCAGACGAGACCCATTCCCACACAGAGCCTGGATGCTCTCATTTAAGTCTCCCCGCCTGCAGAAAACGCTTTACAATGAACGCAGTCAGCGCTTTTATCTTCTCCCCCACTCCTGCTTATTATCAAATAAATGCGCGGCATAGAGAGATACCCATTGACAGGACCGTGCATAATGACTCCTGGCTGTGTGAAATGGATTAATAAATAATGGTTGAGCAAGGGGAGAAAACAGCTTTGCTTAGTCCCACTACTTCTCAAGAAGGCAGAGTAGAACAATCCTAACAACACTCAGCAGGATTGTGTTGGACCACATCTAATAAGGAGCAGCATGGAATTTAAAACGCAACAGTCCTCTTTGAATGCATTGAGGAATGCGTCATAAATTAGAGGTGGGCTCCTTAAAATGTGAAGCAGAAAGCCCTATAAAATCCACTACATGATGTTGTACTGAATCCTCTAAAGTACCCCCCTCCCATAGGCTTTGCTTCTGTGAGAACAGAGCAGTAAGAGAAGCCTGAAAGATGTCCAGAAGCACAACTCCCCTGCAACATTTCCCCTCATCTCGCTGCTGACAGAGCTGCTGCAGAAGGTAAATCAGTTTCCTTTTGGCTTCTGCTTTCAAGCTCTCATGAGTATACCTTCGGTTCAAAGACACATATCCTGCAGTTTCCATGTGCAAACTCAATTGAAAGGCACACAGTCGAGCCTGCAAACACCAGAGGACTCCTTGTTTTTAACAAAGCATCCCCATCCATCCGCTGTCAGTGACATATTGCTTCATTAACACTCTTGGCTTTGTGTACGTTGACAGCTTTTTCAAAATGGCAGAGAGTAAAAGTGTTCCTACTGCCTGCTCTGCACCAAAGGGGCTTAAACAGACGATAAAACCCAAGCGGAGGCTGTGATAGCGAAGTGCGCTATGACTGCCACTATGCCCCGATGCCAAAGCAATAAGTCTGTCTGAGACATGAGGTGAAAAGGTCTCAATCTCCTTAATGCTAGATTAAGGAGCAGCTTGATCAAGGCGTCTTAAGTGCTTCATTTGGAATCAGGATCAATAGCCACTAAGAAGAATTGAGCCTGGAGCTTCGCTAGGTAGAGCTGATTGAATAGAAGCTAATGACTTCTGAGAAGCCTTGTACAATACAGGAATGGCTCAAACAGCATGTTCCATTTGTGTTTATTTTATTTTTAGTGACTTTTAAAACGCAATTTCATTCTCTATGGCAGCCTTGCGTTTGCATGGACACGTCAACACATGAGGCTGGGGTGAAAAACATGTTTTCTATCCAGGGGCAACACCAACGGTGAGGCCGGGGCGTGACAAATAGCACAGGGGGTCAATCCGGATGTATTTTGAAGACAGTTAAAACCTGTGCTTGTTTTTCTTGACTCCCAATAACTGCCCAACCAATTATGTCTATCAAGGGCGCGCCCACCCTCACTCGCCATGATCCGACCAATCCCCACCCTGTCTCTGTGGTTTCAGGGTGAAACCCAGCTGAGGAGTGCCCAGAATTAACCAGGATTAGCCTTGGATTGTCGGGGATTACTCAGGCTGGAGAGGGATTAAGTATGATTGCCAGTTTGGTGTGGGGGGTGTGTGTGGTAGGGGGGGCATAGTGGGTAAAGCGTGTGTGTGTGTGCACACACATCCAGTTGAACAAGTTGTGAAATACATATGTTTGGCATCTGTGTCGTACAAAGTGTGTTGACTCAGCTCAATTTATGTAGCACCTCATAGAAAGATGCAATGATACAAAGAGAAATGCGTAAAGAAGAATTGGGGGGGGGATGGGGGGCACAGATTGTAGATGATAACAGTAATCATAAAGGGTTTATAAATTAACAGGCTGGGCACAGACATACATAACAACCCTCATGCTCCAAGACATCCACATAAAGACACACAAACAACAAAGTCTAACCCTAACCCTAACCCTTAACCCTAACCCCACCTCGTACTTACACCAAATCTGGGTTAAAATTCATTTTATAAATGAAATGAAAACCTACTGTGATTTCAGTTCTTTGTCGTGGCACTACATTTCCCATAATGTATCAATAATCCATTGGATGGACTCCTTTAGCACAGGGGTGTCCTGGGGTCACCTCAGGTGGGTTGGACCAGTCAAATAACAGCATCATAACCTATAAATAATGAAAACCTAAAATTTTAGTACAAAGAAGTCCATTATCAAGATGTTTACATTTAATGAGCTATTTTTTTTAGAAAACATTATGAAAGACCTGAAGTTGTTCAACTATACTTTGCCACAGTTTGTCATTTATACAAAGATCACATTAAACATTTAATCCCAGGTATCTGGAAGTGAAAAATCCAGTATTTCACATCATGATGAAAGTAACTTTCCATATCTAGAAGTTATTTTAAATGTACATAGGTGTACATTTCTACCTGTGTGTAGTAATCCATGGCCACCAGAACAGACTCGCCTCATAATACAAACCAAAGTCAGATTCATTAACCTTTTAAAACCTGAGGGCACCCAATTTAGGGATTTTGAGGACAGATGGTACCAACCACCTTTTGGAAACCTCGCCTGAACTGTCTGTACTAAACTTCTCTCACTTTCTTCTGCTTCTCTTCATCAGAGTTGGTCTTTGTAGAGATAATGTTCACATATTGTTCTCTGATTTAATGGAGGTTTAGAGCTACAAACAGAAATTCATACTCATCCTGTAAGTGTTTTTTCTTTTATTTGAAGGTGAGCCTGAATTTTTTCTTCATTTGTGCCATCTTCATTTATTCTTCACCAGTAACACATACACTGATAAATACACGTCCAACAAATCTCACAGACTTTAATTTAAAAAAAATTGCACATATTATCGTCTATGTAATTTACTTATTTACTAGGCAAGGCAAGTTTATTTGTATTGCACATTTTGAGGTTGCAGCTAGAAGTACAATAAAATCATTTAAACACACAAAAAGAAATCATTAAAAAGATTGAAAGCAAGACGAGTTAAAAGATAGCGTGTAGATTTCATGCATCTGTGCATGAGAACAGAAATGTTTTTAACCTGGATTTAAAAGTTTCTACATTTGGTGAATGTTTAATCTCTACTGAATTTATCCTTCTGGCCAGATTGGACCCTCTGGCAGACTGGTTTGGCTTGTGTGGTGTCATGGACCAAGTGCAGCTAAATGAGGAGAGGATTTTAAATAAAATGATGTGTAGAAGGAAAAACAGGCATGTGGAGGAGGTTAGATGGTGGAGAGAACAAGGCTGGTCACAAGAAGAGAAAGGAGGTAGGATAGACAGGAAGTAGGGGAGACGGTCGAAGACGAGAGAGGAGGTGAAAGTCATTAAGATCTAGCATGCAGATAGTTTGAACTCACGCAGTCCAGAGTTCATGCATAAACACAAACAAAGTAAAAGGGGATTCCAGATTGGTATAGTCAGATAGAGGCTCGGGAGATCAAACTGTATGATCCAATAACTGTTGATATAAGTCAAACCAATCCTCTCTCTAAATCCTCTTCAGTTTAATTCTCCACCCAGAGCTGCATGCGGGGACGGTACAGAGGAAAAACTTCCACCTGAAGAACCAGGAACGTAGGCCATCTGCCTGGACTGGTTGGGTGGATTAAACAATGTAAGAGGGGTCAACAAGCAGCATAACTCTAAAGCCTGTTACATAGTCTGTGAGAAACCAGAACTTCATTCTTGTTCTTGAGGGAAGAACAAGTAAATTTTTTGTTTTGGTCTGGTCAGTTCATACCCCACGAGAAGCTTCCTCTGCGATGGGGCGTGAATTACTGCGGGGGGGGCTTTTTATATCTACAAACTTTGTCTGTGGCGGTGTCCATGTCATTAAATGCCACATGTGTTGTAAACATCTCTGTAATTTCTCAGCACCTCCATCTAGTGATGTTAAGTCTGACACAGAACCCTGCATCAAGCAAAAGGGGCGTGTCCAAATGAAGTCCGCATCGAGGTCCGTGTTGTTTTTCTGAATATCATGTGACCAAAGACAAAAGAGGCCAAATCTTTTTGATATAGGCTAGTTGATTTATATGATATGACTGATTTATATACCAGGATCAATTGGTACTTTATTGATATACCCCTTTCAACACAGAATAATTTAATCTGACTGTTAAAATACTTAATATGGAGATTCTGACAAATCATTATGTTTACAGATCCACTGGTGTATAGACACACGTAATAAATCAGGACTACTGTACATCAGATAACCAGCAGATGGCAGTACTTCCAAATGAGCTGTTAAATGAGGCGTCAAGTAATGAAACATTTGGCAAAGCAATTGGCCAGAAAGACTCGACACATTCTCGAGGCTTCATCTCCCCATCACTACCTCCATCAGCTGTCCATTAAATCTTTTTACCTCGCATCAGCGGAAATGCGGAAGTGACAACTTTCCGCTTCATGCTTTCCCACGTTAATCACGGCCACCTCAAATGTCTGGCCAGTCACACGATGCTTCTCGCTTCTCGCGGACAGGCTTAAGCCAGGGATACCTGCTGAGAAACACAAGGAAAAACTTGAGACTGTTATGGAAATGCTCTTGTGAGCCGTATTTTCCTCCCGCTGCTTTCATGTGCTGCTGTTATGTGTTGTGTTTAAGGACATGACAAAAAAGGATTTATTTGGTTTTGGGTTGGAGGACTTGCTGGAAAAGAAATGCTGTTGTCAAGACATGATGCTGTATTGAATTTTTAGCTGCAATATAGTTCTGTGTGTACATACAGTATATCACATAAATGTGTAAAACAGGATTTCTAGCTAAATGTATTGTGGAGCTGTTGCATCTGTTTGTATTGGTCTTGAACCTCTTTGCAGTTATTTTAACTCCATGTGTGCTTATTATCGATCATTTAAGGGAATGTTCCTGGAATATGTTTCCCCCTGGGTCCCTTGGCCCCTTCGCATCTTCACCTGGTCGACACCATTCAATAATCTTTACCTGAAAACATATGGAAGACCCTTAAAACCATTAAACCAAAGACACTCTCAGATTCAGTCGATACCTGCTCAGAAAAGAAAAAAAAAAAAAAAAAGCTCTCTTCGTCCTCGTCAGCTGACCAAAGAGTTAGAAAACTCCATCAAATGTTCACATTTTCCCTTCAATTTGATTTAATTTAGAGAGAAATGTAGCACTACATCCTCCACCCATGACTATAAGACTAAATGACCTCTCCAGATACACTCTGCAGCCTCAAAAACGCCATGTTTCATCCCACAACACTTAATAATCAGCAAACACAGGATTGTCTCAAACCCGTTCTAACCAACGAAGTGAGTTTAGAGCAAACATGAAGTTTTATTTCATACGCTGCCGTGTAGAATCAAGAAACGGGGTGTTTCTCCTCTCAGACACAAAGCTTCATTGATAGAATTGATACTAACAGAGAGCCAGCCAGAGGGAAAGAGGCGGAAGGGTTTACATCATTCTCGTTGCTATGCAACACAAACTGGATAATTTCCAACAGATGCAATTAGTGTTAGCTAGGTTACCAAGAATAATAAAAGGGACAAGGGGCTTGGAAATAATAATCTAGAAAATTAGCCACTGCTCCATTATTGCTGTTCTGAAATGCAGGATGTGTGCAGAGAGAACACGTAGTCTGACCATTCATGAGGCTATGATGGAAACACAAGGTGAACTATACAACATGAAGTATAAAGTGCCTCAAAGGGAACATAGCCCCTCCAAATGTGACACAATTTGGTGAAAATATGCTAATTGGACTCAACTAGACCAGTTATGGGGCCCATGCTTGCGCCTTGAGCGCCACCTAGAGTGCCTCAGAACCGTATACTTTTTTAAAGCAGACAAAATAAATATCACTGTTATCCATGTGTGGCAAGACATAGGAGGGCCCACGCAGGGATTGAACCCACAACCTCCCAGGTGAGAGTCATGCGCGCTGACCAATCAGCCAAAGGGATATCCCTGTGTCCCAGTAGCCAGGGCACATGATTAATTGGAGGCATAGTGACAGGCCCCTCACTGTCACACATGAGAAACTGTTTACATGACGTTTCCACACAAAACGCAAAACTTTTCTTTGCGTTTTTGAAAAAAAAGGAAGCATTTACACAACAGTGGAATGTAAACTATTTCCGTGCAGGGGAAAACGCAAATGACACCAGAAAACGATGCAGTGCGCATACCAGGGCTCTATTGGGCAGTTAAACTTTGCAACAACACACTCAGGTGTGCGCCGCATCCTCATAAGACTGTGAAACACAACAAACAATACAAGCGTTGCGTGCCAAGTTATCTGGCGCGTGTAGCCTCCGTGTCTACGCTGACGGCATCAATGCTTCACAAGAAACAGCTTTCGCTTCAACAGACCAAATAAATTAAAAATACGCCGCAGCGCAAACATGATACGGAGCTCCGCCATTGTTGTTGTTACGCTCTCCTCGGGGCTTTGCAAGATGATGCCAAAACGTCCCAGTTCCAGTTTACACTGACAGGACTCACTGTGCGTTGCCAGAAAATTTCCCTCTCGAGGCCTTTTTTTATTCACCCAAAATTCTGTTACCGTGTGAACGAGAGGCCAGAACGCTACCAAACATTTGCGTTTTATTGTCTCAGTGATGTAGCGTAAACAGGGCCTCAGTTGCAATGCAGTTTCCCACCATTTGGTGGCAGTAATGTGTCAGTTAGTTGTTCAACACACTCCAAAAAAAGAAGAAGACGACACTCAGCTAGCCGCTAGCTTATAGCGAAAGTTATGAAGGAGTAAGTAAGTAAAAAAAAAAGAGAGAATGAAAACAAGAATTGTCCCCCACAAAAGGCCTAAATATTTCACAAGAACAATTCAATTCATTAAGTACGGTTTAGTAAACGGAGGTAAGGCAAAGCTGAGAGGTCTGTATGGAGTGTGAGCTAGTGCTAGCTAGCAACCAGACAGCCAACACTCGTGGGGCACTCAGAAAAATTCTAAGAAAAGTTTATTGAATAATTGATAGTTGAATTAAATGTTTTGTATTAAAATTTCTAAAGAAACTATAAACTTTTTTATAGTAAGATCTAATATTTAGTAGAAGTTGTGTTTATAACCCTAACTTGAGCTTTTAAATGTGTCCTTGTAGGAGTCTGATTTTATTCCATGAATGATCAGCCTACAGGGTGTCTTGCCGCAGTTTCACATGATGAACGTCTTTGTGATGATCTCATGGCATCATGTCATGTTTTACAAAGTTTCAGCTTTAAACTTCCAGTGGATTTGGTTTAGTTATTAAATACAAACCAAACAGTGTTAATATTTGAATGGGCCCTGGGGCCAGTTTGTACTGGAAACGTTGTGCCCCAGGGTAAAACCGGTTAAGAACCCCTGAACTAGACCATGCAGGGGTGTCGGTAGAAAGTCCATTATGATCCATACTATTCATGCTGTGTAATCAGATGTTTATTGTTTCCTTTGGCTTTGGAAAAAAGACATTAATGACCCCAGTGAAGGTCATTAACTACCGGACCTTAAAGAAACAAACTACAAGTTGATGATACTGTTGATGATTATAGGGTTAAAATTAATGTTGGATTAGAAATATATACATTGTAAGGATAACCATTGTCACACGACATGGCATCAAACCAGTACAGAAAACCTTTATCACCTCTCATGTTTTTAAAAGGACACTGTGTAACTTTTGGCCACTAGGGGTCCTAAACCTCTAACTTGCCCCAAAATTCAACAGTCTCTCTTTTTGGCCTCCTCAGACACCGTTTTCACCTTGTTACTTCGTTCAGCCATGAGAAACTTTAGATGGAAGAGGAGGAAAAAGTAGCACGAAGAAGCTCTGTGTTTATTGAGGGGGGGCATAAAGCAAAGCGCTCCAGGTCACATGATCCCATGAGAGACGGATCCACTCCTATAAAGTTACAATGTCATGTTTCTGAAGAGGGCCGCCCTTGGAGCACCGACATGTGTCAAACACTGTATATCGACCCCAGAAATCCTCCATCATTACTCACATTAGGCTGATATTGGGTCAAAAGTTACACAGTGTCCCTTTAAGCCTGCTAGTGAAACTACTGCATTTTATCTGTGTGGACAAGCGTTTATATTTAACATGTCTGCTGAGTTTGGCCTGAATTATGAAATATGAGATAACTCAAAGTCATGCTGCCCTGCCAATGCTCTCTCTTTCTCAAAGCCAGTCATGAATTGTTGGCCGGTGTGGCATAATTAGAACTGGGATGAGTGGGAAGAATTTCGTGCAAAAGCATAGCCGTGTAATCACAGGCCATTAGCCGAGCACTGGGCCGGCTTTCCCCTGACTCAGTGGAAGCAGCAGTGTGTCGGGGTCAAACTCAGTCACTGCTTATGTATAACATACAGCTGTGGAGCTGCACGCAGCGCAGTGGATTCCCTGTAGAAAAGCAGGGTGGATTTAAGGACACATTCATTCACTGTGCCTGCTGCAATAAGCCTATCTCCTCTTGCATTAGCACAAAGGCAAAGGCTAAGAGCAGAGGGAACAGGCTCCTCCACTTCAGAATCACTCGTTCTGACAAGTTCATGTATACGCCGAGGCTGGGATGGACAGCTTTGTGCCACAGAGAATTGAGAATCTACAGGTTTCATTCAGCCCAAAGGCAATGCTGGAGGATCTGCTCCTCTGTGGCTGACAGTGTGCTTATAATGGCTGCTATTATAAGCAGCTATAAATGCCATTATAAAGTGCAAACTCCTGGCCTTCCCACTGCACTTATCATAAAGTTCTGCTGTAGTTGTGTGAGATCAGAGTATGCTTACATTTTTCTGTTTGGAAGACACTGAAACATACGTCATCCTGTTGACTTGCATGCTGTTAAACATAAGAAGAACGGATCAAAGAAGCAAGGTTTAGTTTGGACTACGGTCAAATACTATAAGATTAGGGGCAACTTGACTTTTCCTACAAGAAAGATTTGCTCTCTTGCTAGCTTTTGTTATCACATGCTGATAATGCATTATTCTGCTCTTATAGTGATGTGTATCCCTGCAGTGATCACCCCCTCTATACATGATGCAGCCAGGTTGGATTTTGAAGTCGGGGCTGGTGAGGGTCAGCTGGCTTTCAAAGCTGGAAATCTGACTTTGTTTGTGCTACAATTTATTTTTCTAAAGGAAATTCAATAAATTTTGATTTCCCACTTAAAATACACACAAATTAAACAGTGTGATGTTATCAGAAGGTGGTAGAATAAGCTGGATTTGGCTTCTCTATAATAGATAGAGTAGAAGTGGTAAGTGGTGACAAACATAAACACACAATAAAGATAAAAATAAAGAAAACAACCAAAACTATTTAGCTTGTCCGTGTTTGAGAGAAAGCTGCAGGAATTCAGGGGTTTTATTTCCAGTGGGGGACGTTATTATTATTATTCTGTCATCATATTAGCTACACAGAGAAATAATATTACTGTAAGGTACTTTTGGTAAAGACATTTGTTTAACTTTAATGGTAAAATATCATCATAACTGACACCTAAGGGTTCATAACTATACCTTTAGATATTGAGTGTCATTTTAGCTTTTCAATGCAAAGTTACCATGATCTCCCTGTGGTTGGATGGTTTTCACGGCCTAGAATGTGTATATTAGGTTATTATAAATCAAATGAATTTGCAATGGCTGTTTCCGTTTGATATATTTCTTTACCAGAACCTGAATAATTGTTCTTTCAAAAGAAAAAAAAACAAACAATGTACCAGTTTTCAAGGTACATTGCTTTTACACAACTAAGTTCAAGTAATGCAGTATTCAATGCAAATGTAGCTTTTTCTGGTACCAAAACAAATCTTGAAATGTGAACAAAAACAGCTTGATGAAAAACCTTCTTGACAGTAAAATCCATTTAAACGATACATTGGCTTTATCTTCGTGTATCTAATAAACTAGCAACTCTATGGACCTGAGTTTATTTAGAGCAGATCGATGTAGAACCCTGTAATTCACTGAAAGTGTAGAAAAACCCAAACTTAAAATATCAGCCTGTTTTCGTCAACATCACTATCATAAATTTTAATTTAGTGGGACTGAGTACGTATTTATCTTCATATCAGTTTTCCAGTTTCATTAGATGGATTGGATACTGGATGTCCTCTCAACTCTGCACCCAAAACGGATTCATCTTGATCAGTTTCCCCATATGAATATGGATAAGTTTCATGCGGAAGCCACTGCATATCAAATTTACAGAACTCCAAGGGCCTCGCTCAGCTTTGTTTTACTTTATCCAATTTGTTGATGATTTATTGGCTCCTTATTGCCCTCCTGTGTTGAAATAAGGCTGACAATAAGGAGGCATCTCCTCTTGGCGTAGAGGAGGGAAAGCTCATTGGGAAACATCAGGACCAGAGTTTTGCTCTCAGCATTTGTAATACAGACACGGAGAATACAGATATGTCAATCTCTATGTAAATGCGGTGTACACACATATGTATATAGTGTGTATTAGGGGTGGGGAAAAGCTGTTGTTTTGGATGATTCAGAATCCGTGTACACATGTCAAAAATCCATTTTTAAACTGTTAATTAACACAATGTTGAGGAAAGCGTCTTTGGCGTGCACATAACCGACACGATGGCTGATACCTTCTGCTTTAAAAGCTAGCATTTGGAAGGACTTCCGCTTCTAAGGGTGGCTTCACACCAGCCCTTCTGATTCAAATCCCAGTTCATTTGCTGGGAAAGTCTGGTTTGTGCAGGGATGTGAACGTGCAACCGAACCGATCAAAGAAACGAACTCTGGTCCAACGGAAGTAATTTTGTCTGCTTCAATGTAAAGAGCATTGTGGGTAAACACAACTAAACCATAGGTGCGTGTAGGATAAGAGGCGGCTCTGACCGGGAGAAATGGTTCGCAGTCAGACATGGATGAAGTTCTGATGGAAATCTGATCAACCCAACACCGCTAGCATTTTGTCTTCCCCGTAAAGGATGTAATTGGAAAAAGACAAGTGGAGAAGAAGAATATATATATATACAGTATATATATACTGTATATAAAGAGAGAGACAAAGAAGGATGGAGAGCTGCTATGTATTGCTCAGTATATCGGCAGGTGAAGGAACAGCAGTGTGCTGTTGTGGTGTAATTGTTGCTCTAATACAGAAGCTCTCTCTCTCGAACACACACACACACACACACACACACACACACACACACACACACACACACACACACACACACACACACACACA
>JBBBVU010000018.1:2515309-2529315 GCA_037177055.1 Atherinosoma microstoma
AAAATGGTTTTTTGAACCAGGCTGTAAACATGTTTATTTCTGCTGTGAAGTTGGCCTTTTTAACATGGGAGTCTATGTCTGCTCTGTTTAACAGCCAGCACTTAGTGGAGGAGGGGGGAACCGCAATTTTTGTCACTTCTGCATTGGCTTCACATTTCTAAACCCGAGGTTGCTCCTTGGTCCTGCCACTGCCTGCTTGTTCTCACTCGCCATATAATCATTTTTGTTGTCCTCATTTATCCAGCTTCAGGTCTCAAAGGGTTTTAGCTAACATTAGCTTCCAGATGTGTTGTGGGATTATGGCGAGTTGATTTAGCTAGGTTAGCAAGGGTAATGAAACCAGAATTAGCCCAATATACAACTCCATATATGTATTCATTATTTATTTTCATAGAGACACTTGTAACACCTTTTCTTATTTCATTAAGAATGGAGAGATTGAGGTGGTCTTTCATTTTGCATCCACAGCCTGTTAAAATCTACTTGAAAACCAAGCTAGCCACAAAATCTATGTTTTCCTAGTTTTTTTGGTTTTTTTTTGTTAGCTATGGAAAGCTACCTTAGCTATGATAAAGTAGCTATGGCAAGTTAGTAAAACTATTTAATCTAAAACCCTAGTTAAGAAGCATTTGCTTTTAAATGTTCCAGAAATACTTTTAGCATTTTATTTTGGTTAGTTTACCTCAGAAATGCAGGCTATAGGCTACTGTCACTGAAGTGTAACCCAATGAGAAAGTTTGTTTTAACCTTTTTCTGCTCAGAGACAACAATTAAAAAAAATTTTGATTGGATGACTGTATCTTGGGTACTTCAGGACAGTAAGCTGTTTATTTTTGAAGATAACATTACAGAAAACCAGGCTATAATTGGAGGAAGGAGAGAAAAAATAATAAATTCATCCTCGTAGAGATCCCCTGATGGCATCCACAGAAAATACATTAATGCCACGCGTCACTAAATTATGGCCATAGATTACTTATACATGAGAAGAAGATAATTAAATTGTGGCCACACATTAATTATGCTGGGAAGTGATAATTATACTGTTGCCACAAGATAATGGATGAGCAACTTCATGAATGTAGCAAGCATGAAACATGGACAGTTCTTATGTGATTTTATTTCAATCTTTGGATAAATCATAATGATAAACTGTGATCTCTTACAACTGTTATAATTAGGCTAGTAGA
Organism: Atherinosoma microstoma; assembly: GCA_037177055.1. Classification (NCBI taxonomy): domain Eukaryota; kingdom Metazoa; phylum Chordata; class Actinopteri; order Atheriniformes; family Atherinidae; genus Atherinosoma; species Atherinosoma microstoma. Next base: position 2,516,500 of record JBBBVU010000018.1, read on the forward strand.
GACCCTTACATCAGGTTTTTAAGGTGCACGGTTTAAAATGAAAACAATATGTGAACATTGAGCATTGACACATGGCCACAACTTCGACTCCGCAATTATTCACACACTTGGTCGTACTTTGCTTTTTACTGGAGGATTCCACTAGGGAGCGCACTAAAGACCCCACAATGGAAAAGAGTGGCCAAATTTCCAGGGTGTAAACAAAACAATATACATCATATTTAAAACATGGCGACAGTATAGGCCGTTAGAAATTCATAATCTATCAGTAGCATCATAGATGGTATATAAGCACGGCAGATGTCATTTTTCATGCTGCACACCCTGCGACATTACATCCAGTTCTCCTACTGGTTACTCACATATTGCAGCTTGCTAAGTCGTAGGGTTAATTAGTGAGGATATGCATAAACACTTCAAAGAAACACAAAATATGCAATAGCCACGTGTTTGTGTAAATAAAAGCAAGTATTCTCAGCATTAATTACGTCGTTCCCATACATTTGGAATAAAATATATTTTCTTCTATCTCCGGACAGGCTCTGTACACTCTTAGAAAAAAAACAGTGCTGCCTATAACCATATAGGGTTCTTTGGCTTTTATATAGGGGAACCCTTATTGGGGCCTGGTACAACCCTCTGTAAGGGTTTTAACTGGAAGCTTTCATAAAGGGTTCTACCCAGAAACCCCTATGAGAGGTTCTACACTGAACCCTGCTATGATGTAGGGGTTCCACCAATAACCCTTACTGGGGGGTATTGCCAGAACCCTTTTATAACCTAAGGGTTTCATCCAGATCCACGGAGTTCCACGGAGAACTCTGATATTTGCATGGTTTTATCTACAACCACATGCACATATTTTATGGGGATTCCACCAATAACCCTCTTGTCTTTTAATGGTTCTAGCAAAACTTGATGCAACATATCAGGCAAAACCATTAAATAACACACACATTGTATATCGTGTCCATCCAAAATAATAGAGATTGAAAAAAACATTCAACTCCATTCAAATCTTTTTTATTCAGAAATCTTTACACAGTGATAGACGAGGAGGGCGTACTCTCTGAGGAGAGGTGACATTGGTCGTGTGGGGAATAAAGGTGAGCATAGGCCGGTGGAATCAGCAACGTTACAGCCAGACACCCCAGGATGTCCTCATCAGGTGGATGAATATAATCTCCAGCACTGGTGGCGTAGAGAGGAAAGACAAAAAAGTCTGTTAGTAGCACATCATCTTTTGTCCAAAGTCTATAACTCATCTGCAAGAAAATACATAAAAAGAAACAAATGTTGATATTAAGATAATTTACCTTTCCCCATTAAAAGTCCTTATCTAGTCATGCTGGGTAAAATAAGATAGTAGATATAACTTATCTTGATTCTCTGAGGTTTCAGATGTTCTCATATTGACCGGCTTCTAATCCAGATTCCTACACAGGTGATCACATGAGTGAATAGTAATCACCACTGACATGTTACACCTGTTTTGTTTAAGGAGGTGTAATCCATACGGAAACCAACACTCCGCTCCCACAGGGCAACCAACCAGCTCTCAGGCTCCACGTCCCAAAAATCCTATCAAATTAGATTCCCAGTTCAAAAATGCACCTCAACCTAATCCCGTACAAAACTCATTTAACATGGAGGGACAATAAAACCCTGAGACATGGTGGAAATTCCGTCTCCATTAATTTCCAACGCCAATGATACAGCGGGTCCCACGTAACGCAGACGCGTCTGCAGTGCACGCGCAATCAATCAAAACAAAGGCACCGCGATGCCACAGCGATAACAGCGGTAACATTAGGGTATGGGAAACTTAATAAAGAAGGAGGAATATGAGAGCATCAAGCTGCAACGTCTGCAGTAAAATCCAGGAAGCTGGATCCACCACATCCTCCTTAAAACACACCTGGACAGGTGAGTCACTGTGAGCTTAATGTTAGCATCTTTAGCAACGAGCTTAGAGCCACTGCAGTCTAAACGTTAGCTTGTTGCTACTTTTGTAATAAAATAATGTTAACTCCATCAGAATGGCTCCACTAGATGTTTTCAGAAGAATAACGAGACGTTTACTGAACACAGTTTCCATAAACTTTCATTTTGCCATGATGCTGTTAAACTGGGACCAAACTGGGCTCAGACCCAACGTACACAAGCTGGTTTTACTGGGTCTGTTTATTAGGAAAGTAAATGTCATCTGTTCCCGATCTGGGAATGTGAGGAATATTTATTGGACCTGCAAATATTGGATCTAAATGAATTAAAATATCAAGGGTGCAGGGATCACCAACTGTCCTGCAGATTTGACATGTTTACCAGCTGCAATACACCTGAGTCAGATTATTAATACGGTCATTAAGAGGCTTGTGCAGAACTTGACAACAAGCTGTCATGTGGATCAGGTGTGTTGCAGCAGGGAAACATTGAGGAAAAAAACACTATGAACTGCAGTATTAGTATTTTAAATGTCTCTGTAGGTCAGGATGGAGTTTTGTACACATGAAAAACTATATTTACTAATCTGAGTACATTTCCGTGTTCATCTGCAGGTTTTCCAGTTTTAATCCAGCTAAGAAGTCCTCCAGAGGAGAGGGACAGAGCATTGGTCTGTTAGAGCTAGAGATCAGCGCTGTTACTAAATGCTGGTAGATAAAGGCTGAGGACACATTTTATATTCTTTGGATATTATAATGCAGTCTTCTAAGCAGACCACACGGCAGGCGTTGGATGGGAAATTACTCATTACAACTAAAAGGGACTTGCGACTTGACTTGGACTCGAGGTCAAAGACTTGAGAATCGACTTGGAGTTGCAAAAAAAGGACTTATGAACATCTCTGTCGGCTAGCTACATTAACTAGCATACTACATAAAAATACGGAACTTAAAGGTAAGGGACATTATGGCAGAAAAGAAACTGTTTGGGAGGAGCTGAAGGAAAGCGGTGCATCGGTGGCTCAACTGAAGCAACAGAAAGCAGTGTTGCCAACTCCTCAGTAAGAAAAGTATTGGCTGTCCTACAAGTTGCTGAATGACGTCATCATCTAATTTGCATATTTAAACTGGTGCATATTGTAACGGACGCTGCAGCGGAGAGGAATAAGTGATAAAAACACACCTTTGATATGTTTAAAACAGCAACAAAAAAATCACAGAACAACTTTCTTCTGTGAATATTTTCTTTGTTTAGTTTAGTTTTTATTAATTAAGAGTCTACAACATGTTGCAATACTTTTAACTGTTTACATCTTTAATGGGTTAGATTTATATAGTGCTTTATTGCTAGCGGCACTCAAAGCGCTCACATTATGTCCATTATTCATCCACTCCTCATTCATTCTTGGCGATGGTAGCTACATATGTAGCCACAGCTGCCCTGGGGCCGACTGACAGAAATGTGGCAGCCAGTGGGCCACATTCATACATTCATAGGAGGGGGAAGTGTCTTGCCCAAGGACACATCGCGTTGACTGGGGCAGGAGTAGAATTCGAAATGCCAACCTTCAGCCATTGGACGACTTCCTCTACCACCTGAGCCACTGCCGCCCCACTTCCCTCTTCATAACAGTCATTAATATCCAACAGTAAGCCAGGGCGGGATCAGCCAGTGGCGGCTTTATGTGCTGCAGTCTCAGTCCGGGCATGGAGCACCGGTGAACGTCTCCTCGCTCGGAGCTGGAACTCGCGAGGACTGAGTCTTGTGAGCCCTTTTTGGAAAAAGTCGCTAGAGGGGTCTGAAAACTCGCAAAATATAGCGACAAAGTCGCTAAGTTGGCAACACTGACAGAAAGAAAGAGTGATGCCACGGTGGCCATATTTCTACTTGATAGGTCAGATAATGTTATGTCTTCATGACTTTTAGAGGAAACTACGGAGCTGGCAAGTGTCAGCAATGGAAATCCGTGTTCACAGATTGTTAACTGTGCTCGCTGTTCTGCAACCCGAGCTCACAGATTATTAAACTATGTGTTGTGTTCTCAGTTGAGTTTGGAGACAACCAACGTGTCTGAGGACGGTGTTATATCAACGTTAGCTGCTGTTGGTGCAAATGTTAAACTTTCTATCTCAGTGTAAAATATTTATGCATTAAAATACGGAACTGCATCAAGTCTATTTATGACATGAGACTAGCAGCTGCAGGCCTGGAATCCAAACCCTTAATTGAAATCCTCGGGCAATCTGTGCACGTACGGAGTGCAAAACGGAGAGCACAGTTTTACGATCCATGTGCATGGATTTCCACCGGCTTTTTTCTTTTAAAACCGCTGACACTTGCTGGGCTCCGTAGTAAACAATCTATGCTGCTCAGCGCTCGTGAACCCTCGGGAACAAGCATTGTGCGTTCCACTGCTCTGGCGTGGCCTTCAGGGGGAAAAAACTGAAAAAAGGGGTCTGGACTTTTGAATTTTGTATTTTCAAAATGTAGCTTTCTCCAGGATCTCCTACCTTACTACCTTTAATAAATAAGAATCTCGATTTTTTTCTGCACCCCTTCTACAAAGCATCAACTCTCACATGACGCATCACTAATGTGGACCAAAGAAGTGAAATCTGGTGAGCTTGAAAACCAGGGGTGTCATTGTGGAAGCAGACGGAGCATCCAGTGAACCACAGACAGGACGTGACGTAGCCCAACATGGTGGATATCTGACTGGACACATTCAGGTGAAAACCGACGCAACAGAAGCCAGACTGAAAACATTTTCTGTTGCTCCTTTGTTTCCTTGCAGTGAACTGCAGGGTAAGGATTTCTGTTTCTAGTCGCGGCCGATCGATGAGCTGGATTTTCTTCTTCATCCTGCTTTTTTTCCTCTTGGTCATCGGTCGCTTTGGGGAACATCACCTCTAGCGAGCAGCTGTTGTAACTGTGACGTTGTCCAGGCTGAGTAAAGTGCAGTATGAGAGCAAGCCAAACCACAGGAAGCTGCATAACATCTTTCTAAATTCCCTTTCTTTCTAAATCGAAGCGAGTCCCTTGTACCGGAATTAAAGTTGATCTTTTTACTCGTGCATGTTCAAATACAGGTCCATCTTCATTTATATTTCCCCTCAGACATGTTTTTGCACGACGCCTCGTAGTTCATCCTCTGTTCCCTGCTACACGTGTTTATGAATAAACTGTCTATCTTGTGATTGATTGTTATCCTCACCAAGTCTTTGCTCTATAAATTCAAAGCAGCAGAGTTACTTCCAGTCACGGCAAGTCCCATATACTGACATTTACAGCTCAATGTCAGAGAACAGCTCAACAAGAGGCGGGATCTGTTTGGGATTTAGTTAGGAGGTAATTCAGTTGATATTTAGATGGATCAAAAAATAGATTTGTTACACTGCTTCCTACTGAGAAATAATAACATTACCATAAAGCATTACTGATTTCTTTGGGCATTAGAAGGATCCTCGGGCTATAATTATCATTTGCAAGGTCATACTGATCTGAAAGACACAGTTTCTTATTGACTAAAGTCTCACAGGGAAGTGGCATTAGAACAGAGTCTCTACTCTACTGACCACCCAGACAAGACAAGATAGATGCAATAATTCAGTGTATCCAGGACATCAGTGACGGGCACAAAAGGATAAAAATGAAAACTATGGTGAAGGAAAAATCCATTATTTTTGAAACTTGGGAATTGGAGTAATAGTGCGTATTTTGGGAATTACACATCAAGGAATCGAGGTGCATTACTTGTTCCAAAAGGCTAATTTAAGCCAGATGTTCATTCACAGATTAATCTCTTTGCATTAACACATTCATTTTGACAGCTCTGATAAAAATCCCAAGATATTTAATGAATATAGGCTATAGCTGCTTTTTTTCCCCCTCTGTTTTAAAAGGATCTGATTACCACTAATATTATTTTGGAACCCCCAGTTTCGGAAAGGCTGACATGAGACTTAACTCGGTCCTTGAGGAGCCACGGTCTTGCAGGTTTGGGATATATTCCCTGCTTCAACACACCTGACTCAAATGAATGGGTTATTGTGCAGAATTTGAAAAGAAGCTGTTGGATCCATTTAACTTGAATCAGGTGTGTTGGAGCAGAGAAACACCTCAAACCTGCAGGACAGCAGCCCTCAAAGACCAGAGTTTGACATAAGTGGTTTTATTCCTGGCCTGTGAAAAAGACCATTCATCTACCCTACGGTAAAAAAACAAAAAAACAGTTGTTATTTTGCACATGTGGAGCATATGTGGTTCACATGTGCATGAACATGTGCATCATATTTGCTCCACAAACATGTGGATCAGAACAAAGGTTGTTTTTTTTTCTGACTGAAACTAAACCAATGGGAACAGCCATCACACCTGCAACTAAACTTAGCAAGAAAGTAAGAAAGTTTGTGTTTGGTCAATTATTTCTCCCCTTTTATACCTTTACAGAAAAAAACACATGTGAAACTGGTGAAGTACATGTGAAGTACATGTATAAAACACCTGTAATTCACATGTAAAAAATGTAAAAACCCATGTGATTCACATAAGAAAACTGTGTCAAGACAGGTTAAAAAAAACTTGTCTTGTTTTACTCTGTCTGTTTTTACTCTATATATGTTTTACATGTAATTCCCACATGTACCACATGTACATCACGAGAAACACGTTTGAACTACATGCGCGAACCACGTTATTCACATGTGGATCACATGAAAATGTTCCAATACAACATGTTTGCACATGCGGACCTGCATGAACATGTGCATGAACATGTGCATAAACATGTGCATGAACATGTGCATGAACATGTGCATCATAATTGCTCCACAAACATGTGATCCACATGTTCTTTACATGTAGATCACATAAAACATTCCAAAACCACGTTTGCACATGTGTTTCACACGTGCATGTACTTGTGGAAACCATGTGGAGACCATGTGGTTTTTCTGTGAGGGTAATACTGATTGGTATTGTGTTAAACATGGTTGGAAAGCCTGATTGATCCCATTTTTAACCAGGTACAACTTGTATGGATGGGTTTCCTGTACCAACATGATCCCCAAGATTTAGAAGCTCAGTTAATCTGCAATGCTCGACCACACGGAGGATTCTCAGACTTCTAATAATGCGCTAAGTCCTGATAGATATCCCATTTAACAGCACTGTTTTTTGTTACAGTCTCTCTGATATCTTAATAACCTTCTTCTGTGCTTTGTGCTGTTTTTTCTTCTCATGTGGGTCCTTTCTTTATAGCACTGGACCACAGGTCAGCCACAGTTTGAGCTCAGAACCTGTTCCTCAGCCTCCGTCAGAGGTTCTGCTGGCGGCCCCCGACCTGTCTCGTGGACCTGGCTGAGTCAAACTGAAATATTAATCTACTCAGCAGGATATTAGGAAGGGGGGACCTTCGTGTTAAAACAGCATTTGTTGGGGGTCTAAATTACTAGATGCTGAATAAGCCTATGAATATTGAATTTGCATATTAATTGAACTTAAATCAAACAGATTTTATTCTATCCACCGATGTTTTACCCACATGCTACAGTTTTAATCAGGTTATGTATAAGGCCAGTGAACAAGTGCTTTCTGACTCCACATGTTGTTTCTCTTTCCTTAGCAACATCAGTGTTCCCTTTTTTAAAATACCTTCATATTCCCAGTATCCTTATATAAAAACCATTCGCTCCAACGGGGGTGAAATGGTCGGCATGCATTTTGTCAGCAGTTGCCATAGTGACTTCAGGTATCAGAGGTCTATTGGCTTTCGGGGAGCCTTAGTTTCAGGTGTGTGCTGCAACTTTGCAAGTCACACACACTCATAATTATTAGTGCAAGGTAGCGCAGTCAAAAACATGATGTCTGCCAAAGAACCTCTACTTCTATACGCAGCTGAGACAATCTGAAACATTCGGGATAGCCTGAAGGTGGGCTATTTTTAGGGCTCCCCCCCTTAGAGTATCAGCTGAATGACTATAGAGGGAGCCGGGCTCCCCGTAGCTCCCCCGTAATTTAAACCATGTGGTTGGTGAACTCTGGACGAAAGATAAGAGTTCCAGATTAAACTCAGTTTCTTGAACCTGCTTTCTGGAACAGACCTCAGAGACTTGCTATGTAACCACATATTATAGTTGGTCTTGACTACTTTGCCTTTGCTTTAGTACAATTGTACTTTCATTTACATTATAGCGCACAGCAGTTAGAGGACACAGAAACCTTCAAACACACGAGGTCAGAAATAAAAACCTGAAGAAAACTTTCAGATTTTCTGCACTCAGCATTCAAACTGAAGCATATTGACCCTGTTACTTCCTTTGTACCGTGAGTTCATTGACACGATTGAATCCTGATGATACTCAGATGACTTTTCTCAGAGATGAACTTTCAGCCAGTGATGTAAATAGAACTCTATATATATAATTCATTGTCGTTCATCTCTGGATCTGTACTATAAAATGTTCCACGAAGCAAAATTCCTACAGCCTCTCCATCAACAAAGACACCTCTAGAGTAAAGATATAACCTTGGATTTAAAGGAATCTATAAGGCATAAAAACTGACAATTACTATGAGTCCTTCACCTCGTTGCTAACCTTAATAGACTCACCACTTCAGGTTTGAAGAAGGTTGGATAAACTGAGAGAAGTAATTATTATTTATTTCCTTGTTTTTGCTGTTTCCAGATCCTTCCAGACGAGGTTTTTAAGTTAAGGGAAAACACACACACACAGGAGTATTTCAGACTTAAAGCTGCGATGTAAGATTAAGGGAAAGCAGAGCATGTCTCATGGAGTTTTACCGCCTTGGGGTAGCATATAATGCTAATATGAACTCAACTTTGCAGTTGTAAGGTTAGCGGAAGGTTCGCTAAGAGAGTATGCTACTCCGGTTATCTTAGTTGTGTTATAGCATGATTTGTACGTCGCAAAACAACTTAATGTACAACATTTCTGTAGATTTCTATTTAAAGACAAAAACGAGAGGTAATTCAAAGGATGCAACTTTACAGTTTTAGTTTGGAAGCTTAATAAGTTGCTGTAGAGTCTCAGTCATCATGGTCATGGTAATCCTTGGAGCTTGAATCTAAGGTAACTAGACTCCTTTTTGTCTCTTGAAAATGTCTCGCCTCTCATCCACAAGGTTTCTTCAGTTTTAAAGTGTTGTTTGCTGGTACAACACAAAAGAGAAGCTCTTCAGGACAAGATTCAGCAGTCCACCTGCATCTTAAGGACAAAGGGACACATTAATGTGCTCTTTTGAGGACAGTAATGTGCACATTTTGGACAGGGAAGACAGATGGTTTGATAGAGGAGTGAAAGAAGCCATCAGGATAGGCCTGGGGGACTTGGTCTGACTTGGGCGGGGAATCACAAAACTTTTTTTACTTTCTTTGGTTTGGTTTTGCTTCCACACTGAACTTTCTCTGACAGTGTCATGCAGTTACACCAGCTGCTCACCAGGGGACGATGTTTCCTGGCGAAGAAGGAAGAAGAAGAAAATCCAGCTCATTGATTGTCGAGGACCGATAACGGTGTAGGTACCAGATGTGCTGGGATAGACAGATTAGCTAAGGGCGCCTGCCGATGACGTCTCCTTTGTGATTGGCTGAACTTGGTTCGGACAAATTCGCAGGATTGTAGTTCTACATGAGAACTTCAATATAGAACAGATCTCATTGTTAGAGACCCCGAAGAGATCTGGTTGTTAGAAACCCCGAGCAGATCGAGCAGGGTTGCCGTTGTGAGACGTCACTGTTCTTTCAAATGAACAATGAGAATCGAGTTCCAGTTGTGAGCTGTTCTTTTAATCTACAAACGATCATGTGACCCGTGTGTGCCATCATGGGCGCCTGATGTCCAACACGCTTCACTCGCATGACTCCATCTATGAAGTCATAAAGCATTGATTGTAAACAAATACTGTGAGTTTAATTCATTACATCAACTACAACTTGCATTGTTGTTGCTCAGGTTTATACTAGTTTTATTTATATTTTTCCTATATTTGAAAAAGAAAATCTTGTATAGTAGATTTTACATGGGTTAATATTTTGCGTGAGTTTTTTGCATGACTAAAATATGTTTGTGTGGAGTAAAGCTGTTTTCTATGGAAGTTGATTGCAGCCTCAAAGATTTTTGGTGAGGTAAAATCCAAATTAGTGACTTCACTGTCAAAGCATGGAATGGTTGCTATGGAAACACAAGCCAAATGGAATTATAACCAAAATTTCAGATTATATTATATATTTGTTGAGTGTGTAAATTTAAATGATTATGATCCAAATCTTACCTTATAATACCAGTATTATCCCCTGATCAATTGAGTTACCCCCGATAAAATAAATCAATTAAAATATGAGAACAAGTGTGGACGAATATGTTTCTTCTCTAAGGACAGCTCTGCGCAGCAGACAAATTTTAAGATTTTATTACAGTTTACAATCAGATTAACAGTTTTAGGAGTCTTCCGATCGTCATGGTGACCCAGAGTAGAAGTCTTGAACCCTAATTCTAGCCTCACCTTTATAGTACCTTTCTTATTCCCCAGGGTCGGCCAGCCTTACCATATACGATTAAAGGTCAATCTACTGATACAGTGCTGGATTAAAGTAGTATCATTTATAGAAACACTAAAGGTTGAACTATCATTTACGGACATTAGGTCCATCCAAAACGTTACAGCTGTTTGCTTCTACCGGAGTGTCTTTCGAATGTTGACCCATCCTACAAGCCAGTCTATTGAATGGCTCTTTGAAAAGAACGGCTCCTCAAGATCCGGCTTCTTTCAAAGAGCCTTAAATCCCATCTCTACTGTTTTCCATAGGAAGTCATTTTTCATTTTAGGTGAGGAGAACTTGACAGTTTCGAACAATGAATCCAGATTTGTCACTTCGCTGGTGTAAAAGTTCACTTCAGCTAAATATCACGGACGTTTAGCTTTTATTCGGCGTACAGTGAAAAACACGTAACTTAAACCAAATTAATATGCCGTTATAAATTAAATGAGCTTTGCTCATCAAACATTTATCATAACTTCTGAGGGTTTTAGCAGACATACACGACAGAGGAAACAAATTGCATTAAAAGCACAAAGGTCAAGACACCATGAGACGATCAATACCTCAAGCTTTGTTCATTTATGTGTAGAAAACTTCATCACAGGAAGGATTCGTTAAAGAGAATTCCAAAATACAACAAAAAGCTGTTTGGATGTGGTCTCAGAGGACAAGCGGAGTCTCTTAACCACTTCTCAGGAGGAGGAACAAGGTACGTGTATTCATTATTTACTGATGCATCCAAGTTGAAGATTTGTAGAAACAACAGAGGAGACAAAGAGAGAATGATGGTGCTGCGTGTGAAAACTTACAGTGAAACATGGGAGCAACATTCAGGTCTGCCGAGGTTTGCTCATCCGCACTGAATCCACAACAACCCCACCAAAAAAAAGAAGCAGCATTTTCTTACTCGGAGAAATGTTTCGTCCTCTGGTTTGTACCTTCTGGAGAAAGGTTCGTACCGCAGCAGGATGCCAAGCACAAACACACTTCAAAGCTTTGTAGATCTACCTAAAGACCCAAAGATACTCAGGAGTGCTGTTTCTCTCTTTCAGTCTATTCTTGCTGAGTCGAGTGGTTGCTGTCTGATTCTCCCCTTTCATGATGCTTTAAACATGTTCAGTGGGAGCCAGATGTGGACTGATGTGGACAGATGTGGACTGCAGGTCAGTCAAGCACAAACTGTGTATAAAAAGCCACATTGTTGGGGTCATCCTGATGAAATACCTGCAGATCTCTCTGTAAAATTCTAATATGCGCCTCCATCAGCGGTACCCTCACACATCTGCGAGTCATCCATACCATGGATTCTCATGCTGCCCCATACGGTCAGATGCTGGATGTTGCACCCTTCTCTAATAAGAAAAACCTGGCTGGTCTTTCTTGTTTTTGGCACATGAAACCAGAAGTTAGTCCAAAATAGCTGAAGCGAGGACTCATCTGACCACAGAACATGTGTTCACTGTCTGTCCTCCTTGTGGCCGGAGACCTGGCCTCTTGCCAGGTTGAGTTTCTCTATGGAGGTGATGATTAAAGTTTAATTTGTACAGAATAAATTCACAACTAAGATCCCAAGTCAATGTTAAACATACCAATTCAACACAATCCACTTCCATTTAATTCAGTATTACAATCTGGTTACATTAAACTCTTTATCATCCACATCAGTCCAGTTTATTATAACTGGACTCACATTCTGCAAATTCATAAGAAGTTACCATGGAAACCAATAGATCTCATCAAATCTTATCTGGAATATGAACGAAGCAACAGTGGATAGAAAAACCTCCATCAGAACCAGATACAAGAAGGAAAACCTCCACAGGAACCAGAACCAGGAAGAAAACCTCCATCACATTCAGGACCAGGAAGGAAAACCTCCACCAGGACCAGAACCAGGAATGAAAAGGAAAGAGGAGCCAACAAGCAGGTTGTTCTTCCTGGTCCTGATGGAGGACTGAATCAAAGAGATTTGATCCAATCCGCTGGTTTCCTTAGCTAGGTCAATGTTTTGTATTAACTGGTTTATATGAACACACTTACTATGAACTGGACTAGTGTGGCTAATATGATGCATTATAGTTGGACTGGACTGCTCTTTTAAAAGTGCCATGAGATGTTGTGGATTGTATGAAAATAAAGCTTAATTGAATTGAATCCTCTGTGTAACAGATTTCAGGTTAGTGCCAGACTGTTCAATGAAAACGGTTTTCCAAGTTACGTCTCTTAAAATCTGTCTAATGATTGTTTTTGTGTTTAAATGATTTTATTGTAATTATAGCTCCTTTTTCTTATTTTTTTCTTATTTCTTATCT
>JBBBVU010000018.1:2595951-2606860 GCA_037177055.1 Atherinosoma microstoma
CGTGACTTAGAACATTGTAAGAGACTATTCCAAGGACTTATAAAAGTGATTTTTGCATAATATGTCCCCTTTAAAAGGTGCTTTATAAAAAAAATGTAATGTTATTATTATCATTATTATTATTATTAATAAATGGTTGCTTGTAAAAAAAAACCTAAAGATTTCTTTTCAAATAGCTTTTTTCCTAAGTTGTCTGTTACGTGTCGAAACAACATTGCTTTGTCCCTTGAGTTCAGTGCCTTTTGTATGCTTCAATATTTAATATATCTGTGTTTAAATATCTTAAACAAAGACAGAAATTCTTTTTTAAATTGATCAGGTTCAAGGGCTGACCGAAAAGGATCCAATTTTCAAAGTAAAAGTTAGAAAAGATCATCAGAAAGTCTGAGAACTATCGCTCCAGACCCCTTTAAAAGATTACAAGATCGTTTGTTTCCCTGGAAGAAAATATAGAGAAATGAGGGATGGCTCAAGCCTTCCAGGATACTTGCATAATAATGAAACATTTGTTTTCATAGGCTCTCTAATCATTCTTTCCAGTAAAAATAGCTGTCAAATAACTGTTAAGCTGAGTCAACATGAATCTGTTTTACTATGTCCTCATGGGCAAATCTACAAATCACTTCAATTCTAGTGGAATCAAGACAGATATTCATAGATATTTTTTCTTTTTTCCTTAAGTGCAGTGAATCATAGTGGCAAAATGTGCCTGTTTGTACACAGCCATGAAGACTGTCTGCTCAAACCGGGTTGTGTTAATGCCCTATGAGTCACTGCAGCATGGTCTCATCTGTTGAAATGCTTGGTTTAAACAGAAACCCACAAATAATGTGAAAGGCACAAACACACAGACAAGAAGATAATGCAGCTGTCATATTGGATTAATGTTTGAAACAGGTCTCATAAATGTCGGTTTAGCTCGTGTCAGGCTTTTTAATATGACACTACTGTCACTGTTAACCTTTTGCTGTCACTGCTCACACACACACACACACATTATAACTTTACTTAAAAGCCATAGCATTACACAGAATCATATTAGACTGAGACCAGATACATATTTAGTTTATGTCCTCTACATTAAATTGCTTTCTTACCGTGCATGCTCCAGGGCATCATCCATATGTTTTATCTAGTTCTTTCTTAGATAAATCAAGACCGGCTGCTTTATATGTTATGAACACTGCTTGTGTAAATTGTATAAACATATATTATCTTCCCACCTGTTCTCGCTGTCATGTTTAGCCAAGACCTGAACAGCACTAAAGCAATAAAAACAGAAGGTTGATGACTGTTTTCAACTTGCAAGGTAAATACATTTCCAATTCCCACATCATTCAAAGGTCCCTGGCATGTTTTTCCATGTTTTTCTGGCTAATTTGTTGTGTTAAAACATTGTGTTATTGCCAGAAACATCACCCAAAGCTAAAGAGAAAACAAAGAAAAAGACTTTGTTTCTCAATCTACCTCGTGAGAATGTTTTTGTGTAACCTGTCGACCATCACGTCATAGTTTACATTTTGCATCACAAGGACAGCTACCGACTAGTACAGGGTGGGATTGCATGGCTTTTTAGCATAGCTAGCTAAGCACAAGCTATGAGAAGAGTTCAGGCATAGCAGTGGCCGGCGCCTGCTACAGAGGCTAGGTGATCTTCATCTTCTCAAATGAGAGGATCAATTGAGAAAATCAGGAATTGACCTGAACTCCACTAGATGCTGTCACCCATTCGCTCAGCCAGGTGACTGGTTGCTAGTCACCATTAGCCCCGGCTAACGTCTCCTCTTAGCTTGCACTAGCTTTTCATTTCAAGGCGAGCGGTACCTTGTGTTCTCGTTTCTATAGTAGATAACCAAAAGCATATTTGTTGCTTCTGTAACTGCTCAGGAACATGGAGCCACTCCCACAAACAACCATTGTTTGTATTTACTAATCCCCCTAGCACTTCACACACTGTGTGCAAACGGAAGCAAGCAACTTAGCGTTTGGGTAGTAATGGGACAGTGTAAGCATCATTATCTTTCTAGATGTTTGCAGAGGGTTGTTTTCTGTCTCAGTTGGCATATTATCTCACTTCCTACATCTACACCTATTAACATCGGAGTTTACAAAAGGTGGGGAACTGGAAGACGACATAATCCCTGCAGGTAGTGAGCATAGTTACCAAACAGAGATATTCTACTGCAATCTGGTGGTTGGTCATCACGCAGTTCACCTTCATATTCTTGGTCTGACGCTGGCTTGAATACAATGTAGTATGTACATCACAAACTGTGTCAACATTCAAACTAGTCACCATCACCCCTTTCTCGCTCGCCTCTGGGAGTTCAGCCAATCAGAAGACTCTCCAAAATCTTCTTGTTTTGAGGAAGAAACTTCCCCAGGACAAAGTGTCTCCTGCTTCTGAAAGAACCTATTTGGAGTTCTGATGAGGGGTAAAGGTAATCTAAAGGTACCCAAGATTAAGAATTAAGAGTGAAAATGAACCAGGTCCCATATAACTTACTAAATTAACATAGTGAAGAGCAGTATTTTACACCAAACAAAATTCCTTGACCAAAACATAACTGTTAGTTTTAGGGAACATTCACACTGGCACTGTTTGGTCCACTATAAACCAACCCTGGTCCACTTCAACAGATGGTAGTTTGTTTGGAGCAGTGTGAATGGGCATTGAACTGTGGTGCGGACCAAAGACGCAAACTCTGGTCCTCTTAAAACTGGGGGTCTGACTTCACCTGCGAGTGAACCCTGGTGTGGTTCGCTTACAGTGTGAAAGCAAACGGACCAATCAGTGAGGAAGTGATGTAGGACGTGGCACAAATGAACAAATTCTCATGAAAACTGCTTCAGGTTTGAACACCAAAGCTCAGGTGGCCCAACCAAACCAGGAAATGGTGTCTAAATATAACCGCCTGAACACAATTTCAAAAAGGAAATTTAAAGAAGGGAATCAAGAAAAATCAGACTAAAACTCAAGATTAAAAGTATTTAAACTTTCTGCCACCACATCTCCTGCATCTTTACAAGGACCTTGTGGTTTAGTCTTATGTAAATGCTGCAGAATAACATTGGCACATTTCTGTCTGGCAACTAATGTCACTGCATCTGCTGCCTCGGAGCACCCATGCATAAGGATGGCGTGTGCGTGTTAGAGACAGATTTTCATAAAACAGCTGTATTTCACACCCAAAAGTGAGAGAAAGTGTTGCATATTAAAAGGAGATGTATTATCCAGTTTTTACAAGCTGATGCAGTTTCATGAGACCTGGTCAAAATACAACAGAGAGCCAGTACAACAGCTCCCTTTTCCTCCATGAATTTACAGCTTTTTTTCAGATTGGAACTCCACCTGCTTTTCAGGAAGATAGCTCATTCAGAAACTCCACAAATAAGGAGGTTAAAGTATTTTTTGTGGATTCGGTTCATGCCTATGCCAAAAATCCCCATCTCTCATCGAGATAAAGCCAAATTCAGACTTTTTTAATAGCATTAAAAATAACTGTTGTTTATCTGATTGTATCAGCTGCATACAGTATTTATGTTCACACAGCCGTGCACTGATATCGTTCACTCATTTACTGTACTGATTAGTCCAATTCAGGGTTGCCTGAATTCCCAGCAATTAGCAGGCAAAGGGCAGGGTACACCCTGGACAGGTCGCCAGTCTATCGCAAAGCCCCCGTGTAATTCGAACCCTGCCTTGCATTCTTCTGTGACATAACAGCTCTGGAAACCCGACTGTTCATTTGGGGGCTTTATTGTTTTGTTTTGAACATCCTCAGAGGCTAACATAAAGAGCTGCTGCTAATATTGACCACTTTTAATCCAAATTAGCAGTTTATTTCAGTAATGGTGCGTTCAGTGGCATGGAGGAGGTCTTATCATTTCCTGGTTTATCTCCAAAATGAGAAAATGAAAAATGAAAGTACACTAAGTAGAAGTTTGATGTCTTCGTTGGGATATTATACAGATCAAGATTGTTAGCTAATATCTTAGTAGCCGTAAAAGAAAACTAAGAAGCTAGGGCAAGAGTTTTTAATTTCCTATTTTAAAGGTACAGCTAAATTTAAACTTGATGTTTGGGGGGAGAGGAAAGGTGAGAATCATCTTTATATTTTCTATTACACATGATCATATTAGTGATCTATGGTAGATGGAAGTACAGAGTAAAGATGAGTGGTTCCCAAACCGAGCCGGAAAACATTTTCAGCTTCCCTTTATGTTGCATTGAATTAATCCTTCACACCAACATCTGTATCTTTTAACAGGATTTCAATATAGGACACAAACAAGCCCAAGATTAAATCTTATATATTTTCAGCATCAACATTGATGAAATTTCCACATATGTATAGAAGCTCAGACCAGAAGTCCCTCGGCAGGTCTTGGGTGGGAGATACGAAATAAGTCCAATAATAAACCAGAGCAGCAGGCTACGGCCACTCTGGGGTGTCCGTTGTTCTGCTTTTCTTTCTCATATGAACATGTAAGACTCATATCAGCCGTATGCAACGGAACAGAAGAAACCTAATTAAAAAAAAAAAGCTGATTGTTTGTTTCTACATGTGTGGTCCGGCTCGATGCCCCTCGGGACTTGTTTTCCAACACATACCTCACTACCAGCTCTGTGCACTCACTTTTTGTTACTTCCTTCCTTCAGTGAAAGATTAATGGAGACAGTTTACAGAAGATATTTCACCTTATCACACAGTTACTGCCATCTGTACTTTTGATCCATCACAATTTCAGGCATGTACTTATAAGCTTCAGAGTTATTTCAACTGTTGAGCATCAGTAAATGACCTTGTTGTGAGGCCAGAGCACACACACACACACACACACACACACACACACACACACACACACACACACACACACACACACACACACACACACGGACCTGGCCGAGCTTCGGCAACGTGCTCTCCCTCTCCCTGTTGCCTAAGACTAGTTGTGAACTTAGCGACGGGAGCACAAGGTCCACTTTGCTATTCTTAGCACTCTTGGAATGCTTTTTCTCCGCCCTGTTATTTTGTTTGTGCTCTCTTCACTTAGGTCATGTTAGGAAACTTGTGTTTGGCCCGGCTTGGATAACAATCAGCCCCCGAGGCCTGTGACGTGCTGTTGAACTGTTGGTGGAAGCGAGGAGTCACGATGGAGGGAATATAACGAACTTCCTGCAGATCACTTTCAGGGAGAACACCACATGTAACATCTCCACACCAAAATAAGTCCTTTTTATGGAAATTTTGTATCCTGTAATTAAGCTGAATATTGAGAGTTTAAATGAAAACAGATTAAAAAATAATGAAGGCTGGTGTTAAATAAAAGAATAGTGTAGAAGCTAGTACCCAGACTTTAACTTATACCTGGTAAACCTTTATTTTACAAGAGGTATGCAGGCCTTGAGGTAAGAAAGATTTGCAGTTCACTGTTCTCAAACTTTTTGAGCCATGACCCCCATGACAACATACACTGGTGTTCGCGATGACAATGATTAATTGAATGATATCAGATGGGTCATCCTGCGAGATCCTCTAAATATAAGGCTTGAAAACTATCCGAATCTTCCTAAATAAGGAGGGTTAATGTGGTTTTATGCATTAAAAATGCTCATTTTAGATTTATCTCTGCATTAATGGTTTAGTTTTGACAGCCCTGACAAAAAGGCCAAATTTATTTTATAGATGCAGGTTAGATATTTTTAACAATTATCTTGCGACCCCCAGTTTGAAAACCACTGCTCTAAGTGTGGCTGCACAGAGCTGTTTGAACGAAGGAAGACTGGTTTACTAGTTGCATCTTACTGTAACAAAATGGCTCCTACGACATCGAGAGCATGCTAGTATAAGGTTCCCTATACTGTTGGAAAGTTTATTTCAACTGTGTGTGTGGGATGAGCAGCAGAGTTGAGCCCATGAAATCTTCTCTGCTACTACCAAACAGCTGATTCTGCTGTTGACTCTTGTTTTCATTGTGAAATAGCTGTAAATATTTGTACAGACTTTGGATAAGCTCAGTGATGTACAGATTTCATTGGTCAGCATCATCTGGATTTCTATTGGCTGGGGGGATTTTGGCAGGATCATCTCTCTCCAGTCCAAGAGTGCAGAAAAATTCTGTGTGAATAGAGAAAGGGCTCGAAGATGTGTAGGAATCTGAGAGCAGAAAGTAAACAAGACGTATCTGCATGTAAGCAGGAACTTTATGAGCATGAAAACAATCATTAATGCTTTTGAATTGACAAAATAAAAATATTTATTATCTTGATAAAAAGCAGATAATAGCCCCATAGCCGAGGACCGTGGTCTCAGATTTGGAGGTGCCGATTCTCATCCCAACTGCTTCACACTCGGCTGTGATTCGCTCCAGCAGGAAGTCCGATTCACTTCCAAGACATTGTTAAATTGCCAGTTTTTCTTGTTTCTTCAGACTTCTTCAATCATCCAATCCCAAATACCAAAAAGCCACGGACCCCTTGCCCCACCCTGTGCTGAAACCATGGTGGTTTTATGCTTTCGAAAATGATAATCCCACCATAAATAATGTATTCTGGCTGAGTCTTGCTCTTAGATGAAGCCAAAGTTAAGTTAACAACATAAAGCCTTACTTTTATTTTCTTAAAATAGGTACAATGTGTGGACATTAATCACAATGGCTCTGAATGTTTAAGCCTTGAGCCCAAGTTGGGAACCACTGCGATAAACAACTCCAAACACGATTCAATAGCAGAATTAACAAACAGCAGAGATTTGGCAAGTTTTTCATGGCTGCAACCCACATACTCAACTCAGCTGCCCATCCCACACATGCATGTTCCTCACAAAGAAGCGTCGTTATAACAGAGAAATAACCCACCAAGACACTAATGTTCTTCCTTTTTGTTGAAGTTTATTAGTAGAATGCTGAATCCCCCAAACCTCCCAATCAATTCTCAGTTTTTACCAAATAAAGTTTCACAAGGTCCTCAGCACGTTTTAAAACTTGGTAAACAAAACAAAGCAGAACATATTACATCACTTCATTATTTCCCAGAAACTAAGCCAAAATGCAGAAGTCCGCCTCATGATTCAGTGCGTAGCCTGGAGACCCAGAACCTGAAGTCCTTCTCTGGATGATGTCATCAGGGTCTCACGTCAATGTTGTGGAAAAAGTTTGGTCATCTCCTCCTTCCAATGTTGCTTCAGGTCATTGAAAATGAAGACTTGTGTTGAGACACATCCCTCTTAAAGTCCAGCCCATCCTCTCCGTCGGGCTGAGGTCTGGACTTTGGATCATGTCAACACCTTGATGCTGCCGTAGATATGCAGCTGTGTTTGGGATCATTGTCCCCTTGTGTGACCCAGTTTCAGCCAAGCTTTAGCTGGTTCCACACATGGACTCACATTTGACTTGAATACTCTGATAAGCAGAGGAGTTCATGGTCCACTCTGTGACTGCAAGTTGTCCGGATCACTATCCTCCAGCTGTTTGAGCTGTTTTTAGTTTTTTTGTCATGTTTGCACGATTAAACTTTTCATATCAAACAGTATAAAAGAGAAAATTAGAGTTTCCTTTTGTTTTATTTTGGGATCATCTGCTGACGGCTTAGATACTCAGCTCTCATGAGTCCTTGCAAAAGTATAACAATTAAATTAAAAGATTAAACAATGAATGATTTTTCATGGCCTCATATAATGTTTTATGGCAGTTTAAACAAAGAGCTGAATTTAGCTGAGTTTTCAATCAAAATGCATCTTTAACTTCTCAACAAACTTTAATTTTCAATTTAAATTGACACTAAGGGGTTTACTGTACGTTAAAGCAGCGTTTAAGTTGGTTCTTCTTCCCTCAGTGCTGAGAAATACTTAGTTAGATGTACATCAGAACAATGTCAGAGCTTGTAATCACGTCATTTTCAACCTCGAGCTGAAGGTAAACAATAAAGCCGTATCTTATCTAACTTGCTGAGAAATCCCATTTCTTCTGGCATCTTCTTTGATTCATTTCAAGTTGCCATTAAAAGTCAAACTTAAACCTAATTTAATTTGGACCACTTTGTGCAACCACATGTTGTTGTGATGCATCATGGCATCCTGCCCTTCCACATGCAAACATGGAATTCTTCAGTAACCAGAACAGAGCAGCACCACTAACTTCAGACTGATTTTAGTCCTCGCATGCACCTGCATGATGTAATTGCCTGGTAACCACGCACTTCCTGTGCTACAGAGGTCCAGACACAGACGACTGCGTCTCTACAGAGACGAAGACGAAAGCTACGTTCATGCCGCAGATCTAAATGCTCAATTCTGATTTTTCTTGCTGAATTCTGATATTTTGTTTACGTGTTTGTTCATGTTATGATTTAATACGACCACCGTCAGGCTCCAGTGTGAACCGTCTATTGCCCTGAACTGACCTGTATGCTCAAAGCACACGCAACACACTGTTTGCAGAGGTAAATATGGATGCTACATGTTAGCAAGCATGGATCCCTTTTGAAGTTGTTCCATCAGAACCAATAAAATTTTGATATAATATTTTTTTTGTAATACAAATAATTATTAATTCTATCTCATTTTAAAATCTCAGAATAAGTAGATTTTGATACAACAAAAAATATTTGATATATTTTTGTGATTTCATAAGAATGGAAAGCCAAATACAGCCACTGGTAAAATAAAAATATTCACAAAATGTCTTTTAATTATATGATTAAAAGTCAATATTATGAGATAGAAAGTCATCAGTATGACATAAATGATCATTACAAGGTTCAAAATATGTATTATGAGAAAGAAAGTCATTATCATGAGATAAAAAAATGCTAATTATTTGATTTAAAGTCATAATTATAGGATTAAAAATTATTATTTTGAGACAGAAAGTCATTATTATGATATAAATGATAATCATAAGGTTCACAATAAGTATGAGACAGAAAGTCATTATCATGACATAAGAAATGCCAATTATTAGATTTAAAGTCATACTTATGAGATAAAAAGTCTTAATTATGAGATGAAAAATAATTATTTTGAGATAAAAAGTCATAATTATGAAATAAATGATAATTATAAGGTTCAAAATAATTGTTGAGACAAAAAAAATCAATATTATGATAAGAAATGCAAATTATTAGATTCAAAGTCATAATTATGAGTTAAAAATTCATAATGATGCATGTTCAGGATGGGGATTGGACCAAAGACTAAATTTGATGCAGTCTGGTGGTTTCCTTAGTTAGGCTAGTTGTTATGAATTGGCTTGTATGAATCAATGTATGACAATCAGATTGGCTCAAACTGATTGTCTGTGAAGCACCCTGAGGTGACATTGTTGTGAACTGGTGCTATACAAATAAAGCTGAATTGAATTGAATGATTACTTTCATCTCATAATAACATAATAACTAATCTAATTATGAGATAATTTGTCAATATTTTTAACTTCCAAGTGGCGTGAATGGGCTTCCGTAGAAATGAATGGATGTGATCGCATTAAATGAGCATGTATTTATTCCATGGATCCTGCAGAATTTGTGATATGAGAAAACCCTGTTCTATAATTTACACACCGACTACATGAATCATATGTTCACATAAACCACTTCCAGTTTAATAAAGCAAACTTGAACGTTTGTGAGCTGAACCTTCAGCTTTCTGAGGGACTGAGATAACGAAGGAAAAGTTTTCATTTGACGCACATTCCTGGTCAGAATAATCAGTGTCCTCTGGCAGAATCGGCATGTTCTCAGGTCGGACAGAATGTGCTGATAGTTGGCTGTTGTGTCAGATTGTTTTCCTTGTTCCCTCGCTTCCTCCTCTCAAAACACTCGCTGCCTGGAGTTCTTGGTATCCAGCAGAGTGATCACATGTCTTCCAGGCTTGAGTAAATCACACAGCACACAGCAAGATGGGCCGGACAAAAGAAAATAGACTGATAGTGAGAGAGGAGAGAGGAGGTGGTGGAGGGAGGGAGGGAGGGAGGGGCGGTATAGAGCACGTGTTTGAAGTAGCCAAGCTCATACCCTTCCAGATGAGCGAGAACACGTGGATGGGGGATGGGGGAGGGGGGGGGGGGGGGAGCATAGTGACGGCTGGAGGGAGGAGAAAACAGGCACCTCTGCAACAACAGCTCAGGGTCCATGTGACAGCTCCACCGTTTGCCAATAACTTTAGTTTTGCAGTGAATGATAAGACATGTCATGTGTTCTGATACCAGAGTTCCAGCTGGGATTTATAATACACAAAATCTGGGTTTAAAGGATCACTCCACTTTATTACAAAGTGGAATAAATAACGGAGAACTCTTGAAGAGTTGGTCACGGAGACGAGGGGACTGTGTCAGAGCGTGTAGTCGTGTTGTATAAACATGAGATATGCTTATCTGGAAAGCCAGATGGTGAAATTACAACCCAGATTTTTCCTGGTTAACACTCATCATTTCCTGGTTCAGTGCTGACCTGCTGCAGGGCCGCAACTAGGATTTTACAAGTCTTAGGGCCCAAGAACCCACATTGAAATCTCTAATATTTTAAAACATAAAACTTCTAATAATGTAAATTATCAAAAAATCCTGACTCCAATTTTTGTTTTCTTCATTTGAGCACATTCTGTGACGAAGGCCACGTCCACACCCAGGTTTTAACCATTGACTGTATAAGAAATGGACGAACTGTGAAACCGCGTGACCTGCAGGTTTCTGAAGAGCTGAGAAGAAGCTCATTGGGAGGTTTCCACCATCGCCATCTTAGCAACGTTACGAGTCTCGTGACTCCCGGAAAACCCAAAAATGGGCGACGAGGAAGCGCTGAGAGGGGGGCTGTGAGTGTGGGGACGGATGACTGACACCCTTCAAACTCTGAGCTACGAGCTAACAAAGCTAACCCGGAGCTAACGGGAGCTAACCAGCTAATGGAGGT
>JBBBVU010000018.1:2612809-2626296 GCA_037177055.1 Atherinosoma microstoma
GGCCCTCTGAAGGTCCCGGCTGACCCGGCTGGACTGGAGGGATAAACTCTTTGATCCAGACCAAACATGTCCGCATGTCTATCGTCAATATGTTCAATAATCTTTTTTATAATTTGCTGTATCAGTGACTTTAATAAATCGTGATGATCAGTTAAATGATAACTGAATGCTCATTTTGGGCCGAATTATTTCATTTTATTGCAACATAAAGATAAAGAGCAAAGAAAATGGACTAAATCTAAGTTACTCCTGACTGGGGGGGGGGGGCTTGCTTTCACACTGCAAGTAAACTGCACCAGGATTCACTGTGAAGTGAACCGAGACCCCCGTTTTTAAGCGGCCCAGAGTTGCTTCTCACAGTTTAAATCATTCATCTCTGAGAGGTTGATTTTCTTTTTTTATTGATAAGACAAAACAGATTCAACCTTTAAAGTTTTAGCCCCGGCCGGCTAATGTCACAAACAGCCGCCAGGTTAACAAGATTGACGGAGAACAAAGATTAAGTGAAAACAGAAGTGAAATCATATTATCGCTGCCTTCTGAACCAATTTCCCCCTGAATGGATGGCAGAGTGACTTCGCTTTAATCATTCATCACTCTGACAAATGTAAATCATTTTCTGAGTGGGTGTAGACATTTCGGAGGAGAATTATATTAGCTGCGGAGACTCTGCCAAAAGCTCGGAGCCGAGCGAATTAGCAGGCGTGTAGAGCGAGGTGAAAGATAAATCAACATGGCCGAAGATTCCCTGCACACGTCGGTGCTGCAGAGGCTGCAGCGTGTCGGGCGCCGGGCCACGCCGACACATAACATGCTGCTGAAGCACACCTGCTGGGTTTTGGTCTCCTTCTCCCTCTCCCTCCTCCTGCCCCCCTCCCCCCTCCTTACCTCCCCTCCTACCTAAACCCAACCCGGTTTCCTGGCAGTGTGGTGAGAGAGCCGTTGGGCTGCGTCTTTGTTTGCCCTCCCTCTGCTTCCTCTTTTTTTTTTTTCTATCCCTGAGTGCTCGGGGTAGAGCAGAGATAGTAAAAGAGTGGCGCCTCCCCTCCCCCAGCCTGGTATATCCATGCCTCGGCGTGGTGCTACATGCCAAGCGACCTGAGACGCTCTCTGACTCACAGTTCAATCCACTGACTTTTATTGGCATGACTGTTTATCACAAACAGAGCGGCCAGAGCACGTAGCTCGGGAGCTGATGCAGTCAAACCATAATAAGGTGCTGAGTTGTTTGGCTTGACAGGCAAATATCATTATCCTCACGGATTCTAAGCCAATTTTATTCATTACTGATACTTATATTGTAGCTTTAAAAGGATGGAATATACAGTAGCTGCTGATAAGAATGAAGAGAAATGGCTCTTTCCTAAATTCTGTGACCTGGTTGGATTTTTTTTTTTTGCCTTTTATATACTTGTTGCTCATTTAGAAAGTGCTGTTTTTTATTTTTTTTTCTACAAAATGTGATGCAAGGGATAGAAACAATAAAACAAAAGAACAAACCAACTTCTCCCTCTTAGGCTAATGGAACAGGGATTGGGTTTCAGGAAGCCAATCCCAGCATGCATTTGGCGACAAGCAGGGAAATACCTTGTTTATTCACACCTGTGGGAAATTTATTGCTTTCACGTGACTTGACCCGCATGTGCCTCTGATGGTGAGAGGAAATGGGAGCGCTCGAGGGAGGCCTACACAAATACAGACAACATGCAAAGTCCATCAAATGGCCACCTACAGCAGCGATCCCTCGCTTTGAATTATTTACCTCTGGCTGACGGGGGGGTGGGGGGTGGGTAAGCATTGTTATACCTACCTGTGACAGGAATAAAAAAAGTCTTTGAAAAGGATGCCATTCACATGAAGGTGAAACTTCAGGGAATAAAATCTGAACTTGTGACTCAGAAGCTGTTTACAGACTCGAGTGACGTCTCAACAAATGCGACCAGATAATTTTTTTATTCTATTTCCTGAGTTTATTTTACTTCCTCCATGAGGTGCGTTATCTCTAGCACTGCCAACACTCAGCCGAGTTTATTCTGCCGTAGCTGAGAAGTTTGAAACAAATGTATTTTTCTTTTAACAACAAAATTACATTCTAGGAAACAAATTTACAAAATACTAGATTCTTGTACAAGTACTGAGACGAATCTACAAATCCTGAAACCAATAAACAACATATGGCTCTTAACGAATACTAGGGCTGGGCTGGGATACCAAGGCTAGTATCGGTATCGTTCGATAACGGCATGATGAGATCGATATTTTAATTGCAGTTTCTCTTCTTTACTTTTCTTTGACTGAGAGCCAACCAATAAGTTTATCTTTTGTTTAGCTTATTAGCTCTGTTGACTTTATTTTTGTCAGACAGTTGTGTGATAAAAGCAAATAATAAAGTTATTTTATTATTTTGTTACATTGTTGATGTTATTTTATATTGTTTACAAACAATAAAAGCTGTTTTTATTTGATTTAAAACTTTATACTGTGTTTTATTATGACCATAATCATGATCATAACCAGGATAGTTGCCCTGGATTTACTTGGTATCGGATTGATAGCTAAATTAGCAGTATCGCCCAATCCTACCGGAAACGGAATGTCCTAAATACCGGAAGTGATGCGGAAATGACCTAACTCATAGTACAAATGAATGATTTGTTGTTCAACTATAAATTCTTTGAGGACGATGATGCGTTCCATTTACCTCGGAACTGGGAAGTCGGAACTGGGAATGACGTCACGCCCGAGTTAAAAGCGTTCCAGTTTACAACTCGGGGGAAAAAAATAAGACAACATCCACATTGAAGTCATTTCTCAGAGTCCATTGTCGTTAAAAACCAGCAAAGCAACAAAAACAGAAGACAAACATTGTTTTCTAAGTGGCTGTTTTACAACAACCGCAGACGTTGAAAAAAAGGAAACGGCCATTTTAAAACAATAAAGTACTGTTGAGAAAAGCAGCATTGTCGGTTTTGGATCTTCTCACAGCTGACAGCAGCGTCGTAGTTCATGAAAAATGTGAATTAAACTACAGCAACATCTCCCTACATTTATATCCAACAATACTACGTGTACGGCTGATTTAATGCAACAAAAACTGGTCAAAAGTGCAAATAAACATGATATTACAGCTTCTACACTGTAAACACTGGGCGGCCATCTTTAAACGTGAAGTCGAGTGTTGGTGAGTCGTAATTTCCTAGTTCAAATAGAACGCACCACAACAACAAGAACAAAAGTTTTCATGAAAAAGCTGCAGAGACGTCCGTACAAAGAAGGTGTAAAGAAATAATGCTGTAGCATGCAATGAAATAACCCACTCATGAGCTTGCATACATGTGATAGCAGTTAACATAGTATGCTAAGTATTTATGCACGATGTGGTTATAGCACCGCTGCCTCACAGCAAGAAGGTTTCTGGTCTGTGTTGCCAGATCTTATGAGAGAAACAAACGACAAGCACAAAGAAAACAAGCCTAAAAGAATCGACTTCTTGAACTCAATGTCTTATTTTTCATCTTCATTTCTTCAAATGAAACATCTTTTAACCTTTTAAAGCCTGATCCAATAAAAAAAATGAGGAGAAAATTTTTTTTTTTTAAATCTGAAGTTTTTATTCGGCCCTTTAACTAAATGTTAAATCATAAAAAACAATTATTTTTTTTTTGAGCCAAGTTTTTACCACAAAGTGATGCAGAAGGTCTTGAAAACAGCATGTATCAAGTGCTCTTAACCCTTTAATGCCGTATGTATCATATTTGATACATATGGCATTAAAGGGTTAAGTATATACAAGATTCAAGAGAGCGATGCCGTTGTTTACTCTCCCTTTTCTAAACCAGAAACTAGCTAAAAATCCTGAAACATGCTGTTAGCAATCAACGTAGTACGCTAAATGTATTGCTTATCATGTGCAGTGTGTAGAGGGTTCTGCTCTCCAATATTTGCTGTAGCAAGATATAAACGCACCAGATTATTATTTGCATCAGAGCTGCTTGTCACAGATATGTAAGGATCAAGATAAGAATAAGAAAGTACAAATATTTCCCAGAAATCCATCAAATTTTCTTTCAGTTCTTTGTGTCTTTTCTATCATCTATTGTACATTTAGTTTCCAAGTAAAACTACAAATTTGTGCAGCTTGAAATACAATACACATGTGATTAACAAGTTTTCCAAGGCCATCTTCAAAGAGCCATGCCTCAAACTCTTCAGCAACACAGATTAAAAAAATAAAAATACCCATCTCTCCCTCGCTGACTTTGTTCCACAATTACTGTGCGAACAAATCGTCCTGAAGGGCACATTTTCATGACGCTGTTGCTGCTCTTGTTTTTGCCGAGGTGATAATGATGAGGAACAGTTGTTATTAATACACACATATCCTTCGGGGGCTCAGCTTCACACAGTCAAAACAGACGTTAGCAGTGTTCTGAGAGGTTCACGCAAATTACCTACATTTATATCGGTTGCCATGTTTTGATCAGCAGCCCCTGTGAGCAAATATAATGTGTGGGACTAGTACATAATAAAATAATCTTAGTATCATTTAATTGAAATTAAAGCTTCATATCTACAGGCGGAAGATATCTGGAAAATCTCCCGTATTATCATGTTAAAGTTAAATGATCTCTTTTATATATATATATATAAATTTATATAAAGCTGTCTCATTACAGTGACTGATGAGAAAGCATCCTAAAGTAAACATGTCCATTTGGCTGAAGGATCCCTGCTGTTGCTCTTTCTAAACAACCCCACTCCCCCCCCTCACATCTCCTGTTTCCCAGTGCATTGTGGGATGACAAACAAACAAGTCCAGGCGGAGGAGGAGGAGCCCGTGTTCGGCCTCCACGCTGGGGATCTGTGACAGCGTTTCTCAGCCAGCTGAGGCACCAGTGCTGAGTCACCGGGACTATGAATCAAACCACATTCAAAAGGGCAACATGTCGTTCTGAAACACATCTGTGCGTCCAGGAAAAACACATACAAACACAACATGTTATTGCTTTTAACCCCTTTCAGTAAATTAGATGTCCGTAGAACGGGATTGTTATAAAACACTGGAAAGATACGAGGAAAATAAGCTGAAGCACTGATTTCATTTACTGGAATGCTGCCCTACAATTTTATTCGGTTTTTTTCAAGTTGATAATAACTTTTTCTGTCTTTTTTTAACGTTTGTTTATAAATGTACCATATAAATAAAGTTTTATCATTCAATTATTCATAAATTATTGAGATATTTGTGGACGAGCCCAATTTCACAAAAAAACTGGAATTCCGTGGAAAATGTTAATAAAACCAAACGCGATGATTTGCAAATCTCATCAACCCATATTTCATTCCCAGTACAACATAAACAACATATCGGATGTTGAAATGAGACATTTTAGTACTTTATGGAAAATATGAGCTCATTTTTTATTTACTTTGCTTTCACAATGGCCAAGGTTACAGGATGTTTGTTAATTCAGAATAATTATTCAGAATTTAATCATTCGGAATTAAAGTGTTTACATGGAAATAATAATTCCGAATTGAGGTTACATGATAAACACATTTAATCGCCTTTATTCAATTCCACTTAAGACCTGGGGGTTGGGAAGGGTTCTGATTGGACCGGGGGGCGGTAGTGACGTATTTATGTCTACCAGAAGAAAAAAACTCCACTTTCTGCTTCTTTTCTTTCTTTCTGTCAGGGAAGCATCACTCGATTAACGCTATAACTTCAGAAAGGTTTGCATTTTTATGCTTCCGTCCATCCACTCGTTTCATTATATCCATTATTCTAAGGCTCCAATTAAATAAATAGTCTGAGATCGAGCCCAACGCTCGTTTCCGGCGGAATATGCGTCCGCCGGCGGGGAAAACGTGGCGACAGGACAAGGAAACGAGCATGCTCCTTTACATGATCGAGGAATTATTCAGTTCGGATTAAAGATAAGAATTAACCAGCCACTTTCTTTGGATTTAAGTTTAATTCGGAATTGTAATTTTCATTTGGAATTAGGTGTTAACATGGTCATTTTTAATCTTTATAAAGTGGATTTATTTTCTATTTGAATTAAAAGAGAAATAGAAACTGTCATGTAAACATGGCCACTGTGTTTTACTCACGATGGCCAAACCACCTGGACAACGTTAAGTATTAACAACAGCTGCTCGCTAGGGGCGGTATTCTCTCAAACGACAACTGACCAAGAAGTAAAAATGCTGGAGAAAGAAGAAAACCCGGCTCACTGATTGGCCCGGTCTGAAAACAGAACAACCGCTTCAGCTAACTCTTTCCCATGTAAATAAACAACCAGAGGCCCTTACTATGAAGCCGGATTTTCTCTTATGGAGGTAACTTCGGGGTTAATCAGGGGTTTTCTGTAGTATGACGCTGGTTCGCTTCATACTGGGGTATATCACCATGGTAATTTATGCTAAATGGCTAACCTGCTCCAGAGCAGGTTATGTCCTGGATAAGAGATTAACTTTTAGTTCTTACTTTGATTAACATGACTGACTTTCTCTTCCATATGATTTACGAATGTTTGTGTTTTTAAAAGCTTTTAAATCCTTGTAATACGTCATTCGGTGTCTGTGCAACTGCAGCATATCGTCTCTCATTAGCCTTCTTCTTTGGTTCTGGCCCATTTATCTTGTGTGCAGAATGACTCGCTGCTGCTGACACCGGTCAACTTTTTATGAAAAACATAAATGTTCTGCACATGACAACAAAATTAGGAACCCCAAAACTGCATCGTGTGGCTCTCTTGTTTACTGTTTACAAGTGTTGAAGGAGCGAGTGGAAGCAGAAAGATTTCCTTTATCGGTTCTGGCTAATCAAGGAACCCAGGAACCATACTATCTGTGGAAGTGGACCAGGGATTGTTTAAAGTGAAACAACTGCAACAAATAAAAAACAACTGGAGGAGCATTTGATAAATAATCATGTTAACTGGCAACAGGTCAGGAACATGACTGGGTATAAAAGGAGCATTTCAGAGAGGCAGAGTCTCTCAGATGGAAAGATGGACAGAAACTCACTAATCTGAGACAAACTGGGTCTAAAAATTGTGGAATACTTTTAGAAAAATGTCCCTCAAGACTTTTTAGAATTAAGACTTTTAAGATCCCACCACCATGATGTGTTGTTTTTGTTCTACTGGTAATAAAATATGGGTTAATGAGATTTGCAAATCTCGCAATTTTGTTTTGATTTACATTTTACACAATGCCCCAACAATTAAAAGAAAAGAAAGCTATTATTCACTCTCAACTTTGTTTAGCAAATTAATAATATCAATGACTGTGGAGAAGAATAGACTTACTAAGCATAACTAAATCAGCATATAAAAAGAACATAAGGATCATTAAAAATGTTCCATCCAAGATTCAATGTCCTTCAAATTGTTTTGCAGAGTTCACAGAAAGCCCATCCTTTTTTTTTTAAAGGAGAAATAGATCTGGCAGTCATCTGCATAACAATGAAAAGAGAAGCAAATATAAAGAAAACAGAAGTGGGCCCAAAATGTATCCCTGCGGGACTCCATAGGAGGGTGGAGTACAAGAGGCTCACAATCCCCTAGATGCAACGAGAAGGATTGGTCTGTTAAGTAGAACCTGAACCATCCCAGAGCCAGGGTTCGAATTACAGGGGAGCTAAGGGGAGCTCGGCTCCCCTGAAAGCAGAGCTGCTCCCCTAAAGACATTCAGCTGATACTCCAAGGGGGGGCCCTAAAAATTGTCCACTTTCAGGTTACATTTAATTTTCCCATACGATTCGAGATGGGTTTTTTTTCTAAGGACAGCATTTATTTGTCAGCATTTTTTGTTTGGTCATTTATTTAATTTGATTAATTAGATCATCGAAACAATGCAGGTGATCCGTTCTGTTTCCTTCAGCACCGTGGACTGCAGCCTTGTTTGTTCAATGCCTCAAGCGTCCATAACGACCACCTGATCTGCTTCTTTTTGTGGTTGTTATTGAACTCTCAGTCCCTTTTTTTGATTAAACAAGCAGCATATAGTAGTAACAGAAGGTTTTTTGTAGTAATCATATTTCTGGGCGCACTACATGCAATAATATGCATGCACGTGCACGTAACTTGCAAAATCACGGCGCACGCCCGAAAATAAGGCTCCCCCGAAAGCCACTATGTAATTCTATCCCTGCCCTGAGCCGCATCTTTTATACCAACACAATGTTCCAAACGCAGGATTTAAATATCATGGTCAAAAGCTACCAGAAATTTTTCTCCCGAGCCTCCTTGTCCACTCTACTGGGGCACCAAGATATAAGCCAAGAAATCTAATCTGTCCAGCAAGTCTTTGGTCTGCACCAAGCCTTTGTCCGATGTGGGACATGTCTGAAACACCTCCACTGGAAGGCTTCCAGAAGACATCCCAGACAAGATGTCTAAACCAGCTCAACCGGTAACTCTACTCTGAGTCCTCCCTGAATGGCTGGGCTCCTCTAAGGATCTGCTAAGACACCTTTATTGGGAAGCTCCTTTCAGCTGTCAGTATGTCCCTTCTTATTCTTTTGGTCACTCTAAACTTAGTTAAGGCTGGACTGTAGATTGACTGATAAATTGGCTCAGCTCTTTTCACCATGACAGACTGGTACAGTGTCTGCATGACTAATCCAGCCGTCGAGCCCCCACGTCATACTACCCCAACTCCAGAACAAGATCCCATGATATTTTTCCACTTGGAGCCATGACTT
Organism: Atherinosoma microstoma; assembly: GCA_037177055.1. Lineage (NCBI taxonomy): Eukaryota > Metazoa > Chordata > Actinopteri > Atheriniformes > Atherinidae > Atherinosoma > Atherinosoma microstoma. The sequence goes on from JBBBVU010000018.1 coordinate 2,621,526, forward strand.
ACTCTCAACATGGAGTGTGCAGCCCAACGTTTTCCAAATGAGGACCATGGCCTCAGACTTAGAGGCACTAATTCAAATTCCAGCTGCTTCACACCCAACTGTAAACTTACCCAATGCCTGCTGGATGTTTCTGCTCCATGAACTCAACAGGAGCAGCAGATAAAATCACAAGCTGATCAAACTGTAAACTGCCATGAGAAATTTTATGAACATAATTGGTGACAAAGGGCAGCTCTGGTGGAGTCCAGCACAGACCAGAAATGATTCTGACTTACTTCCAGTAGTCATAGAAGATCCCAGATATTCCCAGAGATAAATGTAATTCTTTGAAATGAGCTCTCTCTCCATTCTTCTGTTGTGGAAGATCAAATATTTTTCCTTTTATTTCCTCATCAAGGCTAGAGGCGACTATTTCTAAAGAGTTACAACCACGACTGGTGTAGCTTATACCTACACCCAGGGCTTACCAGCCAATCAGAGTCCAACAGACAAACTTTTTACATTTTTTTAAGTGCAAATGTGAATGCATTTAATCATATGTCATTATGTTTTTAATTGATCTTTTTTTTCATGTAAATGGCAAAGAGAAAACAAAAAACATGCGCTTTTCCAACAATGAACAAATTAAATTCTGCTCTGAAAATACTTGAAATGTTAAACTTTCTTTTTAAAGGTCGTTGATTTGGCATTTTGCTTAATGGCACCGTGTCGCATGCCAGCAACTGGATATCAACACATTGGCCCTTTTGTACTTACACTATAGCTGATTCAGGTAAACAACATTTAGGAAGCGGGAAAAGGAAGACAGAAAGGGACAGAGCAGGACATAAGAGTCATCAGACTGACTTTTCTGTCTGGAGAGATCTCAGAAAAAAGACTTAAAAGAGTTAAATGAAAGCTTAGAACTGTTTCAAACAGCTTTTACTGACCTGAATCCTGTGAACCCTCTCACTTCTTTGATACTTAAACACATTACCAGAGAAGAAGGAAGTGTCAAAGCCAAGAACTTTATTAGTTACTTTCAACAACACAATCTAACTATGAATGCAACACTTTCCAATTCAAGATGACCAAACTAACCAACCAATCAAAATCAATCAAAACTTTATTTATAAAGCTCTTTCGCATACCTAAAGGCAACCAAAGTGCTGTACATAGAATAATAATAAAAACAGCAACAACAGAACAAACAAAGAAAGGCAAAAGACATTGAAAGGACTAAAAAGTGTAAAAATATGAGTTTTTAAAAGAGGTTTAAATCATTAAGAGTTCTGGCAGACCTCAGAGAGAGAGAGGGAGACCCTTCCAGAGTAGAACCACATATCCCTCTCTCTAAAGCATGGGTGTCAAACTCTGGCCCGTAGGCCAAATTTGGCCCGCAGTGCAAATATATTTAGCCCGCGAGCCAATCAGTCAGGAGACGTCTGGCTGATGAAGACCTTGGCTCGATCCTGAGGACTTCCTCAGCTCAGAGCCTGAGCCCAGACATTGATGAACTAGCATCCAAGAAGAGATACAGGTTTCTGGCTTGGACACATCAGAGTAGACCAGTGTGGAGCAAACGGAGCTATAATTAACGTTTTCTTGCTACTCCAAGGCATGGGCTTGAGTGGTTGCACATTCATTGAAGGATATTATTATTATTAGTTTGTTATTATTTTATTTCAAAATGTATTATTAGCCTGTGGGAAAATGTTAATGTTGAAATTTAAGTCAGAAGGCTGCAAATAAAAAATAGGGGGTATATGATTTTTAATCAAATTTTATTTAACAAGTGAATGCCATTGATGCATGTTTTATTTTAGAAATTCCATTTAAGTTATATATTGTATAGTATTTAAGCTTGGCTTGTTATAGTCAATGTTTAAACAAAGCTTGTTTGGGTCCAAGTTTGACATTTTGGCCCACTGTGTATTTGAGTTTGACACCGCTGCTCTAAAGCATGGTGGATGGTATCACTATTGAGAGTTTAGGAGTAAACTAACGATCAACAGTCTCAATTTGTCTCACACAATGGCAAAGAAACTTAGAAGAGGCCTAAGACCTGATTTTAGTAGCCTATGTATAAAACATGACCCTGAAGGTTAATATGCAGGGTTTCTGTGTGCAAAAGCCCTCCTCACAGTCTGGTGCATAGGAAAATTCAGCAGCTTGACATTCTCTATAACTGTATGTCTGACAGAACAGCAGCATCCAAAAACATGAAAAGAAATGTAAGCTGACATACAAGCACATAAAAAGGCCTCCACATGCTTTAGATCAGTATAATACAGTTTGTATAAAACTGGTTTAAGCAGGTGTTACATGAATAATAACAGCTTCAGAAAAACTGTAAAGATGTAAATAAACAGACAAACCATAAATTCCCAGACAGTGGGAGACTCTCCTGCTGCTTTGGCAAACCGTCGCCATGGCAATCTGTCAGTAAAGGTCATGAAATGCTTGGTTGGGATGTTTGAAGCTCTGAAGACTGGCTATCGATGCTGACAACAGGAGACCAACTGGTTTAAACACCCAGACCTTTGCAACGCTCCTAGCTTCACAAAGCTGAGAAATAAATATTTCTGCCACACCATCTTTAAAACAAAGCTGCTCTTACCTGCAGTTCATCAAATTAAAACTGACATTTTCTGTAAAAAAAAATCACCACTGAAACTCAAAAAATTCCATTAGACAAGTTAACAGCTCTTGTGAGGCCACTTCTGGATTTTTACTTTGGTTGTCTACTCAGTAAAGAGCACTTCTGCTCCATTTAAAAACAGTAAATTAACCACACTTAGCTGGTGTTTTAGTTATCAGGATATCTGCCCATGTAGCATTTGCTGATTTACAGTGCATCCACAAAGTAGTGCTTCACTTTTACAGCCTTATTCCAAAATGAGATCATTTCTTTTTTTTCCCCAAATTCTACACACAACACCCCATAATGACAATGTGCCATAAGTTTATTTCTACATTTTGCAAATGTATTAAAACACTAAGAAATCCCATGCACTTAGGTATCAAAGCCTTTGCTCAATACTTTGTTGGTGGCAATTACAGCCTCCTGTCTTTTTTAATATGAACTCACAAGCTTGAACCCTTTTCATTGGGCAGTTTCACCTCTTTGCAGCATCCCTCAAGCTTGGATGGGAAGCATTGGTGCACCATTTTCAGATCTCTCCATTGATGTTCAATTGGATTTTAGTCTGGGATCTGGCTTGGACACTTGAAGTCGTCCTGAAGCCACTTCTTTGACACCCTGGCTGTGTGCTTCGGCTCGATGTCCTGCTGGAAGATGAACGGTTGCCCCATTGTGATGTCAAGAGGTTTTCATCCAGGATATCTCTGTACATCACTGTATTCATCTTTCACTATATTTTGACTAGTCTCCCACTTCCTGCTGCTAAAAAACATCCCCCCAGCATGATGCCGCCACCACCGTGCTTTACTGAAAGATTGGCATTGGGCTGGTGATGAGTGGTACCTGGTTTGCTCCAAACATGACCCCTGGCATTCACAGCAAACAGTTCAATCCTTGTCTCATCAGACCAGAGGATTTTGTTTCTCATGATCTGAGAGTCCTTCAGGTGCCTTTTGGCAAACTACAGGTAGGCTGCCATGTGCCTTTTATTAAGGCCATGTACACACATAACTGGGTTTTTGTAAAAACCGAATATCCTCCCCCCTCCATCTAGAAACTTTCTTCAATCCACATCATTTTGTTTTTACAAAAAAAAGTCCATCCACACTTTGAGGAAGAACATGCCTCGGACGTGGAGTAGGTGGAGGAAATTAACCATCCTTAATGTCGTCCTTCGTCTGTGGTCTTCTACATGGAGCGGTACCTCAGCTTCTAGAAACCATCAAGCAAAAAGCGCCTGAACAATCGACAACGCCAACACAGTTTTGAAGGCATCCATGCTGTTTCTGAGCGTAAACACAGGTCGCACATGTGACGTCAGAGCATTTTTATTGCAGGCAGTGACCTTTTGAAACATAAAACCCCGGTCATGAATGGAGGTGCATAAACGCAGTATTCGCAAATCTTCACTTCGGTCTGAGGTTTTTGAAAGAATAGTTTCTAATGCCGTAAATCTGCGTGTTTGTGTGGATGACAGGCCAAATTGTTGAAAAATATCTTCGTTTTGTGAGTTACTTTTGTTAAACGAGCCACTTACGAGGCAGCGAGAGATCGACCGGTGGATTGGTGCAGGACTGTACATCAGTCTGTGGTGATGAAAAATAAGCTGAACTGAAGGGAGAAGCTGTGGGTACTGATCGAAAGAAGGAGATCCTGATACAAGCGAGTGAAATGAGTTTCCTCTGCATGCTGGCCGGGCTCTCCCTTAGAGATAGGGTGAGAATCTCGGTCATCCAGGAGGAGATCAGAGTAGAGCCGCTGCTCTTAGAGGAGCCAGATGAGGTGGCTCAGACATCTGGTTAGGATGCCTGCTGGACGCCATCTGGGACGAGACCCCGTGGAAGACCCAGGATGCGTTGGAGGGATTACATCTCCCGGCTGGACTAGGAACGCTTCTGGATTCCCCCGCATGAGCTGGAAGAAGGCCTTGGAGAGGGAAGTCTGGGCTTCCCTGCTAAGGCAGCTGGCCTCGTGAGCCATCCATCCATCCATTTTCTGTACCGCTTAATCCATAGGCTCCAGCCCACCCGCGACCCTACATGGATTAAGCGGTACAGAAAATGGATGGATGGCTTAATCCATGCAGGGTCACGGGTGGGCTGGAGCCTATCCCAGCAATTATCAGGCGAGAGGCAGGGTACACCCTGG
>JBBBVU010000018.1:2821181-2831985 GCA_037177055.1 Atherinosoma microstoma
TAGTGTCAAAGCGCTTTGAGTGGTCACTTGACTAGAAAAGCGCTATACAAGTACAGTCCATTTACCATTTACCATTAACTAAAAATAATTTCCCTAGATTCAATCTTTCTTTAGTAGTTCAGATGTGATATATCTTCTCATTTGGACTAAGGGCTCATCACTCTGATGATGTCAACAATCATTTTTTTAATTCTAACTCTTAAATTGGACTTTTTTGGGTTCATATTTCAGACTTGTTGAAAAATTTAAATCATAAATAAATAAAAAATATTCTGTAAATGTTTACTGATAGTCATGCCTCCCTGTAAAACCTGGTTTGGAGCAGATGAAACCGGAGGTTTGTGTGGATACAAGTTCCACCTTCTGGCCGCATGGAGGCGCTGCAGACCCGCATTCCTGCGTCCCACCTGCCCGCCTGACGGAGCTGAAACTATTTTCTTTCTTTCTTTTTTTTTTTTTAAAAAAAAGGGAAAAGTAGTGGAGCCGTTACAGGAAGGGGGGCTCTTTTTGAAGGCTTTAGCTGGAGATCAGATGCTCCCTGTGCGGGCTGTTGGAGGGGAGCAGCGCGGCCGCGTATGAATGGAGCTGAGCACACAACTTCTCTCCAGTCCTTCCGTCGCCGCCGCGCGCGCAGCCGCTGCCGGACTTTCCTCCAGGATTTTGCTTCTTGTGACAAAACGAGCTGGACTTTTACTACTTTACTGCTTGCCAAAATGTTTCCAGCAGCCCTGCTACTGATGCTGGCCGTCAGGATCCACGCAGACAGCATGGAGGGACCAACAGGTAAAAAAAAAAATAAGGGGGAAAATATAGGGGGGGGGGACTGCGCACATTTGCTCACAGGCAGAGTTGCCGTTTTAAAGTTGATCGTTTGGCTGGAAAGTGGCTCCGTGCGTGTGTTGAAGTGGAGATTTGTTCTTGATTGGTGCATGAAAAGTGCGTGTTGTGCGTAAAATGTGCGCCACGCTCTTGTGAACTTTCCCTGAACGCGTGGTGAGACATCCGAAATCCTCCGGGAATCAATGTCGTTACATCATTTTATTCCCAGGTTTGTGGAGACTTTCAGGGGACATTAAAGTGTCCGCGTCACAGCTGAAAAGTTCAATAAAAAATGTCGTCATGAATCTGAGATGCTGCAAACAGCACCATCATCATCATCATCATCATCATCCCAGAAAAGTGATCAGTGATCCTATCTGCTGCTGTGCTGACTGGAGTTTTCCATGTGAATGTTGCTGAAGAGGATGATTTGGCTCCACGGCCAGTCATCTGAGCTGCTTTGTGTTTTTTTTCCTTTCTGCCATAAAACAACCCAGCAGAGATGAATAAATAATGTCTGTTGTGCTCTAAAACTGCTCTGACAGCCGATCCACATATTCTCTGTGTGCATCAGTCAAACTCTGACAGACACAAGTCGCCCCCAGAGAGGAGATTTGATGCCATAATACCTAAAAATCCACTGAGCCCCGTCTTAAGACAGGAGTCCAGGTCCTCTCCGGTTTTGCCTGTAGATGGTTTAACATGAAATGACATGAGGGTTTTTTTTTAAAAGTCCTCCAAACATGATCTTCTAAAGAGAGGAGAGCTGTGAAAGAAGTGCCTCCGGTGACACTTTTCTTGGGCTCGTCTCCAGTGAAAGTGCAGGTTGATTTTTTTTTGGGGGGGGGGATTTATTTCTGGAGAATGCTTTGCAACTTGTGAGCTTTTGTGGCCGCGTTATAAATATACGTGGGTGTCAGTTACACGACAAGCAGAAGCAGTTGCTGAACAGACGTGCACTGAGCCACTCCCTGCTCTCCAGGATCAAGGAGGGAAGAATGAATGCAACAAGCCACCTGTCGTACCAGCTTCCAGCCAACAGTAACAGCTAAATAACTGAGCTTTGGCTCGGTTTATGCTGGAAGCCAGTTCACTGATGGAAGAAGACTCGAACCTCTAAGTCCTGGGTCATACTGAACTTCAGTGCAACTGGTGTAAGAGGAAACCTGTTGAAAAACATTAGCCTCAAAGCTTTTTTTTAAAAACATATTCTCATTATTTAAATCATTTCCACAAAGCTGTTACTTGTATTTGTATACATGGGGTTATAAAAATGCCCGTACATTATAATAAACACCCATCTTTATTTTCTCTTCGGCACAAAATGGCTTCAAATATCGGCTGAAATCCAAAAAAATCCCATGGATAAGTAGGAGTTTTTCCTGTGTCTCTGCTGCTGCTTTGATGCGTTTAAAAGGAAACGATTTTGAAAGTTTGACCTTAAATGTGAGAAAACCCATTAAAACGCAGTAGCGTTACTGGGATGCTGCGGCTCTGATGTTCTTCAGCTGGATGATGAATATTTAGAGAAGTGTGAGCGTATTGCAGCTGATCTCTACAACATTTTAACCACGAAACACTCCGAAAAAGCACTAATTTACATGGATGTCCTGGTACAGTTTGTTGTTAATGCTGATGGTTTAGTGCTGAACACTGACGTGTCGACAAGAACAACACGTTCCCAATGACCTGAAACTAACCACGAAAACAAAGCAGACACATTCCATCTTTTTCTCTCTCTTTATTGAACGACTTTGTTGCTTTTCTACAGTTCGAACAACAGGTTTTGGTGCAGAATCACTGAGACGGAGACATTTTTACCGATTATTTCAACTTTTAACCATTTAAGATATTGATTGTTGCAGTTTTTACGGAGGAATCTGAACCCGTTTCTGCTGCGTGGAAGATTTCAGCTTCTCATAAGTCATGTTTGTTGTCTGAATCTCCTCTTCGTGATGCTCCGTACGTTCTCAGTAGGAGACAGATGCGGACTAGAGACAGGCCCGTCAATCATCCACACGCCGGGTTTATGAAGACATGGAGGTCATGCAGAAGGAGATCTGGTCTTATCCTGCTGAAATAAGCTTGTTACCTGTAAACACACCTCCATCAGCCCTACCTGAACTCATTAATTCACTAAACCCCCCCTTTCTTCCCTAAAAACACCTGAGAAGTGGACCCATCCGGACTCAGGACTCGTCCATTATTATGCCATCTGAGATGAGCTGGTGTCCGGGTTCAGGTTTCTGGATGCAGTGGTTTATTTTGTTTCCATGTCTTGAACTCATGCAGCTGCATTGGTTATCCTGTAGCTCCCCCTTAGTGCTCTAAGACCCCCTCACATCCAGGATTGGTTTCTGTCCTTTAAGATTTCCTCAGACTTCTTGAATCCTTTTACAATATTGAACACTTTCTTGAGATTCTTTTTTTCTTCCTTACTGATTATTTGATGGAGTCATGAAGTCTTTGGTGGATTCTCCTTTTATACCCTATCCTGGCACCCTCACCTGCCACCAATTTGCCTGGTGATTGCAGGATCTTCCACAATGCTGCTAATTCTATCTCATGCTTATTTGTCTATCTTTCTTTGCCTCTCCCAACCTTTTTCCTCTTACATTTTGTAAAACATCCCAACTTTCTCTGGAAATGTGGTTTATACTTGCAGTCTGAGCTCCACATGATCCACCAGTGGTTGCAGAGACTCCGGCTGTGCTGGAAAGTGGATTAAAAAACGTCAAATGTATCATGGGTAAACACATTGGACATGTTTTATGGCAACGCTGTCAGGCCAACATTCAACAGTAGCTGCTAACGAGCTAAAGCTAATGAACAAAAACTGGTGCAGTGGGTGGAGTTTGTGCTGTATGTGTCTGACCCCAACCCTGTCATCACAGTCTCATTCCTAATGCAGCACAGCCAGCTGTAGCCCATGTATTCAGGTAGATACTACAACTTATTGTTTTTATATAAGGCTTGCTATATGAATAAAGTTTTTAGTCTAAAAAAGGTAGAGAGAGCGCCGTCCTGCCGTCCGGTTCCGTTAAGGCTCTGCCTCCCATCCTACCGGCAACTCCAGGGACCAAAGCAGGCTATCGTAAGGTCTTTAAGAGATGTTTGGGACTGATTATTGGGAGATTTGTAAATAAGAAGGATTTTAAGATCAATTTTTTCAATTGGCTGAAGATTTGTTGAGGAACTGCTGGGACTCTCAGATAATGAAGTACGATACTGGCCTAGAAGTTTCTGAGCCTCAGCCTGAAACAGGATGTTCCTAACTTTAGAAATGTTGCATAAATGAAAGATTGAAGTCCATGAGGACTTGTTTTATGCGTGAATTAATTTTTAAAACGGAACTAGATCAGTTTTCCAGGTGTTTCTATCCCGTCCAGGAGGTTTACAATCCAGCCACAACATGTAGTTTATTCAGAAACTCTATCTGGTAAATCCACCATGATGATCCATAATAACATAATTATTTATCACATTTTCACCACTATCACTACGTTGTTGCTAAGAGACCTCTATTTAGACCTGGACATGATGATGAAGCCACTTCCTGTCAAATTTTCCACCAATCAGAGAGCTTAAATCGAGGGTACTGTCCAATCAGGAGCAGCCAAAGATCAGTAAGTGAGCAGAAAGTTGTATGTGTGTCTGAAAAGAAGAAAAATAATGTTCCTCTATGGCTTTAATAAAGCCAAGAAGCTGAGTTGGAGGTGGTTTAGTGAGGATAGGAGGGAAATAGTAGCAGAAATAACTGGAAATGAGGAAAAAGTTTCAGCCTCATAATCTGACAACTGAGGCTGTCCCGAAGACATAATGTCGCCATGGTGACTGGGATTAAAAAGGTTTCAGCTTCTTCAGGCTGGATTATGTTAAAAAGAAAAAAAACAGGTGGACCAAAGAGAGCAAAAAATGGATTGGAGTATTAAGGGTTAAACATGAGTCTTGGTCCAAAAATGTCTCTGAGGTTCCTGACGGTTGTCCTGGAAGCCAAGGTACCGAGGTGACCTTATATGACCAGACGCAGGGTGAGAAGAGGCATGTCCCACTCTGTAATTTCTGCTGTGTTCAACTAAATGCATCAGTATCTACGTGGGGGGGGGCCCATGTGTGGCTATGATTGGACGGCTCATGGGTGAACGCTGGGGTGTTGCACCGACTTCCTGCTTTGCAGGCGCTTCGAGGAATCGTAGCAAGAAGTCAAATTAACGTTGGTATGAACCCTCGTGAGCGAACTCTTAACACTGAGTGGCGCTGACACGCAGCACCAAACACTCTGGAGATGGAAAGTTGGCAGTAAGTAAGACCAGACTGAACATGGGCGCTGACACGAGGAGGTGGGCTTTCATGGTCTGCTGGGACGTTGTAGAAAGAGGGACGGGGGGGGTTCCTCAGTGTGTAGCAGCATGGATCCAGCTCAGTATTAATCCAATGGAAAATAGCCACACACACACACACACACACACACACAAAGCTCTCCTGGGGCCAATGCGGAGTGTAAATGGAGAAAATGGAGCGTGTGCTCACACAAAAGGCAATGATGAAATGTGGTTGTTCTGGAGGAAATAACACCAGGGTCTTTAATAGAACAATGCTGAATTGTGTAATGAGTACACGCTGTTAAAGAAAAGGAGGGCCTTGTAATTATAGATCATGATAATGAAACGGCGAGGAAGCAAAGGCGGCTCCACCTGAAAATCAGAAAAAAATCTACGAGCATAGCCCCTCCACGTTGTTTACCACCTCTAATCCTGCAGAGCTGTGGGACCACGTTTAGTAGCACCCCAAGCAGTCTGCTTTTAATTGTCTGATTGCTGAAGAAAAATGAAGGCACTTAGCCTGAAATGGATAAAAATGACCAATTTGAAATGATAAAGTAGAGCCCGTGTTTCCGTCCTCGCCTTTCTGACCAACGCGGCAGCTTTAGATGGATTACATATTACACGCGGCCTCCGTGAGCTTGTTTTTCTTCTATTAAAATGGATGGCAGAGCGAGGTGGGAGTCAGGGAGGCCTCTCCTCGCCGGTGTTCAACCCCTCTGATGGCTTTTGAAAAATGTTTAATTGCTTCTTCTGCTTGTTGTCGTTCAGTCAGTTTCTGAGATTTTTATCGGCCGCGTGCCGAAGGCGAGCGTCGGGGTCGTGCACGTCGAGCTTGTAGGAGAAATCGATGCGAACACGTGAGGTGAGATACGGTTCAGGTTCAAGCACTGCTCTGAACTTTTTTTTTACCGAAGATGATTATCTTCCATTGTAAGTGAAAACAAGTCATTTCTATGGATTTTACATTAATTAGCACATTTAATAAAAGACGTATCGCAGCTTCGTGCTTTGATATACGAGTCTGGCCCACATTTGTTAGTGAATTAGAGTCTGTCATGTTACCAACATGCTGGGTTGTAAATCTTCGGGGGTAAATTGGGCCGCTATAATTAGCTTTGACTGAGCTGATTTGTAGTTGGAAGTGTCTTGATTTTGTTAGTTATTGTTGTACTTGCTAATGATGGGCATTTCAGGCCAAAATACTGTTAAAAAAAGCTCTGAATTATTAGAAATGTCTTCAAATAACCCCCTTCCCAGCAGGTGTTAGCATGTTGCTACATGCTAAGCTAAGCTAGGAAGATTTGTTTACACAACTTCTGTTACGACATGATCTGGTAGCTTTACCCGCAGAGGTTGAACTGGACCTCATTTTTGTTTGTTTTCTAGAAAATGTTCGACGTGTGTTAGCTGTATTAGCATCCACATTTTTATATTGATCTGTTGGGCAACTGCTGTGCTTCATCGCTGCTCTGGAATCTTTTGACCAATGTTCTTTTCTTCTAATTATTTCTACATGCTAGATCTCCCGTTTACATTGGGTTTGGCTTAATTTCTATTATTTTACACAGGCTCGGGCCGGGTTAAAGCTTGCAGCTCATTTCAGATTTTTTGCCCATATGTGACTCATATGGGATTTTTTGGCTCTTGTGGCCTTTATTGACAGTGGCTAGACAGGAATGGGGGTTACAGATCAGGGAATAACACACAGAAAAGGCCCACGGCCAGGACTCGAACCTGGGTCAGCTGCACCGAGGAGTTATAACCTCTGTACATGAGGCAGCTGCTCAACCGGTTGAGCAACACACTGCCCCCATATCGTATTTTTAAAGACAGTCTGAACGGCACAAATCAGATTTTTGGTCCTAGATTGGATATATATATATATATATATACATATACATAATCTGATTTCATTCACCGGTCGGGCATAATTTAGTCGGTTCAGAGTGTGAAGGTACTTCCAAACTAAGGATTGACCGATACATCGGACAGCCGATATATCAGGCTGATATTTGTGTAAGATTAAGCTGTTACATGCTATGTAAATTGTTTTAACAAAAATGAGAATCGTAACATTTGTTGTTGTGTCATTTTTAATTTGTTAATTTAGGCCCCAAGTATCGGCTCTAGAAAATCGGCAATCCGTATCGGTTATCGGCTAAGGCTAAAAAAAATCTGTATCCGCACCCTAAAAATGATCGGTTGATCCCAGTTCCAAACTGGTACGCAAACACGTGAAGCGTCCATATTTACATCTGTGAGCACTATTCACTGTTTTCCGTCACTTCAGGGCCACGTACCGTTCACACTTAAGTGTGATGAAGGTCGAATAGAAATGATAATATTAACGACCACTGCTTCATCTTGGTTCTGGAATCTGAAGCTGTCAAAGCGATTGGATAATTCCTTTGGGATTGGACTTTTAGAGCAGTATAATATCACGATAATTACTGATGTCATTGATGCTGAATCACTTTGTCATTATTTATGTTTGTTTTAGCCTTTGAGTGTGATATCCGTGGACATAATGAATAACAGAATGAGAGACCGTACCCGTGTCAGCCTCCGAGTTGTAATTCCAACCTCAGAATAATACAGATTTCTGACAGCCACATTACATCTGCCTCGGCGTGAAGATCTACAACAGTGACAGCACATGTTGGCAGACTGGCTGCAGTGGCCACATCACTGGGAACGGCTTCCCAAGTAAATGTGATATGAATTCGGTTAACGTCAAATTAATCTAAAAAGGAGGAAAGTTGAGTTTGTAATCTGTCCAGTGAATTATTTTGCAGAATGCAACAAAAAAAAACTTTAGATTTATGTTATTATCAGCTGTCTTTCTGCATAAACTCAACCCTCACTGACCTATTAATCCTCAAACGAGCTTTATTTATTTGATGTTTGGCAAACTGAAGGCTGTACGACTGAACTGCTCATTCAGGATAAATGAAGTTTACTGAGCTGACAGTGACCCCCTGTGCAAGTTTATTTGTATAGCACATGATGAAAACTCAGTGGACTGTAAGTAAAGACGCAAATGTAGTGAAAAATGTGGTGTTTCTGAGTATCCACCACAACAACGCAGCATGCCGAGGTGCAGAAGGCGGATGCATGTGTCGGTAAACTTTAACTTAACACAATATTCAGTAATATTTGTTTATTAGGGGTGCAGCTCTGCCTGGAAAGTTCATTCTTTTTCTATTAGAGGTCATAATCAATGCATTTCTAATGACATGGATATTAACTTTTCTTTGCAAATGAAATCAAGTCATTTTCTGTATTTGTTTAATGGTAATTAAATGAACTTAGACAACACATAATATAATAAAACACCATGGAATTACAGTATTGTTGTTACTACAGAGCACAGAGGGAATAAGATTTGCTTTCAGTCTTATTTCCTTGTTCAATAGTAGCTTTGTTCTACTTTCATTTCTGATTTCTTGGTGCTAAAAAGCACATATTAACGGCTTTTAAAATCAATTTCGGATTTTCACTTTTCACAAACTTTCTCCATCGATGTTCACCACTCAACATGTCCGGTAACACGACTGCTCTGCTGCGTGTAGTTTTAGTGGTGCAGCAGTGAAAAAGGTTCCCCATGTTCCCAATGTTTTATAGTTTTATATCTCACCCATCACTTGTTTACAGTTAAATTAAAAATTCATTTGACTTAGTGTTTAGTATTTTCTTGTGTATAGTAAGAGATTTAGATCAGACCCCCAACATGTGGTCGGGTAGCAGAAAGTAAGCGTGGCTTGTCGGTCATGGCTTGATAGGAGCTGGAGATTTACAGCTCGTTGTATTTTGCTGTAAACTGTGGAGTTGAACTATCCAACTTTGCCCTCACCAGTGGTTCCCGACCTGTTTTCCCTGAGGACCCCCTTTATGCATGCAACTACCAGAAAAGCTGTGGACCCCCTGGGCCGCCCCGTGTTGAAACAATGCTTGTTTTTATGCTTTCATCAGCTGCTTCTCACCATGCATGAGTCTGGTTGACTCATTTCCTTTGATCAAACCAAAGTTAAGCTAATCCCCAACTTAGAGCTTTTTTTTTTTCCCTCCTCAAAATAAGGACCAATCATCTGCACCGTGTTAAGGAAAGAAAAACTCCCGATGAACAACAGACACTCAGATTAGTGAGATCAGTGAGTTCACTCAGCCAGCAGACATCTTGTGAACTGAGGTATCAGTTAGAACGACGCCTTTTCATACACACCCCCTTCCCCCAAATGACTTCAAAGTATACAATCCTCATTTGGGACCTGGTGTAGGACCCCCAGTGTGAGGTTTTACGACACAAGATCAGCAGGAGGGCCATAATGTCCTTTACAGCTACTCCTAAGACAATCAACTTTCACAAACGGTTCTGGTCTGAAGTCATTCAAGGGTCACAATACCGTGAATACGAGATTTTCCCATCAACTGTGGCATTTCTCAGATGTCTCATTAACGAAATGGTGCAAAGTTCGTATTTCCAGGCTCCCAAAAAATTGGTTTCATGTGAATATAAAGGCCAGATAATGAAAAAAATATATCAAATCCACCTCTGTGTGGACACGGCCTTCATTTAATTACACTGGCTCTGAACAGTCAAAGCCTCGGGGACCCCAGGTTCGGAAGCAGTGATCTCGGCTACCTATCTGTGACTCTCTAACTAGAAGAACCGTAAGGAACAGGATGGTCCGACTGCTGGCCGGCCAGACATGGTTACCGAGAGCTGCAAAAGAGAATGAGAATCTCATCATTTGTAAAAAATGATCTTTTCCAGAAGGAAAAAGAGAGAATTCTTGGAATATTTTATCATATAAGGAAATAAATGAACTCCGAACAGTCAAACGCTGGAGCAATGGAAAGAAAATGAGTTTCTTGTTGCTGTTGAGTAATGATTTATGTGCTACTTGGCATCTTCAAGTACAAGTTTTTTTTTATATTTGCTTGTAATTTTCAGGGCTAATTTATTCCAGTTATCATTAAAAGGGGCCTGTGCTGAAAGCCACATGTTGGTTGATTGTGTTGGTAGCAAACAGAGCAACCCGGACCATTATCGCCTCGTGCAGTCTCCTCTTGACATTAATCTGCCAGTGCGGCTGCTGCTGCTGCTCTCGCGTGCCTGTCACCACCACCCACCGTTAATGGAGCTGACAGCGCTGCTAGACCGCCTTGGCCCGGACCCACGAGGCATCTTAGACCAGAGAAGTCACTTCAGCTCTCCAGGTGTTTTTTTATTTGGTATGTTTTTCCCACTCGTTGACAACAAATCATTGGTGAGCAGATGGAGGAATGCCAGCAGGCACCGCGCTACCTGTCAGGCTGATCGCTGAACAACAAAGTTAATTCGCTCATTCGCGGACTTCAGAAGTATCTGCTGGGATTTTGATTGTCGTTGCTCACTTTTTCCTCAGTTGTTTTCTTTTTTCAGCGAGTTGTAGAGTGATGTGCTAGAAAAAAATGCTTTCTCAGATCATTAAAATAGCTCAGGGGAGTATGCAGGAATCTGCTGTGTGTTGGATGGATGGATGGATGGATGGATGGATAAATAGATGGATGGATAGATAGATAGATAGATAGATAGATCGATCTACCCGCCTAGTGTGCTGTTAAACAGTGTGATGGTCCTGGGTAGGAAGGAGTTCCTGAGTCTGTTGGTAGAGCAG
>JBBBVU010000018.1:2832085-2849009 GCA_037177055.1 Atherinosoma microstoma
CCCTCCTGTAAAGATGCTCCCAGTTCACCCACCAGTCCAGTTTGTGGTCCAGCTGCAGACCAAGGTCCTTATAGGACGACACCGTTTTTATGAATGGTAGACCATCCATCCACTCCCTATACTTGTTTATTCCAGTTATTGTCTCAATCAGCACGTTATACCTCGTCTCAGTCTTTGACTTCTAAATCAAATCCAAATCAAATTGTGGCTAAATTAATTAAATCATCAAACACCAAGACATTATCCAAATAAAGCTTTATAATATATTATGATCAAAGTTTTGATTTACACCCCTATAAGCTAGGCACACCAAAGTTAGACATGTTTTATCCTTAAGACAGCAGATTTTAAATATAGAGTTGTTATTTTAAGGTTCAGGTTTTATTGTTTTTTAAGCTGCTTTTTATAATTTGATATGAATGGAAGTGATTGTGTTAAATCAGCAGATTTTATCCAGATAAATCCATATAACACTGTAAGATGATAAAAGTTGTAATTATAGCCTCATAAGCTAGTCACACTAAAGTTAGCTTAGCTTGCTAATAGGCTAGTCTTAGCATCACCAGAACTTTTTTCTGATAGATACTGGAGAATTTTTATGGAATTGTTGTTTTGAGGTTACTATCATGATAATTTAGTTGTTTTTTTGTGATTTGTTATGAATAGAAGTGATTGTGTTAATCGTAGTTATTTGTTAAATCCATATATAGTATTGATGGTTTACACCTAGCCAGTAGGCTAGTTCTAATGTCACCAGACATTGTGATATCACCAAACATCGTACTGTTATCCCATGAATCGGTCCGTCGCATCGTGATTAAACTTCTTTACTAGGGGTGCAGAAAAAAAATGGATCGAGATTCTTACTTATGAAGATTCTGAATCGATCCGAAATTTCCAAGAATCAATATTTTAAGACTTTTAAAAGTGTTTGACAGACTACTTTAAAAGCTACTATTAAATGACAAAGAAATGTTAAAGTTTGCAAAGTAAGCAAAAATAAATGTCTCCTCTTTATCTAAAGGTTGCTTCCGTGTGTTTTTTTTAATTTCTAGATCTCTTCATTATCCTTGAAAACCTCCTTCTAGCTTCTAGAGGAATGTAGTTTATCCCGGAATCGGCACCCTTTGTTACTAAAAGACAGATTTTTTGTGACTCAAAATCGGTTTGAATCAACAATCGATACAGAATCGAATCACCCCAAGAATCCGAATTGAATTATGTGTTGATGTCAGATTCACATCCCTATTATTTACATCCCATAATGGGCAGATTGTGGTGAAAGCTTTGATGTTTGCAACTAAACCCCGAGGACATTCATGGAAAATGTGCAGATTAAATCCTACAAAGAGCTGGATATCCCAGCATCCGTACATTCTGCTCGACATATTGTTCATCCTGATGTTCCAAATGATATTCAACAGATGAAGTGGAAGTAGACAAGGCAATTCTGAGGGAAAGTGGTTACACCAGAAAACTAAATTAGAGCTTTTCATCAAAATTTATGCCCTGGAATGCTCTCAACATCACAGATTGATGATGGATAAAAGTGTGTAATGTTTGAAGGGGGGATTTATCCTTTGAAGGATAATTTACCCCCTGGCTCTGGAAGAATTTGCTCTCAGCTCACAGACGTGGCCAACTCGCCGTGAATGGCAGGTGAGATTGATGGGGCAGAATCGCATCGGGTTGTAGCTGTTGCTGGAGACGAGGTTTACACAGAGATGAGATATGCGGGATCACGGCTGTTCCGCCGCGACGGCTGCCCGTCCATTTAGTCCCTCACTGCTTCCCGTCAGATTCTGCTTCTGCTGCCATTACCTTCCGCATTTGTCACCGCCGCTGACAGCAAACCATGAATAATCTTTATGAATATTCCTCTATGGACGACGGTGTTTACACTCTGCGGCTGAGCCAATCGTCCGAGCTATTTCCCCGCCATGAAACCCGCGGTCGGTGCTGTCACGTCCGATGATTTGCTGTCAGCCGAGCGGCTTCTTCTTCGCCGTAGCGTGAGGCCGCGGCACAGCAGATTCAGCAGACGGGGTCAGAGTTCAGCTACAAGATGATTTTTGTGGTGTTGCTGTCAGCAAGTGTCACTCTGGATTGCCATGACATCTGGGGCCAAACTGCAGGAATAGCTTCCCTTTCACTTCCTGTCTGCTGCTTCTAGGAGGGGGGGGGGATTTCTGCGTGACGCCTAAAGCTATTTCTTTTTGGCACTGCTACCTCAGCTTCTTATCTCCCGGAGTCCTTCCCTCTTGGGCTCACATGCTTAGTCTCCTGTGTCATTAATGGCGAAAACCACAGTGCTGATAAACTCAAGATAGATTAACTACCAGACCAAAGACTGGGCCCTCCTTATATCTCACCCTTCATGCTTTCAAAGATATATAAGAGAAAAAAAAGCCCGATATGGAGCGAGACCTGGAGCGTGTGGGTCCCAAGGCAGCTGTAGATATTACTCTTTAAGAAAATAACCGTTTAGAGTTATCAAACCTGCGGGCCTCCGAGTGTCCCTGTGGCGCACAAGAGATATTAAAAGTTGAAGGAAAACTTAGATGAGGAAAAAAAAAAAAGCCAAATTATTAAATAAATAGTATGACATGCCCCTCACCGGAGTGAACAAGGGCACTGCGGCAGAAACCTGCTCACCCTTGTCAAGGTTACCATTGACCCTCCTGTGCGCGGCGGGTGGGGGGGGATATGCAGCATGAGCAGCAACACCTGTGTGTCTGCTATCACCGCGGGGCGTCTTCGTCACCGCCATCTTTACCTCCTCCTTCTGTGAGCTTGGATCCGTGCCAGGTTTCTGTGTTTTGCTGTTGCTCTTTCCTGGCGGATCTTAATTTGCGACTGCAAACATGAGGTGTCAGAGCCGCGGGGGGTGCAATGCGGGCTGGGGGACCGAAGAGGAAGCGATGAGTAATGCTGCAGAGTCTCTACAGGTGAAAACTTTTCTGTGTAGTTCTGTGTGGTTTAATGCAAGTTGTATATCATCTCTAGTTCTCAGGCGGCCCCCACCTTCCAGGTTGTAGATACAACCCAAGTTTAACTCACAAGTCTCAGGTTTAAGTCCCATTAACGTATTTAAATAGGTTTGTCCATGTAAAATGTCACATTCCACTTCCTTATTCCCTCATATGTTAGCCAATACATCCACCAGAGGGCAGTGCAGAGTTCAGAGTTCACGTCTGTTTCAGTTAATAGCAAACATGGTGAAGGCGGACGTCTAAAATACATGAACATGTATCTAACGCTGCTGGATGCTAGAGAGACGTACCGATTAGGCGGCCATCTTGGTACAAGGAGGCTCCTTGACTCTTTAAACTATCATAAATCGTTCAATTGTCAACTTATTATTAAACAGAAGGCTAAATGTAGTATCTTTAAATACTTAATGTCCCCGTGGATGAATTAATTTGCAGTGAAATAACCTTTACGACCCCACCAAGCCTGAATTTACTATTCAGATTTTGTTTTAATCATATGGAAGGCAAGTCAAAAAGAAAAAAAAAACATATACAAATACCATATATCTATATTATTGGGATGAAGAATTGGTGGCTTAATAAAATCAAGAATCCTAAATAAGATTGGTAAATTTGTACAACTGTACTGTGTATAATAATGGACATTAAACCACATGGTGTTGTTGGTAAAACTAAAACTTGTAGTTAAAGACCCAAACACATTGTATAATGGCCTTTATTTAGATTATATTTGTTTATTTAGACTAATATTTAGAACCAAAACTACTTGAACTGACTCAAATCCAAGCCAACTTTATTTGTTAGCACTTTGTATTTATAGTTAAACAAACATTTAATTAAATCAAATAGATCCGTACAATACCTGAAAGGGTGAAGTTTTCAATCAACCAGTTTGCCTGGAAATCGGCTGTAAATTTGATAAATTAAGAGTAATTATTATTATGTAATACCACTTCCCTCAACGGGCGACTAGTCACTCTGACTGTCTCTAGCACTGAACCAAGATGGCCGCTCTGTACGTAGCCGGGACGTAAAAAGTCCACGAGGAAGCGATATGTTTGAAAAGAGCGGATGGACTTTACCGCAAATATTCCGCTATGCAAGTCTGAAAGTGGCTTATGATTAAATACATCATGACTTCTTCTTCTCTGTATTGTGCAACACTGCCCCCATGGTTTACGCCGGTACTGCTCCGGATACGTCTCTGCAGGGTCCATGAAAACTGGCTGAAATATGTCCGTAAAGGACTCAGAAGACGGACAGAAGGCTCTGAGCATAAATACGTTTTTTAGGAGCTGGTTCATAGGTAGGGCTTTACCCAGTTCTAAGCTGGAGAGCCACAACAGTGGCATCATTATGTTACTTTAAACATGCCTTCCATTACATTTTTTAACCTTTGTCTCGTGTATTTCTACAGACGACCAGAGTGCAGAGTTTATCTTATTTTCCCTGCAAATGAGTCTAAACATCAGGATTTAAACAACAGTGTCTGTTTATGAATGTTCTCTGCAACGATGATCAGTGTTTTCAGATGATAATTGGTGTTGACCCCAACAGTGGCCCCTCAATGTAAGCGGTCCTTTGCTCTGGTCCACACAGAGTTAGTGCACCGGTTGGAGCCGGAGATTTGGAGGGCGACCAGAAAGAAATGAGTCTTAAGCTGGGCGTGTACGGAACCTGGAGGGGATCAGTTTAATTTGTATCAGGGGTGTTTGGAAGAGGAAACATGTAAAAGCTGCAGGACGGTGCCCCCCCTCCCCATGCACTGAAGAGCTTTGTGTTTCTGATATTATGGATAATGATTTGTTGGCAGTTCAGCAGGGAAAACTCAAACTTTCCGGAAAGCAAGTCCTCGATGTGGACGAGAAATCTAAAGCCTGCAGTTTGTCATTCCTGGAAAAAGGAATTTATATTTTTGATTGTGAGGAAAAACCTTTAAATAATTAATGTTAAACGACGACTAAAGGGTCCCATTGCTTTCTTCTGTTTGTTAACATGGTATATAACTACTGATGCAGCACTTCTCTGATACATTCACATATTTTCAGATGAGTAAAATGAGAGAAAAAGCTTAAAGAACTTTAATCTGGGGCACAAAGGGGGATCTACTTTAATTCTTTTCGTTGGGTTTTTTGGGATTAAAACCAAATCAACCAAACATATTTGGTTGTTCTGACTTAGGTCTGATTTGCTGACTAAAGC
Organism: Atherinosoma microstoma; assembly: GCA_037177055.1. Taxonomy (NCBI): domain Eukaryota; kingdom Metazoa; phylum Chordata; class Actinopteri; order Atheriniformes; family Atherinidae; genus Atherinosoma; species Atherinosoma microstoma. The sequence goes on from JBBBVU010000018.1 coordinate 2,837,281, forward strand.
TGTTTTCATGTGCTGGGGTCACACGAACGCTCCGGACAGATTGCTTGTCAGTCACAGGGGCAGAAGCATGTGAGAACACAAATATCCCTTCTGAGTTTTTCCACCCAAGTTCCTAGTAAAACCTCCAGACCATCAGCGTGGAGCTTTATATGAACTAGGGATGGACGCTTCCAGAAAAAATACTGAAATGGCTGAGAAAGATTCGACCTTGTCGGATGTTTCGCTCTCAAATGACAGAGTCGAGGTAGACTTGCGATATTTTAGCTTCACCTGGCAGAAGCTGCACTGGATCCTAATTTCATTTCAGATAGTGAAGAGTCCTGTTGGGTTGGAACAGCCACATAAACTATTAGATTCCTTAGAATAAAAGAACTATTACCCATAACTAGTATGAACGTATCAGGAAATAATGTGGAATATTTCATGGATGTGTGTGATGGTTAGAGTTTGTCCTCTTGCCACTCATTCCTCGTGGGATATTCTCAACATCTTGATGAGAAAATGCAGATTTCCACGGCGTAACTGCTGCTGCTTTCTGCCTCTTTCAAGGGGCAAGGGTTTCCCGCGGTCCTCGAGAATTAGAATTAGAAGTACTTTATTGTCCCACCGTGGCAGGACATTTGTCTTTGGTCTCCCTACTAGAAATAAAAACACACCATACACACTACACAACAAAAGTTAGTCATTGTACAAACACAGATCAGACACAGGGCCACAGTCCTGCAGGTTTTAGATGTTTCCTGATCCAACGCACATGATTCAAATCAGTGCAAACCTCCTCAGTGCATTGGATCGGTGGCTTCCCGGTTGAAGATTCCTTCAGAATTAAAACTCCTTTTTACTAATTTATCCTCACCTTTGAAGAAACAAACAGGAGGTAGTGGTTTTGCAAGCCCAGTTTAAACCACACCAAGCTTGTCCCGCTGTGATCAGAGGGTAGATGAGTCTACTCTGCTGGGAAATAAACCTTTAACCTTCACACCGTCACCGTATTCCTTCCTCATCTCGCTCTCCTTGCCTCTCAACCCATCTGTCCTCCTTCCTCTTCTACAAACAACTTAGCCTGCACTTTTTTTTTATAGGTTACATTTATTTTTTTTCCCTTGGTTTCTTCTGACATCCATATGGAAGGGTTACCTTGGCAATGATTCAATCTGTGGAGGTAATTTGGCAGGTAAAAGAAGTAGCAACACCTGGGCCGGCATCTGCTGTGTTTGCTTTCCAAACACCATCATTGAACATGGTGGGTTGCAGCCTCAGATAAAAGTAAAGGGAGCCGATGGATCGTGTCCTCAACGAGACCGAGCAGGCTGTAGCTTCTCTGCATTCACAGGAGAACATGTTGGCTGAGCCAAGGATGATTTCAATGGTGTATATACATCTAAAATCCTCATTCTGTTTTATGGGATGTTTTGCTGCCGATGCCTTGGGGGGTGGATGTTGTGGTTTTTATAAGCTTGGCATGGCAGAAGACCTTAAATCATTGATTCAGTAAGCAGGACCCCTCGAGTGGAGGTTATCTGTCGCAAATGGAAGTGGAGAAAAAGAGGCGGCGAGGGAAGTTGGAGGGAGAAGAGAGGAGCATGTGGAATATGGGAGATTATTGATTAAATTGGCGGAAGCGGTTCGGCGGGAACAGCATGGAAATCAGGTGGCGGTCGGATTTCACAACTCTCCGCGTCACCTTTCATCTTCTCTCTTCCGTCTGATCTAGCAGGCCGGCGTGCGGCGAAAGTAATTCATAGGAGGCGTCTTCAGATCAGCCTGCGAACATGTGTGTCCCTGTGGCCTCCTGGCCTACTCCCCTAATCTCTGCATCAATAGAGTGTGAGCAGATGGCGATGTGGCCGAGGTCGCCCGACCCGTACGCAGTAATAATAGGGCGGGAGAGGATGATGAGGCTGGCCCAGACGCTCGGAGGGATGATGCAGGGATGACCTGAGCAGACATTAAAAAACAGATCCACTTTGTTTGCCCTTGCATAAGAAATCAGTTGACATATGTTGTTTGTGAGTTGGTTTAAACACAGCCTCCTGTATGTTGACCTAGAAAAGTGACGAGAGAGCAGAAGAAAGCTTGCCATCAAACGGCTGCTCTTGCTGATTTTATTCCTTCTGTTTCATGAGGAGGTCTTTGCTGGTGTTGATGTATTATGAAACTAAAGGAGAATCTTTGCCACAGGCAGAGCTCTGGCTTTGGACTCGGCAGAAGAAACGGATTAGACGTGAAGCTAAACTGATGTGAGCTGTTTGAGGAAGACTTTCACGTTGTAGAACAAATTTAATGCAACCCCCAATGCCAAAAAAAAAGTTGTGAGGCTGTATGAAATGTAAATAAAACCAGAATGCAATGATCTGTGGATCTCACCGATCCATATTTTATTCCCAGCGGGACATAAACACCATATCAGATGTAGAAATTGAGACATTTTACCATTTCATGGAACATATGAGCTCATTTTGAATCTGTAAAAAGTGGGAAAAGGAGCAGCTTCAAGGCTGGAAAAGTAATATGTACAAATCAGAAACAACTGGTGGAGCATTTGACAACTAATTAGGTTAATTTCAGAGAGGCAGAGTCTTTTTTTTTTTCTTTCTCCGTCTTTCTTTCGTGTTTGTTTTTATCTTGTTAATTTTTATATGGGCCAATTATGAGTCTGAAATAAAGATTGAATGAATTGGATCTCTCAGATGAAAAGATGAACAGACGTTCACCAGTCTGAGACAAACTGGCTCTAAATATTCACACTTTGAAGATGCTACTAACTACAGTATATAATATTATCAAAAGAATAAGAAGGAATCTCTGTGTGCATAGGATGAGTTACACATACATCCAAGGAAGGGCAAATTTATTCATATAGCACATATCATGCATAAGTCCACCTGATGTGCTCTACATGATCAAAACTGTCTTAAAGTTGTGAAATGTGCCATTTTAAGACATTAAAGACAATGATGAACCACGTACTGCATCCATGAGAATAGTAATCAGAACTCTTTCCTCATTTTTGCTTCTATAAACGACGTCGACAGGATCAGGTTATTATTGACTAACAGGGAATATCTGCAACAGTTTTAGAAATAAAACCAGCATCATGCACAAAAGCTCTGAAAACAGCTCATCTTAATCTGCCAATTGGACTGCAACACACTTAATCCTTTTTCACAGAAAAGAAACGAGAGAAACTGCTGGAAAACAAAACAAAAAACAGACAAACAGGAAATATAAAGAGATTTTTTAAACTTTGAATGAACTGCATCATGAGAGGAGGTTTACAGATATTCATAAAGATGTAGTAGAGGACCAGAAAGTTATACATACTGTATATTACTACCATTTGTGACTTAAATGTTAATTAGTAACATTTAATGTGTTTCTGTCCATTTTTTCTGTCCGATTCCGATAGGTGGGGTTTAGGTATCTGCCGATACTGAGTACCTATCTGATACCTGTTATTTTATCAAGAAGTCTATTAAATTTATATTTTAAGTAAATTATATTCAGCATTGACTGTTATTCAATGGCCTATAAAAGGATTTAACACATGAAAACAAAGATTACCACAGAACTTTTGTTGTTGAGCTTTTTCCTTTAAGGCAACAAACCCCCTCGGTGCTCTTTCATGTGATTGAAGCCCAAAAGCTTTTTACGACCGCTGGTGGTAAATGTGGCAGCATTCAGCCCTGCATATTCGGTGTGTCACTGTTTTGCTAGCAGGGATTTCTAATTAGTAATAACACCAAATTCCGGATATAGTGCTAATGCTAAATGTCCGGCTACCAACTCAAAGCAATCGTCATTGTAAGATTGCGTAACTTCCTGTCTCTGTGGGGTTGGTGTTGGGCGGGGAAAAAAAGAATTAGGATTCAGTTTCCATGGTAACAGATGGTGTTTAGACTCACGATCCCTTTGCCAGAATTGACGAGTATTTGCGAAGCTAATATCGGCCCAACTCTACTTTTGTGTTTCTAATTAGAATTTTGCTCTAATGAAACAATTACTCCTTTAAAGTTGTCAATTGTTTTTCTTACTGAAGCTATCAGGATCACCACATCCCATCTCCCGATCTCCATTGGTTTGTCAGCCGTGATGATGTGTTCAATAAAGGGTAGTTAGCACACGTCGATACAGACACATTACTGAAGCTATTTCTCAATATGTCTGATAGTATAAACACAGCAGTATTTCACCCCCATGAATAAAACATTGGCAACAGTATCACTGAATCAATAGGGGGAGTAGAATGGGAGACGGGGAACAGAGTTGACTGTTCCAGTACTGGACTCGGTAGAAAATATCTTGATCATACTTTACAAACAAAGAACAGTGTATTAAAGGCAAACAGTCTCCACAAAGGGCTGTAAATATGTTAAAGTCATGTTGAGGTTGGAGTTGTGGGAGCATACACTCCCCAGGTCAAAGGAACGTAACTATGAAGTAAATAAAAGAGATAAACAAAGGTTATAGGAACAGAAATGTGCTCGAGAAGCAAGGAAATTTTGTTTATATAGCACCTTTCACGGATAAAAACCACAAAGTGCTTTACAATAGGAATAATAAATATGAAATGCATAAAAATACCTAAAACAAACATACAGAGAGTCATAAAAACCTTGTTTAACTAAAAAGCTTGCATTGATAAAAATGTTCTCAGCTGTAAGAGCGATAACAGTTAACAGGAATACAAAAAACAACAAAAAGATGTAATAAAAACATCACAAGAGAGGGTAAGCCACTTTCCTTGAATTAATTTTATTAGGAAAGACATTCAAAGACATTCAATTAAAAGCCAAAGTAAATAGGTCTTGAATGTGGTTTCCTTTTTGTTGCTCTGATAACATTATTAAGCTAAAGTCAGTCATTAGCCAACATTAACTACATCAACTGGCTCTAATGGCATTGTTATTGTTCACATACTTTCTGGTATAATATGTCTGTTACGGGAGGGTTTCCACTGTGAGCCAACATGGTTTATGAGGCATTTCATTGAGATGCAGGAAGTGAAACGCTAAATTCATATTGTACCTGCATTTCAAAGGTAAATGAAGCTATACTGTGGGAGAAATATTGCCCTGATATGAATGTTGAATAGTCTGTTTAACATAGTGAGAGGAAAAAAGCAGAAAAAGGTCGTAAAGCAAAAGCCGAGTCGAAGCGAAGCGAAGACTGCAGCCGGCAAGGGTCATTTTTTACTTTTAGGGATGCAGATTTACTACCTGACTTCCCTTTTCCTTACTCCCCTGTACATATTGTATGTCATGTACTTAACAGCTTGGGAATTTTTTAACTTGGCACTAGCTTATTACTGAAATGGAAGTCGGGTCTGCAGCTATGAGGTAATATATGACATGTTTGTCATTGTCTTTCCTCAGGGACGGTTAACCCATAAATTGTTTGTGGGTGAATCTGTGCAGCCACTCCCACACACAGTAATGCAGCTCCAGACATCTCTAATAATATGCACACAAAACTAGGTTATGCATTGTTTTTGTATCTCCGCTTTACCCCCCTCCCCCCTTCCTTCCTCCGTCCCCAGCCACTCACCAATTCTGTCACCCACTTTCTGCCAGGACAGAGGACCTGTTGTTAATTAAACCTGTCAATCAACGAGAGAGAAAGAGAGAGAGGATGGGGGACAAAATGGAGGGGGGGGCGGGAAAGAAGAAGAGCAATTTCCAGGAAATGTTTTACAGCAGTACATGCTTTATGGTAATGGAGTCAGTCACATCGTCATGTCAGAGGCAGCGGTCAAGGACAGAGAGAGTTGACTTACACACAGTGTGTCTCCGTCTCGGTTTGCACACGAATGCACTCGGGAGGGTGGTGGGGGGGGCATGGAATAATGAACTGTAGTTGCAGATCATGAATCCTGTCAAATGTGACAGCCCCTGTCTTTAGAGAAAACGTCTGAGTTTGGGTAACAAGCTCTGCTGCTCATTTGGAAACATGCACCAGCCTTGTTTTGTGGCTACGTCCTTGCCATGCCTTAGTGTACGCTCTGACCCCCATGTGGTGTCTTTTTAATTAAAAATCCACTAAAGAGGGATTACAGTACAAGGCTGGGGAATCTGTAGTGGTAAAGAAGTGAGAGCAGAAGTTGAACCACTAATATGAGGTTTAATGTGGGCGGTTGGCTGGCTGATGTGTGGTTGTACGGAGGCTAACGTGTTTGTCTTACACTTGACTTAGCCGGCATCTTTTAAATCTTTAACTAAATCCTCTCCTGACTAATAAAGATGGTTTGCTTGTGTATAACTGGGTTGAAAGCATAATAAAATACGGTAACTCACCTACTGGAGTGTTTACCATAGCACAGATGCGAAAAGGCCCAATAACAAAACTATCTTGTGAAAGTGTACAGGTTTGAAAGATGAATGTTTTTTTTTCTCACATTTTCTACAGTATGCCTCATTAATGCCATTCCGGCACACTGCAGTGACATTCGCTAATGCAGCTACACTGTAAAAACTCTGCTAACAGTAATTTGTGTTCTGCTGCTCAAAGGTTCCCTGTGAAGACAGCTGGATGGGCTATTCAGCCATGATAAGATGCCGGACCACAAAAAGCAGAAAAACTTTGTTAAAGGGAACTAAGATTTGAGCAGGAGAGGACTGAACATGGGTTCATTATCAGAATAAGACGTAGCCTATAGCAGATGTCATTCACTAGAGTTCAAAATCAAACTTGCTTTAAGGTTTTGTTGTCATAGAACGGTTTAATTGCCTCTAAACAACAACTCTGTAAAGATTATTTAATATCTTTTGAACAAAAAGGTTGCACTGACATTGAAACTAGCCTATTAGCAAGCTAAGCTAACGTTGTTGTGGCTAGCTTAGCTGTACAACAAAAGTTGATGTTGACGTTTGGTGCTTAAATGACTAAATAGGCTAACACAATCCCTACTACTTCTGCCGGAGGTCCCTTTAGGGAAAATAATCACAGGGAGGTTATTTTTAAGACATTAAAAAATCAGGAAATCAAAGGATAGCCTCTAGCTAGCTCTGCAGCTATGTGGATAACTGAGGATTGCAGCACCGTAGTCAACTATACATGCTGAGCACACACTACAATTATTATTACAGTTGTCTTTTTCTTATTTGATATGGAAAATAGTCTTTTATTTTGTATTTTAATCCACATTTACTGAAAATGCATCATTAGGCTACAGTGCATAGTTTTATGTAAGTACCTGAACGCATATAGCACATATATATATATATATATCCTAGAAAAGTACTGGGATCTCTTTAAGAGGGTAGTGAGGGAAGAGAACAATATTGGGGGAACCAAGATAAAATGTCCTGTGAAAGCTGGATGTAGGTCCCTGTATGATACCACTTTGTGTTGTTTCTGAAGCTAAAACCGAACCTGTGAATCTAAATGTAATGGTCTTGATTTGAAGTTCCATCTTCAGTGTTGTAGATTATCTGAACTGATCTGAAACAAGCATAGCCTACATGTAGTTAATAACATAAATAAAAGTATTGATTTAAGCATTTATAAGAATTTTTGCATTGTTTCTTGTTCCTGACATCCGTCCCAGGTATCAGTAGCTGCAGATGTTTTACTTTATCTTCCTGTTAAGTGTTGTTTATTTAGGACCTGCTGTGTCTTAAGTGTATTGTATTTATCTAGTAGCAAGTCATTTATTGACTTGACTTGAGTACTTACACTACTAGTCAAACATTTGGACAAGCTTTCCGATTAAATCTCCTGGGTGTCCAAACGTTTGACTGGTATTGGGCTTGTGTAGACCTATTATGTTCCACTGTTGGAAGAACACTGGACTGGTAGTGTCCTTTATACTGTCTTTTAGTTTGTTATTTTCTGCATGGTACATTACATTGAAACAGGTTTCAGATTTCCTCTTGCAAAACAACCATCTACTCTGCTCACTGTCTGAGATTCAGATCTTAATTTGAAGTCAAAATGTAATGGCTGGGGCATAGAGATTAGAGCTGTACTCGGGCCTTAAAAGTTAGGCCCGACGAGACCTGAGCCCGACAGAATTTGGCCCGAGTCCGAGCTTTTGACTAACAGCTTTATAAAAACCTGAACCCTTTTACAGCTTGACATTATTCAAATGTGAGCACGCAAACAGCTGTTTTGCCTTTTGTCAAAAATGAGTCATTTATACATTTTTTAACATAATTTATTCATGACCAACATAAGCTATAAGCCACTTGGAAGTTGGAACAAAGAAGTAAAACCAATTAAACCACGCAAGAAATTAAGCCCAAACCCGACTGAACCCGTAGGGTCCCGACGGGTTCGTGGCAAAGATCTAAAGCTGTAATAGAGATCCCTTGTCTTAGCCACTCTACTGGAGTGACCCAAGGTTTAGTACTGGGACCCTTGCTTTTTTGCTCTATGCATCTGCTCCCATAGCTTCCAGTGTTACTGCTATGCAGATGATACCTTTCTGTATCTAGCATATCCAATTTATCCCAGCTTTAGCACTAATCTTGATTTATTTGTCATATCTACACCCTAGTCAAAAGTTTGGACACACTTACCCAGTAGATTTAATGGAAAAGTGTTTCCAAACTTTTCACTGGTCGTGTATTTCCATGTTTCGGTAACACAGCAACTCCAGTTGTGTTGCTGCTGAAATTATTGTTGTTGCAATTAGTAGTTGAATTATGAGGAGCAAAGCAGAACTACAACTCAATAAATGTTGTTTCAGAAGTTATTTGAGGATTCAAATTTATTCATTTTTTTGTCTCTTTCTGAAATATTGCTGGGTGGTTTGATTTAAGATGATATATTGCTGTAAAATAGTAGTTTTTGAGTAAGATATCACCCTGCACTTAATTAAAGACAAACTGATCTCTTCGGATAGATAAAACAGACTAAATTCAAGGGGAAAGAAATTAAAAAGTACCACTGATTAGAGCCAGAGAGGAATGCCTTTGACTAAAACTCAGAAATGAAGCATTATTTAGTAAAGGAAGAGATAAAATCACCATGAACTGCAACTTATCTGAAAGCTGTTCAAGTTTGCCACCCAACATACATAAGCTGTGTGGATCTGACAGGAGCACCGGACACCTGAGTCAGGACTGACCTCTAACTCTTTCTGGTTTGAGACAAGATCCCCGGTCTCAGGGGGACGTTGGTAGAAGGCTTTGCCAGAGGGCACCATGGCTGTTCAGTGCTCAAGGTGTCTGCTGCAGAGGGGGGAAAAATGGATTCAGCAAATATGTGGTGGATGTGAGTCCCGACCTAGCCGTGGGCACGAATAAAGATGACCAGTAATTGCCTGATCCTGTCACTGAGCTCATTAACACAGGTGTTTGGATCCTTGTGGATGCAGGTGGGGAACGTGGGTCTGTGGAGCTTTGACAGAAAAATAACCTTTCCCCCTGATTTTTGTAAAGACTTGGCATTAGATTATAATGATTAGATAGGTAAGGGCCCCTTTCACTGCCACTATCTTTGACAGTCGGTCTTAATGATGGTGACATTTCAAATATGCTTGGGAGAAAATTGCCCTCACTCTTCATCTTTATAAAAAACAAAATCACTGGCATGTGAAATTTCTGTGCTGGTGGAGTAGGAGGAGTGGAAATGGTTGTATCAGGAACTAGGAGGAGGGCGCACGTTTTTTTCTGGTTGATTAAGCAGCTCAAATCATCCTTTGTGAAGGCAGGGTGGAAGATTGAGGGAGGGAGGGAAGCTAAACCTCCCAGAGGAAGGCGTTTTGGGTTCATTGCTGCTGGATTGATGCGGGTGGGGGTTTTTGTTCCGGGCTCGGTTTCAGGGGCGTAGGCCTATTCACAGGCAACACTGGAGGCTCCTGGATTTATTCCGGCCCAGTGGGTCGCTGCAGCCGTGCTGGCGGGCTGTGCTAGAGGATTTAAACCCTTATTGCAACCGCATAGCAGCATGCTACTTGCAGAGAAAATGAAAGCATGGAAGCAAAACCATATATTCTCATTATCAGAGTCCACAGGAGACAGAAACACAGGGATGGACACAGAGAGATTGCTGCAGAAAGGATGTAGAAATATAGTCTGATGTGGGTGGGGGTGAGGGGAAGACTAGATGTTGAAGGAATGAATAACAGAAGAAAATGAGGGATCAATGAGGATGAGAAGGAAGAGGAAAGATGGACTTGCTCAGTCTCTGTGTAAAGGATAGAGGGTTTGTTGTCCACTGTTAGAGCACAGCAGGGTCACTGTCTGCAGCTGCATAGTCCCCGTGGCTGAGCTCCATTTCTGGGATTTCGTATTTTTCGAACAAATACACACATAGAAAGAGAAGCGAGGCTTCTCATTAATGTGCGCAGCGGCACAAGGCCTATTTTAGAGACCATTACATCCTGGTAAGAACGCCTCGTTTGTCAAGATAGTGCAGGAATTACATCTGACTTGTCTTCTTTGTTGCGCTACAGTTGATGTAAAGACAAATCAGTTCACACATACTTACACTGGAAATACATAAAACCCCCTGTGGAAAACATCTACTTCGACTATCTTTACCTTCGTCTTTTCTCCGGGTAATGTAAATTTATCCTCCAGGCCTTCTTTCTAGACTTGGAAATGCCCTGGGGAAACTCGTCATTTTTGTAAAACCAGGTGTCTGACTGAAGAAACTCTTTCTATATCTGAGTTTGGGTAATAATACTTCTTACTACTTGGCCATGAGCACAGCAACTTTTCTGGGGCATCCTCCCAAAAAATGTTGTCCTCCAAGCAGCACGCTGTACCAACATCCATGTGTACCTGCTCCTGCTTTGGGACTGTTTCATGGGAACAGCTGAATGGGGCTGTCTGCTGGCCCGCTCCAGGGTTACTGATGATGAATGGACAAACTCAAACACTCCTGTCCTGAAATAGAGTGTTTTCCAGGACTGTACAGCCTGACCTTGGAGAGAACATGAAGAGAATCGACAAGTCTGGACTGATTGATGATCTCTGAACTTCAGCTCATTGACTGTAGTGAAGAGTGACAAGTTGGAACTGTCTGGTTTATTAAAAATGGAAAACTGTAGGACCCTTTTATAATTCCTCACTTTTTGCTATTTGAGACTCACATTAGATCAGTTCAGTTTCATAATGGCAAAGAAATATAAGTTTTTTTCTTCATTTTGAGTGCTTTATAGATATAATAAAAGGCTGAACTGAAATATCCAGATCTATGTGCCATCTATTATCTAATTGTTCACTTGACTACTTGATTGAAGCACTTTTTACAGCAATCACAGTCTGAAGTGTTCTTGGTTCTTTAAAAGCTTGGAAAATGTCTTTCTTTATATAATGTGTCTCCCATTCATCCTCCCAAACAGTGTGAATTTGTTGCCATTGTTGCCCATTTTCAGCTCTGTTCAGATATGCTGGTTTAACCCAGCTGGAGTCTGGATTCAGATTCAGATGCTAGCAGACTTTTCAAAGTTACTTGGGTTTTCTTGGTACTAGCCTATTATTCTGGTTGTGGTCCAGGTCTTGTCCACTATGGAAAATAACTGATCCGTTTTCTTCTTCACCTGCAGTAAAGCACCCTCAGGATGACGCTGCCACTACCGTGTTTGGCTAAAGAGGAGGTATTAAAAAGGGGATTCTGTGCTTGTGGGCTCTCAAATGTCTTTAAAGGGAGGATTTTTACTCAACTGGGAAGGTCTGGTTTAGGGATCGACCGATATTGGTATTTTGGGGCCGATACCGATACCGATAATTGGTGCTTAAGGAGACCGATAACCGATATTTCGGGCCGATATTCATTTG
>JBBBVU010000018.1:2870709-2883303 GCA_037177055.1 Atherinosoma microstoma
ACATGGTCAAGTTTAAAATTCAAGCTTAAAAGGAAACAGAACAAATTCAGATAAAAACTGTGTAACTGCAGCAGAGAAACAGGAGGCTCTTTAACCAGGAGGTAAATAAACTGAGTGTTTCTGCTGATTTAAGACTGTCTGGGAGTTTGTTCCAGACATGTGGAGCATGGAAGCTGAATGCAGCTACTTTTTTCAGGTCTAGAAATACAGGTATATTTTTTACAAGTACATTTTACGTAGACTCAGACTTAGACGGGCTTTATTGTCATTCACTATGCACACATACAGAACAAAATTTCGTTGCCATGGCTCAGCAACCATGTTAAAAATACATAAAATATGCAAAGAAAGAGTAAAAAAAAAAAAAAAAGATAAATAAAAACTGTGCAATTTTAAAATACTGTACACATACAAAAATAATATAACGTCTCATATGATCAAAGATGTGCAAATGTGCACATTAAAAGCCAGAAATAAAAGTATAATTTTAACAGTCAGAAAATACAAGTACTTTTTTACTAGTCTGAAAATACAATTATATTTTTACAAATCTGAAAATATAAGTACATTTAACTACTCTGACATACGAGTACATATTAACCGAGGTTGGTTGGTCACTCTGAATTCTCCCTAGGAGTGCATGTATGAGTGGTTGTTGGCCATAGACTGGCGACCTGTCCAGGTGTACCTGCCTGATAGTTGCTGGGATAGACTCCAACCCCTGCATCCCTGAATTTGGACCAAGTGGCAGAGAAAATAAAAGAATAAAATACGTATTAATAAGTATTTTTTTTAAACATTTTCCACACATTGTGAAGAACCAGCCAGATTCCTTGTTGCGTCCACCACCAAACATTCACAGCCGGTAGAAAAGTCCGGCTACGACCGTGTGACCGAGGCCGGCGTCCCTGACGGCGAGTCGCCTCCTGTTTGTGTTGCAGCTGGATTTGTACAACCAGAAGCTGATGGAGAAGAGAGAGCAGCAGTACAAAGAGATGCTCTCCCGCAGGAAACTAGCAGAGAAGAACAAAGACGGTTCGCTGGTCCTCCCAGGTATCACAACTTATTGATTTACAAACATTTAAGTTAACTAGCAACCTTTAAATTACAGGAGTTTAGCATTCAGTAAAGTTATGCTGTAAACACGCTAGTTTTCCCTTGTAACGATACAACTACGTTTTTCTTTTTATTGAGCTGAACAGGCATTTTGAGCAGCTATTTTTCCTTACCCAGGCTTTTTCTAGAAGCCCAGAGATTATTGATTAGCATCTCTGGAGATGTGGAATGGATGTTCGCAAGATAAAGATAGCATAGCTACACTTTCTACTGATGTTTACTTGAGATTAGCAAGGTTAGCATGTGCTAAGCAAAGCTTCCCAGAAGGTTGAGGATCGGACTCTCCCTCAACGCTACAGATGTCTTCGTTATCAAGATGGGGTCTTTTCTGCTCAAAGCAACAGTGTTTTCCCTGGAAATGGCTTCGGACGTGTACATTGGTCCCGTAGCGCCCAGCATGATCAAAACGCCGGCCGTATTAACAGAACGAACCGTCCCGTCTTTGAGGTTACCGACCCGACGCGTCGCGAATACAGAGTTCAGTTTTCTGGCCACAGCTGTTAGCTGAGCCTAATGGTTCATCCTGCTGATCAAGACAAGAAGCCAACTGCAAAGTAACGTCTTCTTCCTCTACATATGTTCACTACATTGCTGTCTAGCTTTTAATCAAGGTTTTTGAGTCTAGATTGCACTATATCACCAGTTCAGATCCCCAGTTTGTAAGTTAGACATGTATTTTGTAGAGATAGGTAAAGTTTTTAACATTGAGTTTGTTATTTGACTAATAGTTTTTCTTTACTAAGTAACCCAAACCTTGGATTTGTTCATTTAGTACTACTGATGCATTTTTAGTATCCAAACCTGCCTGATTTGGTACCTTAACCCTCATCGTTAGCTAGACATGTAGCCACAGTGATATTATTCTGAACAAGCTAGCTTCATTTATAGGTTAGATTTGCACTCGGTGGTCATTTGGTGGGTACACCTTCCAACTTCTACAGAGTCGAAACTGAGCTTTAGCTTTCCACCCAACATTTTTGTATGGAAACACTTCACAGTGGGGTTGAATAAGCTAACAAAAACTAAAATTGCTCTTCAAACACCCCCTTCTTTATTTTCCATGCCTGGCGGTTCATACAGAAAGAGTTGATCCTTTCCTCACAACACAGTACATTAATATGAAGTTGTACTTGAGCCGTGACCACAGAGTGTAAACACCGTACAGCTAGAATTGAAGGTGTTCAGCTTTTCATAGATTTTACAGTAATAGGAGACAAATATCAAAGCTGATAGATGCTAATAAGATTAAGATCAACTCCACCTGGGATTCTGTTTGTCCTACCAATCTTGCATATCGTTAGCCTCATAGCATAATTGGCTAACTGTACTCTTAATATTGCTGATTGACTGCATCGTTGCCTATAAAACCTTAAAATATGACTTTGGCAATTTCGCTATGAGGCTAAAACTGGATTTATACAAATCAGTCGGGTCCGCGAAGGCTTGACGGGCACCCCTGCTACGCGGCACGGGTACACGGAAGAACTCCTTTGTGCGATTGGCCAGTTTGTGATTAAGCGTTTGCGGATTCGCTGAATTTGTGCGGTAAGAATTATTTCTGCGTTTGCTTCCATGAGCTCATGAAGACACGGTACCATGTCGGCCGCCATTGTTGTCCTGAAACAGGAAACGCCTGCCGGACCCGAAGTGAACCGTGGAAAGAAATCGTCCCTGTGGAGCCTCTACTGCCAACTTCAGATTCAGAAGAGAAACTGCAAGACGACGTCGTAACGCTACGCTCGAGTGCGATAGCACATTTCACCAGCGTCAGCTACGTCGGCCTTACCGTACGGAGACACCACCAGAGTATAAATCCAGCTTAACGATATGATTAACTAGTATTAACCTTCTCATCGTATCTACTAAAGGGAGGTTTCTTTAGACTTGGTCGTTTATTTTTCATGGTGTTTTAAGCCGATTGCATGAGGAATAACGCATCTGCTCCAAGACTTGTCGGAATCTGTCGGTCAGGGCGGCTTTTTGTAGACATGGCTTAAACAGTCCAGGACTCTAAATACAGGTACTTAAATCTAGGGTTGTATGGTGAGGCCTAGTTCTGAGCTAAGATAACAACACAAAGGTTTCAGTGGGCCAGATTATGTTCCTGTAAATGAGGGGAATAGGGGGAGGGGGGGCTACACCGAGGCTACTCATTTCAGTCTTACGAGGGCAGCAGTCCTGCAGGTTTTCAATGTTTCCCTGCTCCAACACTCCTGACTAAACCTAACGGATCAAACAGCCTATGAAGTTCTGCGTAATGACTCGCTAGTTGGTGTTAGGTGCGTTGGAGCAGGGATACAATGAAAACCTGCAGGACTGCGGCCCTCGTAGGACCAATCTGAGTATCCCTGGACTATACCTTACCTGAAGGACGTTTGCCTTCATTTAAATTTCGTTAGTTTTCTGACAGCTGGCTCTGTTAAATATCAGTTTCATTATGTTCAAACGAATCTCTAACGTAAGCTTTTCTACACTTCAGATTACTTTTTTATGTTCTTATTTAACGCCAATGCCATCTTGGGCTGTCTCACTTTTAGACTTTGTGCTACATGTTATCTTTTATGAGTTCATTCCCTATATCCTGCTAGAAGCACTACGTCTCACCACGTTACGTTCTCTTTCATAACTCATTAAATGATTAATTTTAACTTTGAATAAATTCAGAAAAGCCTTTAACAGGATTCACCTCTGATTTGTAGGGTCGACAATGATCAGAATCAAGGTAGTATAACTATCAGCTTTAGTTTTCAGCGTCGTGAACTCTTGTTCATTGACCAGGCAGACACTCAAGCCATGTTTATTAAAGCCTTTTGAGTTTCTATCTACACCAAGTTCTTCGCGAAGATGCTGGGACACTTTGTGTTCCTTTGTGTTGCACAGGATTTTTGCATTTTTGAACGTGGTATGTCGTTAAGGCAGGTACACGTAAAGCACATCAGGGTAAGTCAAGTTTGCTTAATTCTGTTTTCGTCAATCTGAGCTGAGCGAAGCCGACTTTTAAAGAGCCAGAGGACTTCTTGTAATAATCCAAAGTAAAGCCCTCCTACTTCATTTAGAGTAGAAGAAGCTTCTACCTTAAGAAACTAATTTAGTCAGTCAGGAAAAAGGGTTTTAACAATCAAGTGGAACCTGTGATGCAACGAAATGTCACATGGTTGATCGTGTTCATCCCAGATTTGGCACATCTGTTTAACAATACTGCTAAATATAAATACTTGAACCATTTGATATTGATTTTTAACTGCACGTGCTCCATAGGAAGTTATGAATATGCTACATGTACATATAGTTAAGATTAATAGGTAATGTTATCTTCCAGTTACCAGCCCTCAGTCCACATTGAGCTTGTTTTGTAATACGAGGAGGCCAAGACATTTGTTTTTCGGACAAAACGTTAGTTTGGGAACCTGGAAACGATCACCAACGCCCGAGGCTCGTCCATAAGAACCAATGGGTTTAATCATAAACAGAAGAGGGACGACTGTACTCCTCATGTTGAGTTTATAACGTAGCTAATGTTTCAGTTACCGTGGCTTTCACTGGCGCTGCGTGTTAGCATGAACAGGGATCCTCTGGGATCGAACAAGCTCGTTCGCGCTAATGTTAGCTCAGGAAGCTAACATACCAACATCTGGACGCCTGTTGGATATCTATGTCGCCGTTATTCAGTAGAATAACGCTCTTATGGTAACGTGTTGTACATTTTCACATTGTTAGACCAAAGTCAGCAGCTGCCTTTCAGCATCATTTAGCTCAGAAAGCGAAAGATTGCTGACTTAAGCAGATGGAGACAAAACTATCAAAATGGTAAGTGCTAGCTTCAATAGCTAACATTGATATAACGTTACTTTCAACATTAACATTAATCAGAACTTTGCACCCTGCTACATGTTAGAAATAAAGAGTTTATTCACATCACATCTGTATTTTTATTTAGTGGTTTGTGTGAATTGGACCCTCAGCTGTTGCCCAGCTCTTCAGCCTGTACTTCTACTGTTAGCTCAGGAAGCTAACACACTCTCAGGACTTGTTCTGATGTTATCGGTTTGGCATCATCAGCTGTGTCACATGTAGAGATGTAAACTAAGCTAACGGAGTGAACGGACATCGCATCAGAAGTCTGAAAAGTTGAAACAGACATTTTCACTTCCGCTACAAACCATCTGTCACACAGCAAGACTCATCTTTAATTCATCTTTAGCTTTTTCTGCCTGTGCTCAGGTAATGTCTGCCTTCGTATGGCTGCTCTGTTCGTATGTTGGACAACCAGATACAGACGCCAGGTTCAGATCAGTTTAGTCCAGTATGGAGTTTGGGGAACAGAAATGCGATTCAGAAACACAGGATGACTTTTTAAACCACCACGATGCAGAGTTTAATATCCACTTTATCTGTTAAGGCCAAAAATATACTTGCCATTTCACCTCACGTTTATATATATAATTGTGTTGCGTACGTTTGTTACGGAGGATTCCACCAGGGGGCGCGTTAGAGAACTCGGACCAGATAGAGTTGATGAATTTGTAGGATGAACAAGACTATAAGCAATGGAGAAAGTTAGCATTTGGCTAACTTTGAGATACAATAGATGGTCTTTTATCACAAGGTTTGCTGTGGTCCTCTTGTCTGTCGACCAAAACAAAGTGTACCGTGAGCCACACCTCCCTCCCTGCTTCCATAGCTATAATGCTAGAGCCATCACTGGATCCCAGCTAATGCTAACGCTAACATTTCTACTCTTCTCCGTGAGTTAGAACAATGTTTTAGCTCGTCTGCTCCGGGCTCTCCACCTTGGAAACACAAGGCCATTGTTCATCCAAGTTCCGTCTCTTTCTTTATCCGACAACCTCTTCATTAACCACCGTTGTTTCTTTAGGGCTGGGATATACCTGCTGCTGGCGACGTGTCCGTGTATGCATCATGGCTGCCACGCGTTCCTAGCGTCCGTTTGGCACGTAGGCCGCTCGCGTTGATCCGAGGTAACGTGTCGCGTGCGCGAGCTGCAATATTGACTCGAACGCTAGAGGTGCTCATGCAATTTTGGTCAATGGGCCGCACATACCGCATGTACGTGCACATTGGCCGCACCTACCGCCTCTGACGGCGACGAGACCTTTCCTCTTTTGTTTCAATAGTAAAAGTAAAATAATCAATTCTTCTTCCTCGTTGGCAAACTCCATTTTCAACTCCAGATCTTTGCTGTTAGCTGAAAAAAGCCCGGAAATACAATGCAACCGGTAGCTTGAAAATTTTAGAGTACAATTGCTGCATACTCCCCCTAGTGGTGCCCTCCAGTATCGACCATTTTGGCTGCGTTGTACCTTTGTCTTTTGCATCAAGTACACACACAGACGTAGCAGAATGTTGACGTGTACGCTTGCGTCCACAGCAAATATATCCCAGCCCTTAGAGGTAATGTTGAATCCTGGTCGTCTTCAGGTGAACGTTTAGTTCCAATCTCCGCCATTTTGCTTCGAAAATACTCGCTGCAAATTGGTTGTAGCATTTTATAGTGACGGGGGTGCAAGGGCTCAAAGAAGAATTTTCTAAACACTGGGCTGGAGATCAACACAGAGACTGTGTGTGACATGCTATACTCCAGATGAAATAAAACATCTAGTTTTCAATTTTTAATTCATTCAATGTAGAAATGATGAATTTCTGCAAAGCATTGTTTAGCCTGTGACCTTGCATCCGGTCAGATCGGTGGCGACACAGACACAGCGCCTCTAGTGGGTACTGGGATATCGCAGCTTGCTGAAACATTGTATTAGGTTGCGTTCACGCCAGGATAGTCCGTTAGACTCCGTACGATGGGGGGGATGCAACATTCTTCAGGACCGAGATCGCGTTCACACTGCACTACCCTAACGAATCAGACCTTTTTAAATAGCTTATTCCACTCTCCGCCAAGAATTACTGACGGAGGAGACGAGACAACCAACGAAGAAGAAAACCTGTTCGTCTTTTGGTTAATGCGAGACAACTTCAGTCTCTAGTACTAAATACGGAGCTGCATCAGGTCCTAGCGGTCTCGGGTTGATCATATTTCTATCAGAACTTTAGTGCGTGATTAAAAGCAAGTGTATCTTTGGCCTTCGGACGAGTGTGGCTGGTCTGAGGCTCTAACGGAGAACGTGGAGGTGTGTCACGCCTTGTTGCATGCTGGGACACGATTAAAACCTTGCGTGGATGGCTCTCCTATTACATCTTCATCCTGGTGTTGATTGGTTAGGTGTTTTTTTTTGGGGGGGGGGTAACTAAAATAGACCTGAGCTAAGAGTAGAACATGAACTCTGCCACTGATGTTGCTTGATAAGCTGAAATACGAATATTTTTTAGTCCCATTGTATTAAAGTAAATGAATCCTAGTACTTGGAGATACGGTCAAAGTCATTATGATACTAAATATTTTTAATTTTAAGCCATTAAAACATCATTTAACTTGCAATGAGCACGTTAAGCATTTTACTAGGAGGTGAAAAAATGGACAGATCCTGTATTTTGAGTGTAGAACAAGGAGCAACCTCCGGCTTAGAAATGAGAAGCCTATGCGGAAGTGCCAACAATTGCAGTTCCCCCCTCCTCCACTAGAGGCTGGCTGCAAAACAGAGCAGATCCCCATAGACTCCCATGTTAAAAAGACCAACTTAACAGCAGAAATAAACATGTTTACAGCCTGGATCAAAAAACATTTTAGCTTTAATAGGTCAAGTTTTTACCTTCATGACAACTGTGGGGGGAGTGAATTTATTTAACTCAAATGTTTAGATGTTATTTAATATGGAAATTCTTCATGATTAGGGGCGTGTCCTTTTGATTGACAGGTGCCAGCTATCCGGCAAAACAAGGCAGAGTAGGTAGCACAACGGCCTTAGCTTTAGCCCGCCTACCTCCGTTAGCTGGTTAGCTCCCGTTAGCTCCAGGTTAGCTCGTAGCTACAGGCAGCTCAGAGTTTGATGGGTGTCAATCATCCCTCCACACGCTCACAGCCTTCCTCTCAGCGCCTCCTCGTCGCCCATTTTTGGGTTTTCCAGGACTGACGAGACTCGTGATGGTGCCAAGATGGCGAATGTAGGAACCTCCCAATGAGCTTCTTTTCAGCTGTTCAGAAACCTACGAGTCACGTGGTCTTAAGGTTCGTCCATTCCTTCTACAGTCAATCATCCCACCCAAAGACCAGCTGCAGCTTTCGCTTGGTTTCCTGCTGTTTTGAGCTCTTCTCTGAAACTTGATGCATGGATCTCTGTTCTCCAAAAAGCCAGATGCCAAGTGGTACAAACTGATGAACAAACCCGCGTGCTTGCACTGCGACCGGCCTGGAAGCGGCTCCTTGTGAAATATTGGCATCTGTTTGAGAGTGCGAATGTTAAATGAAGCTGGGCTGTCAGGCGGGGTGGGGGGTGGGGGGGTCTCAGTGATCCAGTCTGAGTTATGGATGGAGAGCTTTAAAATGATCTGAACTGCAGCTTAAGTGTCATAATGGATATTACCGCATCGTAAACGTACATTCCTTGGCTTTATGCTCTGGAGACGGACACATGAGCTTCACCGCATGCCGGCACCTGCGCCCGAGTGGACACGCAGCACATGCCGTACAGAGACAGATGCACACACACTCACAAAGACTGTAGTTAACCTTTACAGAGTCCCACTTGCTCTCTAACTCAGCCCAGATGGCCGTGTGGGCTGTGGGCACTGGCCTCTACATCCATCACTATTAATATGCAGCACAAATTCCCAGCCCGTGTAATTCTTTACCCTTGCTCTACAGTCTTAAAGCTCCTCCCCAGCGACTCAACATATCTGATCCGTACTTCTGTACGACCACAGCTAAGCACCTAATTATCAGCTTATACTGCCCCGTCAAGGAGGTTATCATCCGCCGTTGGGGAGGGAGGCAAGCGTGCAGCGGGGGGAAGGGGGTTGACATTGTCCTTCGCTGTTGTGGTTTCT
The DNA here is from genome assembly GCA_037177055.1 of Atherinosoma microstoma. Lineage (NCBI taxonomy): Eukaryota > Metazoa > Chordata > Actinopteri > Atheriniformes > Atherinidae > Atherinosoma > Atherinosoma microstoma. Next base: position 2,879,782 of record JBBBVU010000018.1, read on the forward strand.
AAGGGCCCTTGTGAAGGTGTCGAGGCCGGCCCACTGAACACAAGAGAGCAAGCCGAGTTGGCCCCTGCTTGTGATAATTACAGGTCCCACCACAGAGCCCACACCTCCTCGCTCAGTTTGTTGTGGAGCTGCTGCCTGGCGAGGCTCTGCGAGGCCGAAACTCCAAAACAGTCTCATCCTGCTCTCCAGAAGGAAACATGGCAGTCAAAAGTGACTACTTTCGCTTGAATCACCCTGTTTCTAATTAACATGAGAATACATTTGCAACTTTTACCCAGAGCACATATTTGTGGCTGTGTTGCCTTTTAGGAAGAGATACCAGAGGGATCGGAAAGCCTTGTGTTTTTATTTTTCTTCCCTACGTGATACAAATAATAATTTTTCCTATTTCCCTTTCAGTGCACTGTGAAAAATTCATCCTGGCTGCATGTGTCGGCTCACTCGGGCAAAGCTTCTTTTTTTTCTTGTTCTAACCAAAGCATGAATTGTAAACAATATTTCCTTTTTAACTTTACATGGAGTGGAGGCAAAATGATAAAACTAGCTGGCTGCCGATGAAATGTTTGTTTTATTCACAGTTAAATGAACTTTCTAAGTCCTTGGATTACATGTTTCACAAGTTTGTTGGTGTATCACTCCTTCATCATCAATCCTGGATGAGAATAGCTTAAAGTTGGCACATTGCACAGCTGTGAAGAAGAAATGTGGAAGACGTCTCGACTAATGAAGTAGCTGTAGCTGCAGGTGTTAGAGGTTAGAAAAAAATAGTCAGTTGTTATAATCACATTGATGTTTTTAGTTTCCGAACTTAGCACAAAAAACCAGTGAATTGCCTGGTAACAAACGTTACACCTTCGGAACTTATGTGTATTCCCCTATAAACAGAGCCACGTTTGTAAGGAAAAAGACGCATTTGTGAGTTGAATATGTGGGTTGAGCCCATGAAAGACTTGCCAAATCTTCTCTACCAAGCTGATCCAAGCTGATCCTCCATACTAGAGCCGTTTCATTTAAACACCACCTTCTGTCTTGATAGGATTCAAAAGATTAACCTGGCCTTCCCTTTTAAACACAACCACAGCCGCAGTCTTACAAGTCTGCCTCCACTCCATGTAAACTTCCAGAGGAAATCTTAGAAATTTGACTTTGATTACTTCTATATTTCTACGTCTCATTAAGGCCCATTTTTTCGTCCATTTCCTGCGTCGTTTACGCATGGAATTTGGTCCGTTTTGGGGGTCTTGCGGATCTGTCTCTTGACACAGAACACAAAGCATTACCGCGGAGGCAGTGTTGAGCATGTACAGCTGACATGCAACCAGCGAAAGGCACAAACCACAGAAGAAGAAGAGGAACAGGAAGATGAAGAGGACGAGGACAACAACTGTTGAGATGGCGGGAGGTTTTGAGGAAATGCGAGTGTGTCGGGCGTGTTGACAGCGGTGCAATACCGCCACCAGCTGGTGTCTGAAACTGACGTCAGAACGTAGGAGTGAACTCTGACCTCAGCACTGCCCACTAGTGGATGAATTGACTTAATAACCATGGCAACGTACAAGACGCATGGAAGTATGAAGGATGGCAATGTTCGAGTTGAAGTACCATGGGAGCATAAAAGGGCCTTCAGACCACTGCTTCGTCAGATTGCCATCTTGTGTTGGAGGAATGTTTTTTTCACTTCCATTAGCAGGGCACCCCGCCCTCCCAAGAAGTTCTAGTTGAACTTCTTGCCGTCAACAATCGACTGCAGTTATTAATAAAAAACTTTCCAAATCTTCTCGACCGATGCCAAACTCCTTATCCTCAAGAAATATGACCAGTGTTTGGTTTGAAACACCACCTCCTGTCTTTCTGGGACTAACTACCCTGCATGGTTCAGTCTCGTAAGACCTGACCGTCTTCATCCACTCAGAACTCTTACAGATCTAACTTTTCTTCATACGGATTGTCCAATAACCGGAAGGTTATCGGACAATCCGTGTCCTTGGGCGAGACACTTTACCCACCATCCTGCATCTTGACTCACTCCACTGACCCGATGGCTGTTTTTCTGCCTGTGCTGTAGCTGACACTACAGCCACCATTGTCCATAATTGTTACTCGAGACCATCTCGGCCTCTCCTCAGGAAAACTGCTGCTGGCCGTCGCTCCATCTGCTCGAATGACAGCTTGATTGAATGGCCCTTGTTTCTCCTCAGCTCAACAGCTTCTCATGATTATGCACAGTCTGAGTATTGAATCAAAGAGTGAATATGGTGGACGCTTGCATTGTGTGGCTTGCATTGAATGAAGAAAAGCAAAATATTTTCTTCTTTTACTCTCTTTAATGCTTATTCCTAGTAACTGCAGGTATTACTTCCACACGCTGAAGTTAAGCAGCTAACAGAAGTCTACCAAAAGACTGAGGGGCAACTGTGTCTGCATTTTGGACATTTGGGTAATTCTTCATCATAATAATGGACAGAACTCTCATGACTAAGCTTCTTAATACAAACCTAATTTAAATGTATAGGCCGCTAAAGGAAGAGCTGCCTATAATGTCATGTTAAGCCTCTTGTTACTGAAAACCACCTCGTGTTTCCACGTCTTAAAATTTCTTACATGTGCCGTTGAATGGCAGAAAGATGCTCGACGCTTCCTCAGCCGAGCACTTTGTCGGTGAGGATGTGGGGTGAAAATAAAGAGGCAGAAAGTGTGAGCGGAAGACAAAACTGCTTAGAAAAGGGAGTAAATGATGCCACCGGAAGGAAAGGATCAAGTGTTCCACAGGGCATCCGAATCAAAGCCCTCTCTTCTCTCCTCGGCGGAGTGAAAGGGGAGGTGTGAGCTGTAATTAAGTCGAAGCAAAAGACAGTGAGACTCTCTGAGGAGCACTGATCTCTTTTAAAAAGGGGGATCTCATCGCTTTGGTTACGGCGCCTTGTTCTGCAGGTTTAGCATATTGTTTGTGTCGGTGAAAATGCTTTTTTTTTTTTTTTGGAGGTGCTATTGTGGTAGCAGCTGCTTGTGGGCTTGTGTATTTTGTCTAACTTTTGCACAGTTTGCTTTCAGGGCGGCAGTACTTCTGCGTGTTTCAGTACACTGAACTTAGCAACAGTAGCAGGTGCTTTTTTGCCTGCGGAGAAAACTGAATTCCTTGGCCTAGTTTTAACGAGGTGCTGAAAATGTCTGAGAGATGTCTGACACGGGTCGCCCTATATAGTGACTCAGTGCCATCCCTGAGTTCTGCAGACTTTTGGAAGCTCATTAATGTTTTACAAAAGAGAGATGAAGATTTTTTGATAAAATCCTAATGCATTATCATTCAATTAATAGCTTTATTTATATAGCTCCAAGTCATCTCAAGGCTCTTATAAAGATGCTGTCCAATTCATTCTAGTCTAATTATAATCCAGTAGAAGTAACTTATTAAATGATCCACGTTAGACCAATTTATAGCCGACAGTTTCCTGTCAGCTAAGAACAGGAAACTGAGGCTACAATTCACACAGACTCACCAGAACTGGACAATAGAAGATGGAG
>JBBBVU010000018.1:2907971-2921489 GCA_037177055.1 Atherinosoma microstoma
TTGGAGTACAGTGTTGGAGATGATCTGAGCTTTGTGACATGGTGCATCATCCTGCTGGAAGTAGCCATCAGAAGATGATCAAATTCATATTTAAAGGGTTGAAATTATTTAAATATTTACATGTTTGGTGTTTTTGAATAGAAATGAAGTTGATTGAGCATTTTGAACAAAAAAATGGAGAAAAAAAAACTCATCTGTGGTGTAAAAATCCCAGTAAATACTCAGACCAACAGCCATGTCACGTTCAAAGTCACCTAAATCCCCTTTCTTCCTCATTCTGGTGCTCAGTTTGGACAGTAAATTATCTCCAAAGTAAAAAAGAACTGAAAGTAAAACTTGTTTTCGTATATTATGTACAGCAATTCTTCATATCGGAGCATAATTAACAAACATCTGGTCCTCACCAGGTTTTAAAGTAGAGTAAATACAACCTTAGATGAACAACAAAAACATGACAGATAACACTGTTTCATGGCTTAATTAACCCAAATTAAACCAAAATGCCCCACAGCATGATCCAGTAGCTCTGAGAAGCACCTTCAGCAGCGCTAACAGGAAGTAATGGTTTGTTGTATCAGTTGCTTCAGTTTCTCAGCCTTAGGTAAACACTGCATCTTTCCTGGCTTAGTTTTTCTTAAATGAATTCTGTAATGTGTCAGCTTGCTGATTTAAAATAATTTCTCTTTTCTATAGAGAACTGTATGCAGCAAAGTGCTTCACAGGGAAACAAACAAAATGATTACAGCAATTACAGAAATAAAAGTAGCTCTGAGTCAGACGACCTGATCTTTAAGTTTGCGTTGAGAAAGTTCTGTCTCCGGAGATAAAAAGACCTCTGCCCCGAGCATCATAGTGATTATACAGCAGTTTATAATCAACAGAATAAATCCTAAAACATGCGGACAACCAGCATAATGATGCTAAAATGGCTGGAAAGTGATTGTTTTACTGTTTTTAAGACCTGGTAATGATAAGTTCAGCTTGAGTTGTACAGAGTGCATTTTATTTCCCCCTTGACTTTATATCTTCATCCATTTTTGAACCAAACTTTAATGGTTAAAGACGGAAGATATTTAGTCATAAAGTAATGCTGATATTATCGGATTCTTTCTGGCCTCCAGTCTAATTCAACCAATTAATGATCCTGTATGAAAATAGCTCTTTGATCATATTATGACCTGAATGGTCTCATTGAGTCAGAAAGTGGCTGTAATCAGAGTTAAATCCGTTGGGTCGGTCTGTTGTTGATACTGGGAAATGAATATTCTGGTTTTAACTGTAAATCAAAGTCAGATATACCCCACCAACGCTCTGCATGAACCCCTTAAAGGAGGCCAGACTGGAAAATGAGGGTAATCACCGACATTTCAAGGACCTATTAATTATGTTGGCATCTTGGCCGATGGTGCAACGGCTTCATGCAACAAGATGGAAGCAGGTTTGATTGGGGATTTTTTTTAATTGCAGCTGTTTAGAAAGACAAAAACACGCTGAGGAAACAAGACAAGAGCAGCAGCTGTCCTGTTTTAACATTGTGAAAAATGTTGTCATTTTTAAAAAATAACAAAACAAACAAAACGGTGGTTTTCCAGAACAATTTTGTTTGTTAAATTCATAAACAAGTTTATAAAACACTCTGAAGATAGCAAAGTTCTTCAGTGTAAAATTTGTAAAACGTTAGTTTGCTTTTTTTTTTTTTTTTTTTATTAAACTGTAAATTCAACCAAAACTTTACCAAATAATCAACGTAACCATCCTGCTTTAGGTGATTTCTGGAAGTTTTCCAGGCATTTCTATCCCGTCCTGGAGGTTTACAATCCCGCCCCAACACGGAATGTTTATTCTGACTCTATATGGTAAATCTACAATAATAACACCATTATGTATCACATTTTCATCACTAGTATGTTGCTAAGAGACCTCTATTTAGACCTGGAAATGATGATGAAGCCACTTCCTGTCAAACTTCCCACCAATCAGAGAGCTTAATTGAGGGTTGAGCAGAAAGTTCTATGTGTGTGTCTGAAAAGAAGAACAATAATGTTCCTGTATGGCTGGAATAAAGCCAGGAAGCTGAGTTGGAGCTGATTTAGTGAGGATAGGAGGGAGATAGTAGCAGGAATAACTGGAAATGAGGAAAATGTGTAAATATGTTTCCAAAACTTGAGAAAATCACTGGCCACGTTTACATGAGAGTTTTAATTCCTCTTTTAATTCTGAATTAAACAATTCCTCTATCATGTGTTTTCCATCTAAACCTTAATTCAGAATTAATATTTCCATGAAAACCTGAAGGAGAATATTTTAATTCCGAATTAAAAAAACATCATGTAACCGTAGCAACTGCTGATCTGAGTGTTATTTCTACAACTGGAACAGATGCTGCGTGAGGACGCTTCTGGACGGGGGCGGAGCTTACGGCATCACACGCTCATTGAAATGAGTAAACGTCATGTTTTTTCCCGTCAGTCTCCAATAACATCGGAAAAAGTTGCCAGTCGCTCGACGGGTCTGAAAACTCGCTAAATATAGCAGCAAAGTCTCTACGTTAGCAACACTGCCGGAGAATGCGACTCAAACCGGCCATGGGTCGAGGAATAGAAAACAAGACTTAAACTTACGGTGACTTGCAGCTGTGCTGCATTCAAGGCAGCTCAGAAATCACAACTCTTGACAATCTACCTCACACAAGCACAACTCAGTTAATAAGAAAAAAACAAATCAGGATTAATTATCCGTTTAGAGTCTATACGGGCTTACATACATGCTAACTTATATAATGATAAATATCCAGTTAAAAACATGATAAAATAAAATGGATGAAATGAAAATAAAAAAAGATTTTTAAATAATTCTGCAATTAACATGTGATTAATTGCGAGTTAACGAGATAATCATGCGATTAATTGTGATTAAGAATTTTAATAGACTGACTGGGTGTTATTCCTCCGTAGGGGGGCCATGGTAGAACATGTTTGAGAACCACTGAATGAAGATATCAGACTATTTGAACATGACATGAAAACGTAATTACAGCTAATCGCAACTAAACCCTTCAACAAATATGTTTACGTGTCAAGAGTTTGTCCTGAAACTCTGCTGCTGTCGTCGGACTCATTTAACAGCAGCGTTGATCATCTTCAAGCCTACAGAAACCATTACAAGCCATGGCACAGTACAGCCAAGCAGACTTCTGAAGCTCGTCTCCCTTCAAACTTCCCTCTCGGGGTTCAACGTGATGCTTATTTGCGGAGCTCGACTTCAAACCGTTTGTGGTCTCCTTCTCCACCCTCTGCCCCGGCGCTCGTACCCCGCTGTGCTGGGCTAAGTCCTGAACAGTGCTGGCTTTGATGGTCATGTGCGCAGAGCAGAAAAACTAACGAGCCGAGGCAGAATGACTCTTTGCATTTAAATAGAGCATTAACAGAGAACTCTTCCTCTTCATCCTGAGACTTATTTGAATTTGTTGCATTTGCCAGTCTGATAGATCACAGTAAGACGAGTGCATTTATGAATACCACTCATAAATATTAAGGACTTTATATTAAGACATGAAATTCTCTATAATCTTATCATTGTTAATGTAGACTTGAACTACCTGACACAACCTGCGCGCTGGAGGCTTTTAATATCTGGATGAATCTTCGAAAAATGACTTTTGTACATGACTAGCAGGCCTGAGGAGTTCCTCAGCTTTGTATCTGGGATCAAATGAGGAGAAAATTCTGATTTTTTAAATCTGAAGTCTTTGTTTGGCCCTTTAACAAAATGTAAAAAATATTTTTTGTATATTTACCGTTTATTACGTTAATATTATGTTAAAATTATTGTACTGCAACGGGTGTCCACCAGGGGGCAGAAGACCAGCTTCAGATTGTGTTTAACAGGGTTTTGAGTAAAGTTTTTACCATAAAAGGTTGCGAAAGGTCTCAGAAACTGTATGAAATATGATACATACTGCACTGAAAGGGTTAAATACGATGATTCCCTAATCTGTTAACTCTAAAGTGATTAAATTTAGTTATTTGCACTACAGTTGTGCCAGAATTTTATGCGTAAAGTTAAATAGACACAACGAAATGATTCATTAAAGCTTTGTTTTTAGTTATGACACCCGACTTTTTCCCTTTGTTTTTCCAAGGATCGTATTGGGATGGGAATGTCTGGTTTTCTAAACAATGCAGTGGATTGATTTGTGGAGTTAACCCTGAGTAACCCGAGGGTCGTACTACCCTGGATATCTCTCCGTTACCTGGGTTGACTTACCCAGACATTCGGGATCCGGGTAAGCTTCACTACGAAGCTGGTTATCAACTCGGTTATTCAACCCGGGGTTTTCCCGTCTCGATCAGTGCGCGCTCACATAAAAGGGGCGGAGTCTGGAGCGTCTGACCAATCACAGCGGAGGAGCAGACAGTTATTCTTCAGAATAAAGAACAATTGAAACACATCATCCAGGAAGGAATGCTGGCAGAAAATTGATGACTCTATCAATGCTTAAATTTGTGGGATTATTCAATATTAATTGATCGGACAATATAAACGGACAGAACTAGTCACTCAATTTCACTTTATTACAGCCCGGACGTTTCGGGCAGAGCTTCCTCACTGTCCTTTATAGTCCGTCTGTCTATCTGTTAGCAACCGTTATGGATGGATTTTCTCTGTGCTTCTAGGTTCCAATGACTTTTTAGAGGCTCAGCGACACGTGTGAGCATGAATATTAATCCTGTGACGGCGTGAGTAGTTGTGTCTTCCATACATTTATAGTTCCATACATAACAGAAGAAATGTTCTCGGGATAATTTGACCTGGGGCCTGTGTAGATGTCCTAAAGTGTCAGAAACCAAATAAATTCCAATAAACATACTTCTATCTCATAAGTGACTCTATTACTAACCTTTTCATTTACTATTTAGTGATGTGGTGTTTTTAACCTCTCATAGATCAAGGATCCATTTGTTTTTGTTTTGTTGTTTTTTTTAAATGCATGTTAAAATGTTTTTTAATGTTCTCTGGAACAACTTGTATATAAAACACAATAGCTTTACATGACATTGATTTTGTTAAAGTTTTATTTTATATTCAGATTTTCTTTTAAAATGAAGTATTGTTATTAAATTAATATGAGACACCTCTTTTTTTTTTTAATTTTTAAAAAACAAAATGGGTCAATTTGACCCTCAACATAACAGGAGGGTTAACAAAACTCATTATTGGTTTAACATTTTAGTGCAATAGTCAACAATAAATGGTTTGGTGTTATGATATCAATCTAATGGACATTATTTTCCTTTTTTTTTCTTTAAACAACTTTTAGTAAAACATCAAATTCAGTTTTTATGTGTGAGAAGATTCAATTTTAGATGCTGCTGATGCTCTCAGTCAGCATTGTGAGAAATTCAATTAAGAATAAGGTGACCGCAGTAAAGGGATGAAAATTTGGACGTTTTGCTTCTTTTAGATCCAAAATTTACTCATGTTTCTCTGACTGAGGCAAAAAAAAAGACGCCTATATCGTGTGTATTTTCTTTCCTACCACAAGCAGACCACAGACGGGCTTGAGAAATGACAACAAGGGAAAAACACATGTACCAAAAGGGGGAAAGAGATAGAAAAAAAAAAGTGATGGGTTGTTGGACTGATAGGCTGAAGGCAAGCGACAGATAGAGCTTTTTTTCTTTTTATCAAAATTGCCAAAACTCCCCAAGTGGAACTTTTTACCTGGCTGGTGCTTTCTTATCCTCATGTGGCACATTGAATGATAAAGGCTGAGCACAAACAGTGTGATTGCACTTGCCTGTAAAAGAAGAAAGAAGAAAAGTGAAGATAAGAAAGCCATCTAAAAGCCCCCGCGCTCCTTTCTGAAGGCCTCGGCAGCAGACACTACGAGCATCAGCTGTCATCAAGGAGTAAATGCATGTTTTTATAATCATCTGAATGAGTAAAATGCTACAGAAATGATGCTGACAGCACATATTGATTGCTCTATTATGTAGCTTGCTAGACTGAGATGCGATTAGACGGGCTCGGCCTGATACACTGTTGTTTCTGGACAAATGCTTCTGACCATCATAATTAGCCCCATTCTCTGCAAAAACTTTCAATGCTACATGTCATAATACAACATTATGAAACTGATTAAAATGTGTTGGGAGAGAGGAATCGCGCACAATGACAAGGACGTTTGAGTTGAAGCAGTTTTCTTCCTTTCTGTCTTTTCTTTTTAGTGTTTTTGTAACATCTGTCCTTGTTTATACCCAATGTTTTTTTTACCTGACTGAAAGTAGCTCATTTAGATTTGTAAGGAACTGCAGGGTCTGAACAGCACTGAAAAACTGGCATATCATGTTTTTTTGTAATTGGTGCATCGGGGTTGAGCAGAAGTTCAGAAAGATGGAAAAGGATTTATTTAAAAAGAGAAGCTAAAGCTGCTACGCTAAAAAAAGGCTGGAAAAAAGCTAACAGATTTGTACATGTATTACGTTATATTCTGTATTTGTAATAATAAACTTTGAATAGGATTTTAGATCTTTATTAGGTGCATTAGACATTTAGCTTAGCCAAATCTTCCTAAAAAATCTATTGAATTAAAAATTATTTGCAGATATTCAATAGATTATCATTAATATATAACAAGAGGAACATTTCCTCCCCATGAAAACATCCCCTAGCTTAGAAAATAGTGTGTTTTTTTAGCCTTTTTAGTTAGTTTAGCTAGCTGATTAGCATGTTGGCTAAATCGGATGAGTTAGCTTTGAAGTTCTGTTTATTTCCGTTTCAGTGTTGAATGAATTTGCTAAATACATAAAAAGAAAATATTTTTCATGTTTTTTGACTCAAAATTGTTTCTTTTACCAAAAAATAACAATCACAGCTAAAACACGCAACATGCTTAGCAAGCTAACATGTTTATCAAGCTAACATATTTAGCTAGCTGAACTGACCATTAGCCTCTACGTGTGCTTACTTAACGTGATCCACATTTCTATAAAGTTTTTAACTTAAACTTGAACAAAATATGGACCATAAGTAAAGAATTCAGGCTATTTAGGTTTGTTATGACAATACAACTTTATTAGATAATTATCTTAGGAAAAACCGGCTTGTAAACCAATAACTTGCATAACTTTCCCAAATGAAAAAGGCCATTAATTTTAGATATATACAGGAACATGAATGAAATAATAATAGGTCTATTAGCCTGGTAGGTTATCTAATCAGTAATTGCTCAGAGTAGATGTTTAACATCCACAGCTGAGGAAATAAATGAGCTGATGTTGTTAAAAGGGTGTAAACTCTATCAACTGGTTAGAATTACGACTTTTTTCTTTATCAGGTTCATTCAGCTGTTTTCATTCAGGCAAATTAAGATGGTTGTGATGATTCAGACATGAGTGCATTCATCTGAAATAACAATATACATGTTAATTTATTTAGGTCTAAAAATAAGGTTTAATAAAAAAATGATGATATGATATTTTATGTCTGTAACTTCATGTCATCAGTCGTTTAAATTTGTTTGGATTCAGGTTTTTTAACCTTATGCCGAGTTTTTAGCTCTTCTGCAAGATTTTTTCTTAAAAACATCCACTTTTTAAAATGTATAGCTTCATTTGCAGCAAAATCCATGTTTGTTTGCAGCTTTTAGATGCATCTTTTACCACTTGACTTCTATTAAAAACTTCTATTAAGGCCATTCATGGAAACTCTGCGTGTGTCTCAATCTGTGCCCTTGTCCCCTTTCAAACACTATGTTTAAGTGTGTTCACACTGACATTTAAGCAATTAATTTAGTCCTCTTAAAGTACGGGTACTTAATATCCCAGATGCTTTAATATCCGAAATGGATGCTGTTTTAATGATTTATCTGAGAGATAAATTTGGCCAATAATCCACTGTGAAACGATGGACACTAGTCGCAGTAGATGGACGTAATTTTGCCGACGTAGCGGAAGGGGAGGGACTTATACCGACTAGGACACGTAAATGTTGACAGGTTTTTAGCTGGTTTAACAGACGTAGATCCGTGATACAAATGGTGAACGTTATGGTTTGTGTATGTTCATTAAGGCAAATTTCTTTGGCGGGCTAGAGAATTGTGGCCAAACTGGTCAACACTTACCCACGAAAGCAAGTGCTCTACATTCCAGTGCACCTACGTACTGAGACACACTCTCTAAGTTATGACTTTACGAGCATTTAACCGTTCTCATCTAAAATTATTCCGTTTTTTGAACAACATAGCGAGATTAAGCAATGACCTACTGACCTCTAAAGCGGCTGTCAAGTGTTTGTTCTGCGGTTTTAGCTCATATCCGAACAATGGGGTCAGCTGAAGTGCCCTGGCTAAGCTCTCTTCAGTCTATGAGAAGCATTAAGAGTGGATTTGCATTATTTATTAGCTTTGCCCATGCCCTTCAATGTTTGTTTGAGCTTTTAATGCCTGGTATTAACAACACTTTGCACCTCAAGTTACTGTTGGTTCCACTTCTTCAGACCATCCTCTGCTCTCTATTTCTATACCTGATTATAATAACGCTGCTCACACTCCCCCGCTGCCTTATTTCTCCCTCTTCCTCTTCCTCAACTACAATTCATACACACCCACAGATATATATACCTCTGACTTTTTAGTTCCTGTTTGGCTTATTGAAAGAGATGAAGGATCAGTGCATATAAAGCAGGGTTAGAAACTTTAATAATAACCTTCTTTTGCTTGCTGTTGGTCTAAATAAATGACATGAAATGCAGTGAAGGCGCAGGTGGTCGGACAACTCCTCAAACATGCTATATCTATCCAGGTATATTTATGGTAACTGTGTTCTGGAGCAAAATATACAATATAAATGCAGATTGTTCTGCATGTGGCATACATAAAGAGCTGTGGTGAGGGATATGAGTGGGAGCTCTCTGCGGTTTATTGCGCTGCTGCCTTGTTTGTATCCGGATTGAAATGTCTCTCATACCACATACCTTTTCTATCCTGTCCACATTTATCCATCTTCACCTCAACTAATACAAAAATCTTACATTTAATATTCAGACAGGCTGGATTTTATTGTAACTATTACATTTCAACCTGTTTTATTCAAACAGCAATAGAAAACTTAAACTGTGGTTAAAAAAAAAAGAAGTAAATGCAAAGAACACAGAGCTTTACTCTGTAAAGATGGCAGCTGTCTGTCTGTGTGGTACTGAGGGGGGGCAGTGGTTGATACTGTTTGTCCGCTGACGGCGGTGTGTTTGCATCGGGACAGAGAGCAGAGACATGACATGCTGTCAGGGCAGATGGAAACACTGGATATTATACCCAACAATAAAAACACAGTCAATTTAGCTGAGCAGTCGTCAGTCTAGTACTAAATCGTACGTATCCGTGTTGCCGTCAAGCTAAACGTGACACGTGTAACGTTTGTTATGCTAGTTAATGCTAGCTAACTTTGAAAAATTTCTTAAATATCAGGATAAAGTTTTTAAGCTCTCATGAGGTCGTCTTTCAGATGAATAAAAGTATATCGCAAAAGTGTAATAGAAACACTTTTATCGTATTTACACGTCACCGGACGTGTACACGGAGCTAGTTGCCAGATTGTAAAGGGTAACAGCTGCTTGCTTCCGGGTAGGAAACTGCCTCCCGAGGGCATGAAATGTCTGGTCCCACAAGAGGTTCAATGGCATCACACAGCTCATTAAACGTATCCCGGGTCATTCTGAATCCATGATTCATCACTTATTTGTATCCGCTCCCGTACATACGGACTTTGTCTCTGAACTATCATCCGCTGTTTTCGTCCTCTGATGAGGACAGCGGCAACAGCAGTCATAGCAACCGAAACAGCTGTTACGAAACTAACAGACTTGCATTGCGCAATATTTGCACTAAAGTCCATCCGCTCTTTAACCAGAGTTTTCTTTTCAAACATATCGCTTCCTCCCAGACTTTTTACGTCCCGGCTATCTTCAGATATGGGGAAATGTTCCAGATAAGTCAATGGGCAAGACGTCTTTGTGTTGCGACTCGTCCGGAGCATTTCTTGTGCGTTCAGGCAAAACGACGTGCTGCAACATTTCTGCTCTCATGACACGGAGGCTAGCCGTTAAACTTCCGCTACAGCTCTGAGGTGAAAGAGCAGAACGTTTGTCTGAATGCAAACGGTATAAAAGACAAGGTCCGCGACATTAACGCTTTTCAGAGCAAGTCTGAAACGGGCTTAAATGTTGTGATTTGAATGGTCGGTGGTGGTCAGAGAGGCTGTTGGCACACATTGGCAGCCATGTTTCTGTCAGTCTGCCCCAGGGGAGCTGTGGCTACACATGTAGCTACCATCACCAAGTATGAATGAATAATTGGAATCAATGTAAAGCTTCTTTGAGTGTCTAGAAAAGCGCTGTATAAATCTAATCCATTATTATGCGCTAAACACCATTCAGTATAAACAACAGCAGATAGCAATAGTATTTTGTCAAAATTTTAGAAAAATATTGCTTTTATTCTGAGAAAAACTGTAGTGGAAACGCAGCTTATGCTGCCGTCCATGTCGGCAGACACAGATAAAAAGGACTTGCCACCTCAGTAATGGTGGCACCACAAGATGCCACAACACACAAAACAACACAAACGGATTTGTCTTTTCTTCCAGTTTTATTAGAGAATTTTGTACTTGTTAACAATTCTCTCAGTTGGAAAGCATTTATTGTGCATATTCATTTTAATAGCGCGGCTACAGTGGGAAATTTCCATAGTTCCATAGCTTAATCCACATGGATTTTATTTCTCTAAACCCCCCCCACCCTTTCCTCCTCCTTTCTTCTCTTTCTTCCTTCAGGTGCTGACAGGATATATTTAGGAAATCTTTCCATATCCCCTCAATGCAGATGTCTTCCTGTCAGGGTAATTGATGTATTTTGTATTATAGGTTCCAGAGTTAGGATGAGTCATTTGCATATAATGTGCAGATAAGTGATGTAATAATGGATGCCTAGAGCCTTACACAGGAACAATGAGGTTCGCAAGACTAATGGCCGTTTAAATAATGCACCACAAGTGATATTTTCAAGCCAGATCAAAACCTCTGGAGCTCGCAAGAAGAGAACATGCACGAAAAAAACTAATTTTATTCAAACAGAGAAGAGTTAAAAGAGTCTTATCTGCTTTGTTGACTTCTTAAGTCTTTTAACTGAGACGAAAGCGTCTCTGAACCCTGCTCCAGGAAAACATTTTAAAACTAACTAAACAGAGTTGCTTTTTATGCCCCAACGTTTCAGAGAGAGTTTGAGCACAAGTGAAATTAATTACTTTACAAACTATTTGTGGAGCCTTCTGAAGCTTCAAGACAAATTTGCACCAGCAACACCAGTGGGAGTGACTACTGGGGATCTTATGAAATTGTGCTAATTCAGTCTAGATGTCATTTTATTTCTGTAATAAACAATCTAACAACACTAATATGTTTAGCATCACCAACATGATGCTAACAATCACTGCTGACGACCCCGGTACAGCTCGTCACCGGCAGAAGCACACGGCTGAAAATGCACCGTTATTTTTACGTCTATGCATACGTCACTCGTGCATGTCAAAGACTCAGACTTGTGTGATTTATGCGTAGTTTCTGTAAATAATTGCGCTCGTCTATCGAGGCTGTTTATCTGTTTGAAGCATCGTTTCTGCACGTCCTCCAAAACCAATGCTACATGTTCACAACCTGCCAGTAACCACGAGGGGCATTGTTGGGACCATTCTGACCCACTGTAAGGTCACAGTGTCGTACGTGGTAAAAATGTGTGAAAGTTTCAAAGACAAGACACAACATGCTTGGTTTGGCAGCCTTCCAGACCATCTGCCATAACTCTACTGGTTTTTGTGCTATGACCTCAGAAGTAAGCAAACATTAACCTCCTCATGAGTTCTCTAATGCGCCCCCTAGTGGAATCCTCTGGTAACAATCGTAGTCCACAAGCTGGTATGTGGAAAATGACTCTGAGCTGGTTTCCTATAAAACCACAAGGTTAAAAAGCCGGTATATTCTCATTCTTGTAACACTGATTCAGAACCAAAGATCATTATGATAAAAAGACTAAAAACCTGTAGCTATAGAAACAACCGTACGTTGAAGAGAACCCAAATCCTAATGATTAAGTGTTGCATGACTTTTTGTGCTGTAGATATTGCAAGACTTGCAGGATTATGCTCTCATAGCTCTTCTTTAAGGGTCCCAAATGAATCATTAGAAGTGAAAGAAATTCTACCACACACTGTTATCTGTTCTGCTTTCTCTCACCACTAACAGATTTTTCACCCCAAAAGAAGCTTTTTATTGCTCAAGCCTTGTTCGAACTGTTATTAATCACAGAAAAAATCTCCTCTCTTCTTGTAGAGTTTTAGAAAAACCTGGCCTGGGTATGACTCTACTACACCTTCCCTCATCCGGTGGCTCGAGATCTTTAGATATTCTAATCTGCCCATATCATCGTCTACCAGCAGAAAACAATGGACTTCCTCTTCTAAAGAACCAAACACTGGTTCTCTAGAAGAGGAAGCTTGATTATACGTGTTTGCATGGAAGTACAAGCATCAGAATGGTTATTTATTCACTCTTTTTTATTGATTTCAACCATATTAGAAATCTAATGGAATACCAGAGGTTTGGCCATCGGTCAGTCAATCAATCTGTCAATCAAATAATTATAGACACGGCTGCTTGCACTCATTGTGTCTCCCAGATAAATAATTCAATCAGCATCAATTCTTAATTAGTCCACCCATCCACCCATCCATGAGCAGGTTGCGGGGGCAGAGATTGTAAGACCTCCCTCTCTCCAGGCGAGACTTCAGCTCTTTGACTTGTTTCAAGCCAACAGACAGATTCGATCTCTCCCGTGAGTTTTGGGTCAGAACGAGGCTGAACGTTGGAAAACATTCGCACCAGATGGACAAACTACTTCAGCTCCTTTTCAGAGAGACGAGCAGCAACTCCAATCTCCTGAATGTCTGAGCTCCTCACCCTATCATGAAGGATAATCCCTGCCCCCCCCCCCATCCAGCTTGGAGAAAACTCATTTTTTGGCTGCCTGTATTTACACTCTCACTGAAAGAATGAGATTGTAAATGCATATTCTGCCTTCCCTAGCAGCAAAACACAGATATTACTGAGCCAACACGAAGCAGCTGCAGCCCTGTCCTCTCCAGTAACTCTTCTCTAAATAAACTGAATCCCTTTTTTACGTGATAGTTTAATATCTTTGGATAACACATGAATGCTAACAGAACCCGATTTTGTGCCATAGCAGCCATGAACAGAACATGCTTCATGCTTCCAGTTAGCGTGTGCTAGCTAGCTCTTTCCTCCTCCGGTAGCTTGCATGTGTTTCTCATTTCATTGGGTCTTCACAGCACTTCCGGTGCATTCTATTTGAACTCGGAATTTCCGACTTCCGACGGAAGTTTCAACTGGAACGGCCCCCTGAAGTCGGATTTCCGACTGGGAAGTCGGAGGATCCTCACCAACCCCGACT
>JBBBVU010000018.1:2952094-2964862 GCA_037177055.1 Atherinosoma microstoma
CCTATCCTGGGAGCCACGGAAGTAGGCTCCGGCCTCCCCTGCGATCCTGGAATAATTGGGTATAGATGATGGATGGAGGACTGGGTTCCCAGCTGAATGAAGAATCCAACAAGATCATAGAAAATT
Source organism: Atherinosoma microstoma (assembly GCA_037177055.1). NCBI lineage: Eukaryota > Metazoa > Chordata > Actinopteri > Atheriniformes > Atherinidae > Atherinosoma > Atherinosoma microstoma. The sequence continues at coordinate 2,952,221 of JBBBVU010000018.1, forward strand.
GCTTGAGAAGCAATTAAAAGTCATTGTCTTGGGCTATGGCTTGTGATAGAATGGTGACCTCTTCAGGGTGTACCCTGCCTCTTTTCCTCATAGCCTATCCCCCCCCCCGCCGTGATTCTGCACTGAAATAAGTGGGTATAAATCAGGGCTACTCCATTCAGTCCCACGAAAGCCGCAATCAAGTGCTAATTATAATTATAAGATTATAATCTTATATTTATATTATTATTGATTAAAATCAGGCGTGTTGGAGCCTGCAGGATTGAAAACCTGCAGGACTGCGGCCCTCATGGGGCTAGGGTGGGTAGCCCTGGTATAGCTGAAGGATGGAGGAATGGGTTCCCAGCTGAATGAAGTAGCATGGAAGTATCTAAGTTGCCGCCATGAGAAGGACTGGTTATATTGTCCAAATGCTCCAGAAAGGAGCTTCAGGGCTTCTTTTATTATCTCATTTAGCCTTGGAAAGACAGAACTGTCCTTTATAAAGCAAATTCCAAACAAATTCTTGTTCCCATCTTCCTTTAAACTCCCCATTTTCCAATAAGATCATAGGACATTGTTTGGGAAACGATTCCAGGACAATGGCTTGTGATAGAATGGGGACCTGTCCAGGGTGTACTCTGCCCCTCGCCGAGTAGCTACTGGTATAGACTCCAGCCCCCCATGACCCTGCATTGGAATAAGCAGGACTGGATGGATGGATTTTGGACTGTTTGCTTGAGTAGCAAAACATCCTGCAGGGTTTGGTAAAGCAAAAGCTGTATGAAAGTAAAGTCAAGGCCAAACACTGCATTAAAACTTGAAACCCCAAATAAAGAATTGAACCAAAACCAGCATAATGTCATGATCACTATCTTTTCCTTCATTATAAGTATGAACCTGAGATTACTAAGAAGCTGGTTCTGATTGTACTCAAAAACAAGCTGTTGAAATGACGTCGGCTAAATTGAACTCTTTTGTGAAGCCGTGGTGGTTTGCAGCCCTCACACCGAGCCGGCTTTGTTCCAGCTGAAATCCCTATCTCCCAGCTCTCTCCACCAAGCAGTCGTAACACAATACCAGACTTTTGTACCTTTTTCGTTTATCTTGAATGTGTGGAATGACAAAATGAAAGCAGTGTGAGTTTGAAAGGAGTCTTTCACAGAGATGCATAAAATATCTGAATCCGCAGGTATTACTCTGCGGCGCTTGCTAGGATTTTCTTTTTTCCTCTCTCTTTTTGGGTGAGCTGTCAGGCCCCCAGTTTTTGCTCTTTTAGTTTACTCTGACCACAGTGCAATTTTCAGCCTCAGCGTGCTACTGTTCTCACTGGAAAAATAAAAAAGTCTGAAATCCCTCTGCCACCTACCTGCTGAGCTCCAAACAGCAGACAGACACAGTTAGTGATCAGCAGCTAAAAAGCCTGATATTTTTTTCAGTCTGTAAGAAAACAGGTAAAACAGAGGTTAAACTTATCGTGTTCGTCCTGCTGTGCCTGAGCGGTTTTTGCAACGTGGTGGGGAGGCAGAGAGGGCTGGCCCTATGGGCGGGTATATTCAGTCTGCAGTAGCTTTTAGGTTTAAAAACCTCCAAATGAAGCCCAGGACATAAGCAGAACATTGTATTACAATATACATTAAGACATAAAATCCCTTTAAATCTATTTAAATGACAGTTGAATCAAAGGTGCAGCTGTACAAAGGTGTGTGAGGCTATTAGAGGAAAATCTTCAAGAGATTCGTGAAGAGGGACACCACTGTTGTGATAGCATTTGGTAGCTCATTTAATCTATTAGGGAGCAGAGACGACCTCAGTCTGGACTATGATAACCTTGTGCATAGGGATGACGGCATCGTAATCCTTCTTTCACATATGTACGTACAGTAGGTATGTCCGTTTCAAACGTCAATGCCAATACGTCCACCAGAGTTCAGAGTAACACCTCTGACTTCTGACTTCATCATCAGCACCACCTTCTTCTTCTTTGTTCCTTTGGTGAGTGGCATATACTGCTCAACGTTGTCCCTGTGGTTTACGATTCCGTTTGCTTCATCAGGGTACGCATCCTCAAGGGCCCCGAAAAAACAAAACCAAAGTATGCACGAAAATGACACAGAGGATAGGCGAAATGCTCCGTATCCATCTTTTGCGTTGAGCGCTTATGGACCTTAAGATGTTTCTGAAGGGATTGCAGCGGTTGAGAGGATGCATGAGCCTGGATGAGTTTAGAAAGCTGTTCGCAGATTCCATAGTCATTCTACAGGCAGCAATCATTGCCACTTTCACAGATCAGTTCCACCTTACAGACGGAGTGTTTAACCCTACTAAGCCACCTCTGCCTTCTCACAAATGAGCCGAACAAACCAGCCTTATGCTACATTGGTTTGTCTGTTTTATAAAGACATTATTAAGACATATTTGTGGAATTAGAGGAGACGTAATGTTAATATGGTAGTGTTGAAAATTTGTGTCTGAAATATCCCACATACCATCTCCTCAGTTAGCCATAAGGAGTATACCGTGACCATACAATGTTAAAATACACAGAGTTGTGTTGTGTATGTCTGACTCAGCGCTGATTGTTTATACATCTAAGGATCACACTCTTGAGCCAGGACGCTAGCTTGATGCATGAAAGCTAACATAAGGCAGGCCTGTTCTGCCTCTGTTACTACCTCTTGCAATGATTCAGAAGTGTATCAGAGGGTCGGTAAACTTCGACCCCTCTTTCCATCTTTGCCCTTTCACAAATCATTCCGATCCACAATGAAGGTGCATTATCCCGGCTTGAAAGGGGCTAGTGACTTGAATTTAATTTGTGCACCCATGGGAAGCCTGAGAAGTTCAATAAAAAATTGAGTGACATTAGCACTGTTACAATACATCTGTCAAGATCGATTCAATGCTCAATGAGCCGTTAACATCGAAACTAATTGAAAATATCGATCAAACATAGCTATGGTAATCATTTGTAAGAGATGCTTAAAGCCTCATTTAAGCTCCCTTTATGTACATAAATAAGTACATTTATGTCAAATAATGTCAAATGTCGCTGCCTGCATACTGTCATGCATCCTTATCTTTGCCATGGTTGTTACTCAGTATATCCACTAGAGGCCAGTGCAGAGTTCAGAGTTAATCTCTGACAATAGACACTAGTTTCAGACAATAACAAACATGGCAAAGGTGGAGGCAACCATGATGATGTTAATTCTCAGAAACAAGCCGTCTGTGTGTCCATTAACCCGATAATACCAGATGTCCAGTGTGGGGGACGTGACATCATTTTACAAATAAATGTATGTAACTCAGTCTACCTTCCAAACACCTATACATGTTATACACCATTGGAAAGCAAATATTCTGGAGATTTGCGTGATGTATACCAGGGCTACTCAATTCGATCCTACGAGGGCTGCAGCTCTGCAGGTTTTCACTGTGTCCCTGCTCCAACACACCTGACCAAAATGCTTCATAAGCTGTTGGATCCAATTAATTTGAGTCAGGTGTGTTGAAGCAGGGAAACATTGAAAACATGCAGGACTGCGGCCCTCATTGGACCGAACTAAGTGGCCCTGATGCATACCATTCCAGGCTACAATTATAACCATATATTCAGTAAACACTTATTTCATACCATTCGCAAATGTAAAAGTATATGCAATGTACTTTTGAAGCTATACTGTACTCCAGTAGCAGATGATACAGCAAAATAAACGCTTCTGTTACATCAGCAAGGGTCCAGTAAAAGTAGTCCAGTAAAATAGTTGCTCCACAATAAGTCTTTTATCCATAGCAAACCCATTTTAGGTGAACTATGGCAGGAGTTTGGGGATTAAATACAAGATGGATTTTTCTTCTTTGTTCCGTTAGCTGGTCACGTCAGCTATAGTGCACAACACTATCCCCACACGTTCTGGTGGTACGGCTTCCTTTTACTACATCTGGGTATGCATCTGCAAACTGTTTGGAAATGGACTAAGAGGACACAGAAAGAAGACAAAAGGCTCTGTCTGTATGCATAAATAAGGGCTTAAAAAAGAACATGCAGATGTTTTTGGATGATCTAATCAAAATCCTGCTATGACAGAGTAGTGACATCGACAAACATTAGATTTTTATCCATTAAATCCATGAGTATCGTGACTATACTTGTGTCCTTTTTTGCTCCTGTATGCAGCTGTAGTTATGGACAATCTGTCGGGTTTCACTGTGCAAGCAGGGAAGCCTTCTAGATGTGTATAACAGTCCTGGTGAAAGATAACCATAGCCTGTCCCAAATGATGCGTTGCATCCTATTGGTGACAGGCTGATTAATGTTATCCACTTGACTTATTCGTACCCTCCCATTAAAGCAGGAAAAAAAACAGCTGTCACTGAAATAAGCTGGAACTGACAAAAGTAATAATTAATGAAAATTATGACATTGTTTTTTAATTGTGGTTCCATAGAAATATTTGTAAAAAATAAGCAAAAAATATGAGAAACTAATCAACGTTACATCATTAAAAAAGCTAATATATTGTTGAACAATCCTTTGAGGCAATCAGGTGTTTTCTGTAACTCTCCATCAGACTTCTACACCTGGTGGCAGGTATTCTGGCCCACTGCTCATCAGCAAAGCGCTCTCATTGGTCCAGGACCATATTGTTTGTTTGTTTTTTATTTGTTTGTTTTTTCAACTCAATTGAATTAAAAAACAATGTCTTATTTCTCTAAATTATAATTTAGAAAAATGATTTATATTTAATTTGATTTATATTTATTAGTACTTTTTTCAGCCTCCAGTTATTTGAATTACTAGAACTTTGCCTTTTCTTTAATGAAAGGGGATGAATCACCTACAGGCAACTGTAGGTGTAACTGATTCTTGTATCGCAGCATTTGGATTCATTTATGTATAAATGAAAGCACACAATGTTGCCTCAGTTCGTGCTGCTAATTCACAAAACAGCATCGACTCTGTTGCCATCAACGGTCTCCAGGTTGTCTGCTGGACTCTGGAGTCTCAGCCGGGGGAATTCATTAGCCCAAACTGTCAGCCGAACCAGGCTTCTCATTGTTTTCGGGACGGTTAAACTCTGTCAGAGCAGCATTTGTGACCAGCTGCTGTTAGTTTGCAGATTTCCCATTTGCACTCTCGGAGCGCTGTGTCACCTTGTAAATGGCAAAATCTGCATTGCCTCTTGGCTCCAGTAAACAAACCCCAGCTCCCGGTGTTCCTGCCAGCCGAGCTGATCACACAATGCAGCCAAATACAAAGAGGAGCAAACAGCGAGACCAGCTTGCTCCTGCAAATTAACTACACTTCCTACGCCTTACGCCCGTCGTATGTGTAATATCGGCCGAGGTCACAGCGGGTCCAGTTTGTAATATGAGAAAGAAAAAGGAAGAAACTGCAAAGCAAATATCAAATTCAGAACCTAAATTGGAAAATCTCGAGACGGCCTGCAGGGAGGTGTGAAGGGGTCATCTTCCTCAATCACACGATCAAGATTATCAACATCACCCTAAAACCTGCTTACCGTTACTCACAGCAAGTGGAGATGAAGGAAGAAAATGTTAGATCAAATTTTGATTAAAATGCATCAGGTTTGTCCGGCCCTTTCAAGGGAAAGATGGTGTCATTGTGTAGAACGAGGCTGCCTGAGTTATACAAAGCCTTATTGATGGTAGGGAAGGGATTCTAACAAAAAATGACAGCCACTAACATAAAGATAAAAGCCTTCACTATCTCTCCCTCTTTTCTTCCTCTGCTTCCCCGCCCATCCCGTCCACTTTCAGATCCTCTAGTTTTTTTTCCCCCTCAGTGTAAGTGTGATAAAAGCAGGCAGACCTATGACTCAGGCTCCCATCCCACACTCCGATATGAATTCAGAGAGCCCAGGCCGTCCCCTAATCTCTTAATGCATGTTCCCTCAACCTTGGCAGGGTCATGGGAGAAATAGATGGAGCCTTATCAGCCTCTATGGATTTATGGAGAATTTTTTCTGCATCAGGTGTGTTTTTTATAAACCAGACTGTGTGTGCTTATACAGTATGTCCCTCTGTTCATGTGTGTGTCCTCAAGGGTTTTTAAGTAAGGTTATCTGAGATGGTGGTAACTGTATAGGTTTTTTTTTTCACTTTAATTTTTTAATTAGCAAATCAGTCATTTTGACGTCAGGGGGCCTGATTTTGACAAATTTATGCTTGTTTGCTAACCTTCAGAAGCTCTCTTTTTCTTTCTAGTTTAGCTAAAATAGTCTTAAAGCAGGGCTAAACAATATATTCTCTAAATGATATGAGAATATTATTGAGTGTGACAGAAAATAAGAAAATTAAGACCCTTCTCTGAAGTTTTGTTGCCCATTTTAAGCCGCTTTCAGACTTGTGTTGCGGAATATTGGCGGTAAAGTCCATCGGCTATTTTACCGGAGTCGTCTTTTCAAACATGTCGCTTCCTCGCAGACTTTTTACGTCCCGCTACGTTCAGATATGGGGAAATGTTCCCAATAAGTCGATTGTAGAAACAGGGTAGGACGTCTGTTGAGACCTGTACGGAGCATTTCCTTTGCAAATGACTTGCTGCAACATTTCGCTCTCATGACACGGAGGCTAGCCGGTAAATGTCCGCTACAGCTCCGAGGTGAAAGAGTTTAACATTTGTCTGAATGCAAATGGTATAAAAGATAAAGTCTACAGCATTACAGCTTTTCAGAGCAAGTCTGAAAGGGACTTTGATGTCTTTCAGCTCATATGTCAGTGTCTGGTTAAACCAGTATGATGTGATTAAACCAGTATGATGTGATTAAACAATCATAATTTAAAGACTATTTAAAAATCAGCTTTTATATGTTTTATTATTTCTAATATTGATATTCACAGCAAAATATTTGAACAACTGCTGTGCTACGTTTATACTGCTGTTAAAAAGCAGGTTAAAGTATCTGAACATATGAAATACAATACTTTCTATTCCTTATTGAATTCTGCACGTATAGTTAAATGCAATTCACAGTGCTTAAAATTTTAATTGTTGCCTAGCACTAGTTGTCCAATTGTAATATTTATTTCTGTTTTATATCTTTAAATGCACGACCATCACTGCATTTGTTTGTCTCAGATGTCGGGAAGAAGCAACTCATGATGGCGCTCAACGATTAATGCTCTCAAATCTAACAAATACGCTCTTGATATATGGCAGGATAATACCGCCATACTCTCACATCTCACTCTGACCCGAGCCGAAAAGTTGAGAGCCCTGCGGATTGATTAAAATCTAGTTTTAATGTTTTTCTTAGACTTGCTAACACTGCAGCAAACAAGGCTAACGTGTTAGCTAACATGTAAGCACTATAGAAGAGTTTCTTATACAAAAACATTCCTGGATGAATGCGCATCTGTGGGGTAAAACTATGGTTCCTGGTCATAAGATTGTGATAAACATATTTAATAAATGCACATTTTTAATTTTTGTAAATTTTTTGTTGCCTCAACGATGAAGTATTTCAATCATAAAACGCTGCGTCACACTTCAGAGACTTGTGGAAAATATTTATAAACCTTCCCCTGACAGAGACAAGACAACTCAAACCAGTAAAAGTGTCAGGAAATTTGAAGCCCTCCATAAAGACAGATTTAATATAAACACTGTCCAGGTCTAAGCTAACTGTCACATGAAATAGTTACATGGCCCAACTCATCATTGAAAATGTTTTTAGAATAAGAAAATCTGCCTGCAGGCAAGTCTTTAGATACATCTGTTTGTGTTTTTTTGTGTTGTTTAAACAGATTTAATATGACATGGGATCAGAGTTTTGTGTTTTGATACACAAAGTGAGCTTTGCAGAGACTTTGGGACTCAAAGGATCTCATTTTGCTATTTTCCTGGCCTGGATCCACAATCATCTTCCGCTCTCAGCAAAGCGATCCCATCGGAATTGTAAATAATTTCCATCCATTGTTTTTATGCTGTTGTTAAAGTTTTCTGTCATCTGTGTTTTGGAGCTTAACTCTAGCAAACAAACACTCAGTGAAGAGTACTTATGAGAGAGATGCCTCTCATTCCTACAGGGAGGCACTTTTCACTGATATATGTACAACTATTACTTCAAAATGATCAAGTATGTTTAAATACTTGATAAAATTGGTTTCTTTAGAACATTGCGCTGTGTTTTTATGGTCGGTCGACAGTCACCTGACCTGGAAATAACATCAGGCTGTTGTCACAACCGGAAAAGTGGGAAATGAGCTTTGACGGTACATGTGGAGAGGAGTTCAGCCAATTTCAACTGAAACATAGTCACCAGTGTTGCCAACTCTTCAGTAAGAAGAGTAGCTATTAGCTGTCCTAAAAGTCGCTAAATAACTAAATTAATCTAATTTGCATATTCAGCCTGGTACATATTGTAATGGACGCTGCAGCAGAGAGGAATAATGTGGTGGGAGAGGCAAAAAAGTGATTAAAAACACACCTTAAATAATTTTAGAGCAACAAAATTTATTAGTAATCACTAATATCCAACAGTAAGCCAGGAGGAGATCAGCCACCAGCAGCTTTGGACGTTTCACTCTCAGTCTGAGCTTGAAAGACAGGTTAACGTCTCCTGTTCTGACTGCAGCTCAGAGCTGCTGCTGCGTGAGGAGGACCAAGTCATCTTAGCGCTAATGGTAGAGGGAGGGGGAAGGGGGGGGGAGCGGCAGAACCACTGCTTATGTCGATCTCCAGAAATCTAAGAAGTCTCCTGTAACTCCAGAAAAAGTAGCTAGTTGCTTTTTTGAAAAAAAGTCGCTAGAGGGGTCTGAGAAGTCGCTAAGTTGGCAACAATGGTAGTCACACGGTATTATACGATATCAGCATTAAAAAAAAAACTAAAATGTCGACATTCCAGATATTTTCCAAGAGTATTAGAGAAAAATTCTCCCCGTAGACAAAGAAACTGGTGTTGGCAGCAGTTTACGGAGCTGTACATTAGATAAAGCCGAGCAGTGACAAGAACAAATGACGCTGCTGCTTGTAATGCTGTAATGATAATATTATGGCAGTGAGCAAAAGCTGTTCATTCATTTTTCTCCATTTAATCAAACAGTGACTGGGCTACACCAGTTCCAGAGACAAGCTGGTCTAGGACCAAATCAATCTGAAGTATAACTCACTTTACTGATGAGGACAGGACTGATGGATGTTATGGAAAGTCCTCAAAGGTGCTTGAATAATTATATTCTATTCCTAAAACTCGAATACATTTATCAAATTTATGTATATAGCGACTGTGTGCAGTGATTGAGCCAAATTGAAAGTATTGATCAAACATAGCTAAGTTGTGTAGCCATTTATCAGTTCTGAGAGAACTTGAGTCATTCCAATATGTTCACTGTCCATCTGGTTACGCTTGGTTTCATCATAATGGAAGAAGGAGGAGTAACAGGTTGATGAACTGGTCTATAAAACACTGAAGCTTAATTTGACAGATCAGCATTTTATTTTATCAACTGAACCCAATAAAGTAGTTTTTGTTCCTAAACTAAGTCGAGCTGAGTTGAAACATCTTTGTTTTCTTTCCTGTACCTGGTAAAGGCTTTAATTTCATATAGCTAAATCTTATTGTATTCATATTCTATATAATAAACTCATTTCAAATTTCTTAAACAACAAAAGGTTTTTATTAAATCATTCTATTCCAGTAGAAAGAAATGTATGTGCTTTAATGAACCTGACTGCTCTGTAGGGGTACCTCAAGGCTCTATTCTTAGACCACTCTGATTCACACTTTACGTTAATATCAATTTTTAATGCTTTTAGGTGATGTCGTAATCGTTACTCAGGCTAAAAATGTCCTGGCAACATCTCAAATTCTTACAAAAGTAATGAATTGATTTGGGGATTGGCTTAAAAATTGTGTTACGCATTGAATAAATGGGGAAGAAAGTAAAGAAAACAACAATAAAATAAACTGTTTATTATGTTTGCAGCCATGTCACTCAAAATTTTTTTTTTGTGAGAGGATGAACCTGTAATTCAAAAATAATTTAAGACTGTTTTGGAATCTGCATTATGTTTTCATTTAAAATGAAAAAAGAAGTTGTTAAATAGTTTAATTTAATCTACAAAACTTTAAACAAAGAATTTTGTTCATTGTAAAGGCTGCTTAAGACCACTTAAGAAAGCTTTTAAAGTCTTTAACAAGATGTTTATTTCATGTTGTTTATTGTAATATCCTGAAAAAAAAATCCTTATTTTCCAGAATTCTGCTCTATTAATTAATTAACCCGTTAACGGCTGAATTTATTTACAACAAAAACAAAATGAATGCAGTAAAAAATCAGGAACTATTTAGATGAGAATAAGATAAAATATAATAATAAGTAAAAATAAATAATAAATAAATGGAATAAAAGCAAATAAATAAATAAATAGATAAACAAAGGCCGGAGGTGGTTTAACACCACATTTCTACATGCAGTCCTGTGAGGAAATGGTCTTTTTAAGGGGGTCTTTTTCATTTTACACCTTAACTTTTCACTTTAATGTTTAAAGGAAAATCCATCCTGTGATGACTTCAACTTTTCTTTTATCCAAATTGTGTGAGTTTGGATTTATTCATTTATTTTCCGAACAAATTAAAAGCTTTGAGGCGTTTTCCTCTGGGGCCGTTCTCAGGACGGAGCCAAACAACAACAACTACTGTCGTTCAGGTCTGAAGCAGTTTGGCCGTGAGCTGAGTTCAGCCGAACCAAATGGATTTGGAAAAAGTTTATGAAACATTTGGTTTAGGAAAAGAGTGGAAGTTGTGTGAATTAAAACAAAGAAAGTCTGAACTGCAGCTATAGCTCAGTCTTGTTTTAAGGACAGACTTTCCCCTCCAACAATGAGGGGATGAAGAAAAGCAATTTAACCACACGGACCCCCTGGAGAAGTCGCACATCAAAGCAGCGGCAGCGGTGGCGGTGGGGGCCAAACCAGAGTCTGCTCAGCCCTTCGCCTGCAAGCAGGTGTAGGAGAGAAAAATATCAGCGCTGTCCAAGAGTACAGCGAGATCTCAAAGGACGGCAGCCGCTTGTTATCACAGGATGTTTCTGGCAGCTTGACGTCTCATCCCTGCTTCTGGGGAAGGAAAGACTGAGCCTGGGGAGGGAACGGACGGTGGTCAGGGAGGCTCTGTGACAGGTATTTTAGATCTTTTTATATCCAGGATGTCCATGGATCTGACTCTGACTTCTCAACCTGCTTCCTTCTTTTTCATGTTCTTCTAAAAAAAAATAAACCTGAAATTCCCCTTTAAATCTCTCCAAGAAGACCTTGAACGCTCCAAGTTCTGCATTTAACCAGCCATCAGGCCTTTAAATATCCAATGTTTCAACATGTTGACAGGCAACATATGGAGAATCACCGTACAATTACACCCCAAACAATCCCACTTTACTGTGTCTCCACTAAATACCTGCATTGAGAAGATTTCCCCCCGTAGAGCTCCTCAAAGTGGGAAAAAAAGATTGTCTGTATTTTGCAGCTGGCACCTCAAACTCTAATCTATGAGCTAACAGCATCGTTCACCTTCCCCACACATCACCTGCTAATGAAAAAGCCGGGCTCATATTTTCCTTTAATGTTTGCTTTATGCATTTTCATGACAACAGAACACAGATGGCAAATCTTCCGTGTCAAAGCGGATCCGCTCGCCATTTATCAGCCGGTACGACTGAGAGACGGAGCCGAGGTGTTGGAGGAGGAGGAGGAGACGGTGGGGGAGAAAGGAAAAGGAGGGATGGAGGGGGGGAGAGAGGGCATCTCTTACTCCTGGGAAGGTTAACAAGAGTTGGATCTGAACTTTGTGTGTGTGTTAGAGAGAAAATGTGTGTGCTGATATGTGTCCTGCATGTCAGCGTACCAGTATTATAGCCTTCTCTCCGGTTTAAGCATTCCCTCGGTTGCCATTATGGCCTAATAACCGTGTCAGTATGATTAATAGCGGGCGGCAGCAGTCTGATTGCACTCTCCCCTGACTGCAGGCTGGAGGAAACTACATTACCCACAATCCCTGCTGTTTGTCAGCTCTGCTTCCATTGAGCAGGAAGCCAACATGGCCAACGTTGGGTGGCAGTTAGCATCCATTCATCATTCCGCATGTTTGGTCATAATGGTCAGATCTGTTATTCTAGAGGTGTCAAACATATGGCCCGGGGGCCAAAAATGGTCCCCCGGAGGGTCCGTTCTGGTCCACAGGAGGAATTTGGTTAATATGAAAATAACATAGAAGATATTACCTTTGGGCTGGCCAATTAATCTGAACCAATAACTGATGTAATCTTGCTCAAGTCAATTATTTCAATTATTTCTCTTAAATATATTTTTTAAAAGTCATTAAATGACCATATATAGTTAGACTGCATGTGCTTCCTTTCACTGATTTTGAAATCAATATCTGCTTTTCTATTATGAAAAAGTTTGCAAAAACTTTTGGTTAGCTGTGAGGGCTAAAAATAAATAAATAAAATTATTGCAAATTAATTGTAATCGAGGTAACATGTACAATTAATCGTGATATTAATTTAAGGTTATATCGCCCAGCCCTATATTAACTGTAAAATTATAATAAAATGCACCGTTATCTATCTATCTATCTATCTATCTATCTATCTATCTATCTATCTATCTATCTATCTATCTATCTATCTATCTAT
>JBBBVU010000018.1:3018320-3029120 GCA_037177055.1 Atherinosoma microstoma
TAGATAGATAGATAGATAGATAGATAGATAGATAGATAGATAGATACTTTTATTGATCCCCTAAGGGAAATTGTGACGACTCAGCTGCAGCATAAATTATTGATTTAATCCACAGTTCAATGTTTCCTTTTAAAAGTCAAACTGTAATAGCATGCACGCTGTAAAAGATGAAGTAACATACGATAAGATGCAAGGCTATGACGTTTGGTTGATAAAACTATTGTTTGAATGAGCAGTTTTCAGCGAGCTGGGCTAACGGGGGGCGGGGCTACATGCACCCTAATGGATACCAGGAAGGAGACGACTACACTACAATGATTTTTACATATCACATGGTAATAAATGGTAAATAGCAATAAAATATATATTTTTCTCCCCACATTTTGTTAAAGGGCCAAATAAATAATTCAGATTTAAAAGCTTTTCTCTCCAATTTTTCTTTGGTTGGGCTTTAAAGGGTTAAAACTGTCGCTAACCATTACATCCGCTAGCCAGAGTCTACAGTGCAGCACATTTAGTCTTCCTTGTGGAAACTATGGTACGCCTCTGTTCCGCACCCAACGTTCTTTACCGGAAAATCTGAATGTACCGTTACATGTATATATGTATGTATATATATATATATACTGTTTGCTGTAATGGATTCTGTTTATGTACATTTTTTCAGCTGTTTTTGAAATTGTTTTTGTTTTTTAGATTTTTACTTCATCACTAGAGGTTGTTATTTTATATTGTGCAAAAAGATTTGCAATCAAAAGATTTTCAGTTTATTTGAATTTTTTTTTCATTAAAATGTAAAAAACCTAATGAGCACTTTGTCATGAATTATTTATTATGAGGTTAGTTTTCAGTAATAATTAGAAAACCAATCATTCTTTGAAAATGCATGAAACTTTTAAGGTTTTGTCATTTGAAGGAAATTTGAAGGATTTCTCCTTTTGAAGGTTTGAATTACTTGAAATGACCCCCCCCCCTTAACATATCATCATGTACTTCAGAGTCTGCTGTAATGACAAACTCTGACATCAATGTAAAAAATTAAATGAATAACTGTAAAAAAAATAATAATTATGAAATATAAATATACTATGTGTGTACATTAAGACAAGAGATAACAATGAATAAAAATTCACCTTCATCTTCTAGCTTCAGCACAGTTTACGATCCTCCAGACTTTACCAATATTTACCTCATTTCTTCCAGTAAACGTCCAGCCTGTCTCATCTCTTGTAGGATATTTTTTCAGAGGCTGCCACTCTTGTCTTATTCACTAGACCCCTCGCGGTGACTCCATCCCCCGTCCAGTCCCTCACAATCACCTGTCTGGCAATCAGAAGGCCAGATTGGACCCAGCTGCTTAAATGTTTTTCACCCCGCTGTCAAAACAGATGCATCTCGAGGAGAAATAGCCTGGGGCTGAATGGGAAACGGACCTCTGAAATTTCACACAGAATAATGTGAATTTTGTACCAAAACTGCTGGATTGACATCTCCAGCAGTCTCGGGGGGGGTCCCTCAGTCCTAGTCTGTGTAGTCTTGAGGAGCTCCATAGAGGCTATGCATCATTTTCAACCGGATAAGCCGTGTCCTAACATGTATTTCTACATACATGAAACCGACTTTTTCATTGGATATTTTGTCTAAAAGGGATTTTTATGACCAAACTTGCCAAACAAGTTAGATTTATTCACATAATCAGAGTCCAACATGGCTGAATGTTCGCCCGGCTTTCTCTAATCCAGCTCCGTCTCTTCTCCGTCTGCAGATCAGCTACCAGAGCATCGAGTCGTCCGACCCGGGCATCAACGTCCCCGGTCCTCGCCGCACCGTCTCCAAGCTGAGGAACGAAACCTACCACATGTTCTCCGGCCTGCACCCCGGAACCACGTACCTGGTGTCGGTCCGCGCCCGAACCGCCAAAGGCTTCGGCCAGACGGCGCTCACCGAGATCACCACCAACATCTCCGGTGAGGTTTGATCGCAATCCTCGTTCTCCGTGAGGAAAGCTGCTTTCAGGGGCGCTCGGGCCTGAACGGTTCGGGTAAAAACTGTTTAGTTCACATCAACCCAGCACGGAAAATTACAGAGTGTGTGCATGTGCGTGTGAGGGAAGGTGGATTCTGATGAGATGAAACATCATTGCGACGTGCACCTGTAAGACAGAATGTGTTGGAATTATCCCAGAATCCACGAAGAAGAAGTGGGAGGATAAAAAGAAGAAAGCATGGAAAACACGTCCTGCTTTCTCCTCCTTTCTAAGGACTGAGACGGTCCTTGGTGCTTTTTTTTTTTTAAATTCAGTTTGCCAGTTTAGTGTTTGCAACAAAACCTTGAATTGATTTTATTTATAAGGTTAAAATGTGAGAAATAAGAGCGAATACTTCCTGTTTGCATGCTAACGCAGGTGTTGCAGGCTGAAAACCCTGTCAGGAAAATGCCTGGCAAAGTGAAGACGCTCAGATGGATGGTGGTCATTTGTGTGGGGTTTTTTTTGGCAGGATCAGATTGCACATCGTTATCTCTTCTGTTACCATGGTGATGGCTAAGTTTGTACTGGTGTTGATCTTGTTAATGGGATCTTTAGAGATGGGTAATTTTTCAACTCGTCATTTAATTGAAAGAAGTTGAGAAGTTAATAGAGCCATCGTCTCAATATGCTCGTTTTAACCAACACCTGGTAGTAAAGCATCAGTACGATCACAGTAACCCAACAGACACTTCACTGTTGCTATCCTCTGCTACAGAGAGAGATGTGATGCTAATAGAGAAGAAATATAAGACACATTCTCAGCTAACTCCTCCAGGTGAATAAGCAACAATGAGGTCCGGTTGAACCTCTGCAGGTAAAGCTAGCATCATTAGCATCATATCAGTCCACCATGATGATGAGGAGTCAGTAGAGATGAAGCATCTCACAGAAGCTCCATCCACACTTCAGCTGCCAGTAATTAGCTTTGTTACCATGGGAAGGAAGACGTTAGATGTGGAAAGCAAATATCAGACCTCATCTCAAAGATTACTAAAGACTATATATACATATACATATATATATATATATATATATAAACACTGTCAAATATTGGTATCGATCAGATACCAAGTAAATCCAGGGCAAGTATCGCTGATACTGATTCTTTTAGCTTGAAATTTCAAGCAAAGCCTGCTGTTTGTCTGGCTCTCATTCACAGGAGATTAAAGAGAAACTGCAAGAAAAATATGGATTTCATCGCGTTGGTATCAAACGATACTGACACTAGCCTTGGTATCTATACTATCAATATTTGGATCGATCCGCCCTGCCCCTACTTGATGCCGATCCCTAGTTTACATATAAATATACAGTTAGGCTATGTTCACACTACGGCCAACTTTGGCCCAAATCCGACTTTTTCGTCCACTTGTGACCCAAATCTGATGTTTTTATGACAGTCTGAGTCTGACGGCACAAATCAGATTTTTATGGCATAACGAACGGGGCAGTACCATGGTAACCATGGGGACAGTGTAGTGCCGTATAGCTCATGTACAACTAGTGAACAGACCAAAGAAGAAGAAGAAGCCATGATTTATTTAATCACCACAACCGTCTGCCTCGCTGCGTCTGTTCATGTCTCCTTCTGAGAACAAACATCATCACGATCCTCTCCGTCGTCTCCACGTTTGTTATTGACTGAAAATGTGCTCAGAACTCTGCACTGCCCTCTAGTGGATATATTACTGAACAACCATGCCAATGTAAAGGATGCATGCACCGATGGACCTACTTAGGTACGTGAAGAGAGCAGAAATTAGGCTTTAGTTGCCGACCTTACCGAAGAACGTCTCCTCCCAGCATTTTATTGAAGATTCTGCCTTTGATACGATGTTCGGTTTGCTTCCTGCGACATTTCAAAAAGCTTCTTTTTAAAGGAACGAAGCAGTAAAAGACTCCTTTCTGCAAAAAAAAAATACCTGTGTGGATGTGGTCCTACCTGAGGCTACCAGCTAGATACACCAGTCTATACGGAGGCCCCTGTGGAGCACTGTCGGTGTATGCGTTACAACCTACACCATCCTCTGCTCAGCGGGCAGCCGCCTCCTGCTCCGCTCAGATAGCGAGCATCAAAGTGCAAAGCTGCACCATTAGCCTTTTCATAATTCATCGGGTTTAACCACCCGGACGTGCACGGGCTCGAGTGCTCCGTGCGAAGCAGACCTCAGGCCGTTGGTGTGTGTGTGCTTTTCAAACAATGACGAACTGTTACACAAGCCGGCTTTTACGTTGGAAGCAGAAACATCCGCCTCCACCAGTCCTCCGTGTTTCTGTCTGAGCTCATCTGTTGTACCAGAAGATAGCCGTTTGCTTTACTACATACTCCAATTAATTCACTTTCTGTAGTAAACAAAGGAGGCAACGCTCAACCTTCTCGTCCCCAGAGCTGCTTATAGGTTGTGCAGCTTTGAGATGTGCCCTAATTACACCATAAGATCCTCTTGTTTTCTCTGTAGTCAGCTGCTGTTTCTAGTCATCATCAGTCAATGGCACTGTGTGGGAGGCCTCCACGCACTGATACACCAGGGATGTGTGTGGGTAATGAATAAAGATAGCTAACTTTATCTTCTCATGTGGCGGTAAAAAAAAAAAAAAGCTAAAATATTCAAGCAGAACTGAAGCTACAAGTCTGTTTAAAGTCCCACATCTTAAAGCGTGTTTGACATCTCCCCGGAAATTAGAAACTTGAAGCGACTCTGACTTTCTTCTGCAGTATCTAAGCTTTATTTATTTATTTATTTATTTTTGGCTGTGGCCTAACCGTGTGGCTTTCTGCTCCCAGCCCCGGTGTTTGACTACGAAGACATCCCGTCTCCGCTGAGCGAGTCGGAGAGCACCATCACCGTGCTGCTGCGCCCCGCCCTGGGCCGAGGAGCTCCTGTCAGGTACGTCCAACGCCAGCATTCACTCCACGCATCACACATCACGCATCCACGCGTCATTATATATATATGTCATAGCCTGCAAAGAGCTGTATGAAACACCAGGACTTTGGAGACTTCCTCCGAAGCTAAATCTATACAGAACCTGAGAGGTGTTCCAGTCATGCTAATTACAAGATAATTGTTATGAAGTCTTCAAAGGGACAGTCTGTATGAAGAAGCTGTGTTACCAGCACGTGTCTCTGGTTCTGTCAGACTTCCAGTGCTGTGTGTCCTTGTAGCTCAAACAGTGATTGGTAGCAGAACTGAGAGTCTCATCGTCCTCTTCCAGTGCCTACCAGGTGGTGGTGGTGGAGGAGGACGGCTCCCGTCATGTGAGGAGGAGGGAGCTGGGCACCGTGGACTGCTTCCCCACTCCAAACTCACACAACGAGGCCCAGGCCAAAGGGGCCCCGCATTACTACACGGCGGAGCTGGCCCCCAGCAGCCTGCCGGAGGCCACGCCGTTCACCGTGGGAGACAACCACACCTACAACGGCTACTGGAACAGTCCTCTAGACCCCACCAAGAACTACCTCATCTACTTCCAAGCCACCAGCAACTTCAGAGGGGTAAGAAATGACTCCGATGCCGGCGGAGGCTTGTGATCCTGCCGCTTACGCATGCACATGCACACGTGCACACTCATGCCTTTATGTTTCGGTTAGCTTGGCAGTCAATTTAGATCCAGCAAGTTTGGGAGGTAGGAGGCGAAACAGCCGAGGTACGGCTACAGAGAAGTCGTCTGCTTAGAGAAAACTGCCTTACCAGATGGAATCATCTACATTTTTGTCTGTTTCTAATGGTTTGATTAACGGTCGTGGAAGATAATCTGCAGAGTTCAGAGTTTTTATCTCATCGTTGCATCGTGACAAATCTTTGTCAACCCTGATACCACCCTGGGCCCACGCTTTGGACCAGGGAAATTCAATTCGGTCCTACGAGGTCCCCAATCCAGCAGGTTTTCAATGTGGTCCTGCTTCAACGCGCCTGCATCAAATTCTGCACGATGACTCATTAATTTGGGTCAGGTGTGCTGGAGCCGGGACACATGGAAGACCTGCTGGATTGCTGACCTTGTAGGACTGAATTGAACATCCCTGGCTTAGACCGTCCTACGGATATGATGTACCAGAGAGTCGACTAGGGGCCTTATCGTCACTCAACGGTGTCATGAATGTTTATGCGACAATTGACATTCAGAAAATACCGATAACAGTGTCGATATCCAGGATCTTGATGGTACCGGGGTGCTGTTAAGATTAGGAACCGGTACTCGGTAGGCTGTGCTGGTACTAAGGGAATCTCCCTCATACCATTCAGGGTCCTCTCCCCATTGTGACCTTCTTTGTAGTCCTTCTCTCATAAATCTAAGTCATCTTAAAGATTTCCTCTTTCTTCTTTTTATACCCTCCAAAGTTTTTCATCTCTGTATGTTTTTCCGAGTTGTACTCGTGTTTCCGAAGGAGAAAGAGGATTAAAAAAGAAACACCCAACTAATTATTTAGACGACTGTCCTGGATAAATTAGATGTTCCAAGGCTTACTGCGGACCGTGAGCTGTCATCGCTCCGAAACTGTAATTGCTCTGGCAAATATGCTGTCAGTGGGGCTTGAACGATGCATGATTGGTGTATCCACATGAGTAGGAAACAAACACACACTTTTCCAGGTCATTTTTCTTTCTGTCATGTCTGCGGGAGCTTCTTTGCTCGCTGGGAAAAAGTTTGATTACAGCAGAAAATATCCCATTACACAGAACATGAAAAGTACCAGCGTGTTGATGTTTACCGTCTGCAGCTTGTAGAGTCACTTCGTAGCATTTAGACTAGCTCTGAATACCTAAATATGTTGTTCACAATGCTCTGTTATTCAAGACTTTATTAGCATTTTTTTTTTGCTAATCGTTATTCCTGTTTATAAGTGATAAATAGGTAGCAGTAGCTTACTTTAGCTCTTGCTAATTAGCATTTGTTCCATTGCAAGCAGCAGCAGCTGTTTGCAGCAGGAATGTGTGAAAGCAGCTGGTCAGCATTGTGGAGAGTTTAGCAGCTAAAGAGCTCATTTTATTCTCTGGCTGCGCTCACATTTTAACCCAAACTCATTTTTCCCCTTCATGGCCTGAAAAAGGGGGGGAGGAAAATGGATGCTGCTTCAGCCACGTTGACATCCTGATAAAGAAACCAGCTCAGTTTTAATCAGTTAGTTTCATGAATATTGTGTCATTAATAGATGTGGGACGATGTCACGATTCCATTTCTGCTGATAAAATCAAAACATTTATGAGTGCAGTTTTGTTCTTTTCTACATTTTAACCTCCTGAACTTCTGCTTCTAGTAGGGATGGGCATTTTAAGTGAATTTTGAAGTTGACTAATCAGGACAATTAAAATCGATGAGTCATTAATGCGTGCCTTCCACCCACATAATCATCCTTTTTAAACATTGTGTGGGCTTAAAAGGTCTTTATGGTACAGTAGGAATAGGTAGACTAGAAATAGAGGGAGTAGCATGAAGTACAGGGAACCAGACTGGGATTCGAACCTGGGCCAGATGCATCGGGAAGCTCCCAGATAGCACAACATGTTTGACCCAAATGTGCATTTTTGTTTGGCCCAGATTTGGTCTTAACTTGTGGCGTTGACTAAATGTGAGTGTAGCGGCCGAAACTCATTCACATGACCACCACAAGGTCATTACCTTAAGGATGGCTTTCCTTATTAGGACCACGTCTGGCCCAAAAGATACTTGTCTTGATCCATGTCAAACAAACAAAAAGTAAACATCCAAATATCAGGTGTGCGGATGCAACATGGACATCTTTAATCATCCTTCAGATGTGATGCGGTTGCAGTAGTAGAAGGTGATTATCAAATCTGACTTTAAGGGAACACAACACGCTAATGCTACATGCTAACCCTGGACTAAAGGCCCATGGGAACATGATATGCTAATGCTACGTGCTAACTCTTATCTAAAGGCCCATGGGAACACAACTCTCAAATGCTACATGCTAACTCTATAATAAAGGCCCATAGGAACATGACATGCAAATGCTACATGCTAACTCTCATCTAAAGGCCCATGGGAATACAACTCTCTAATGCTACATGCTAACTCTAGAATAAAGGCCCATAGGAACACGACATGCTAATATTACACGCTAACTCTAGACTAAAGGCCCATGGAAACACAACACGCTAATGCTACATGCTAACTCTCATCTAAGGACCCATGGGAACACGACTTGGTAATGCTACGTGCTAACTCTCATCTAAAGGCCCATGGGAACACATCATGCTAATGCTACGTGCTAACTCTAATCTAAGGACCCATGGGAACACGACTTGTTAATGCTACGTGCTAGCTCTCATCTAAAGGCCCATGGGAACACGACTCGCTAATGCTACATGCTAACTCTCGACTAAAGGCCCATGGGTACACAACACGCTAATGCTACTTGCTAACTTTCGACTAAAGGCCCATGGGAACACAACACGCTAAGGCTACATGTAAACTCTCAATTTAAGGCCCATGGGATTCCAGCGCATATATACGTCATGACGTTCTCGGCGCGTCCAGGTTCGGGTCGGGATATTCCAATTGATTGCAACTATCATGTATACAGGAGTAAACTTGTCTGCTCACGCATGTAAATGGGGAATTGTAAAAGTTTCAGAAACCGGAATATTGACCTTAACCCGAATATTTATGGCATGTAGACGTAGTCATTGATGCTACTCCTGCTAAAGGACCAGTATCCACTGGGCCTGTAGAAGCAGCTGTAGCCAGTCGTTGCGGTCCTTCAGCAGCATATTCAGCAGCTTCAACCCTGTAGCGTTAGTGGATTTATGGATTCAGGTCCTTCCACAACATTTATCTTGGATCAAGTCTTTTATTGTGGCCTTTCATAAAGTTTATAGATCTTTAAATTTTGGGGTACATGTCCGACTCATGATGACATGTCTAGACTGTTTCTTTAGGATTTACTGGGTTTTATTCTCCTGACATGGCCGTTATTGTTCTGAATTCTCTCCATGATGGACTTCGATGTTCCAACATTCACCTCGGTTGATAAATGACTCAGTTTAATATGTTGTTGGTAGAATTTATTCCATTTATTTACAGCATCTCCATGTGTGAAAATGTATTATTTAAGCTTATATTTCTGCAGAAGTGTAGAAAAAAAAAAGGATTAATACATTTTCAACCTCTATTGTAAATTGAATCTTTAGAGGATTAAACAGGCTTCATATTTGATGAGCAGATCCAGTAGTAGCATCAAATTTAATGCAATGTGAAATGCCTCCTGGGAATGAGGATACGTTGCTGTACTGTATATCTCTCTTCCTAACAAGACTGGAGGCTCGTGTGCATTAAATTTCTACTTTAATAAGCTTTGGCATTTTTTCTCTGAAAGCCAAAAGGCCCACCTTGACAGGGAGCAGGATGGCACATGACACACTTCCTGCTGCTGCTTTAATAACCCCCAGGGTGGGAGTAAATATGACTTATCTGCCACTCTGGAACAGATGACAGGAAATGAGGATCCACTTGAAACAGATTTCCACTTTAGCTTTTTTTTTTTAAAAAGGGTAATTTGTCAACCTTTTTAGGTGAAAGGTAATTGACTCCAATCTCAGAGCGTAAATTAGCATAATTACCCGTTAAGGATGATTTTTACTTCCTCAACTGGCAACTTTCACCTGCTTCTTGTTCTGTTTCGGGATGCTGAAGAGGAGATGGGTGTACAAGCCGTACACCCACAGTGGAGGGGGATGCTATAGAGGTGCCTTCTGAATTATATTCATCACTAAACAAAGGTCTTGTGGATGAATAATTGCCTTGTCGTTGTGTGTTTGTATGAAGCCAAATAGATGAAGTCAACCTTTGCTTTCACCCACAGGAGACCAGGATCAACTGCATCCGGATCGCTCGCAAAGGTAAGAACCTTCCTCAGTTTCAGAGACGCTGCATCGAACATTTCACATCAAGTCGTCCTTATCAGTGAAGGCATGTGACGGGGCTTCTTCTCCGGCTTTTCTATCTTATTGATTGTTGGTTTGGTTTTTTTGCTAGCCAGATTATGATGGTTTACGGGACAAAATAAACGATCGGAGGTCTTGGTTTCTATTCCAGACATGAGAAAAACTTAATTATACGACAGTCCTTTGTGACAGGCATCATGGAGTGTGTTGTGGCTCAGAAACATCATATTATTGACCCAGATATGATCACATGCTGATAAAAGTGGTTTTATATAAATAAATTGTCCTTAAATGTGAATAAATCTAGCTTGATGTTGTTTGGCAATCATAAGAGAAATGTTGAAATGTAGAAAAAGTAAATGAAATTAAATTCCTCAGCGTGATCTTGGAGCACAAAATCTGTAGGAAACCACATTAATTGTTTTCGGGTTACTTTATATTGTGCCTTAAATTTAACATACATGAGTTACTGTGTAGAGGAGTGGGGAGAAACACACATAAAAGTCATATACAGACAATAAACACGATGCAGAAAAGAGCCAGTAGATTGACCAGTAATGCAAATGTAGACGTCACACAAATGAATTCTGCTTAATAAATCAAGCTCTAAAATGTTCAGTTTAAAATGGCTTAAATTATATTTCATTTACTTCCAAAATCAAGGATTTGTTTTCAGGAAGAAAAGAGGGGGGGTGGGGGGGATTTAAGAGGGGAACTGAATTTAACAATGCAGCATGTCAGGACGACTTTAAAAGTAAAAAGTAGAAGATATGGGGCAGGATCATATACATCTATCTATCTATCTATCTATCTATCTATCTATCTATCTATCTATCTATCTATCTATCTATCTATCTATCT
>JBBBVU010000018.1:3029380-3039727 GCA_037177055.1 Atherinosoma microstoma
TTACGTCTGGATGACGGCCGCTTTCAGGGAAATTCACTCATCACATCCCAGTGTGATGATCTGATGGGAGGATCGGTGCTGCACATCCCTCCAGGATACAAACTACAGGCGATATATTTTAGCAACAGAGCTTCTGTCGATCTCTCTTTGGTAGGTAGGTCACGAGCTCCAAGCTGTGCCGACAACTTCCATGAGAGTAGTTAGCTAAAGAACGATAGCTGCCAATAAGCTAGCTAATGTAGCTCCATTTAATGAGTCCAGTCTGCCCGTGTCCTCGCCTCCACCTCTCAAGATCTGACAAACCGATTAAACGCAACGTATCTGTCAAAGCGTCCTTTTATTTATTACAACACAGCGAGTTTTTGTTGACCCGTCAGCTGTTGCTGAACTCATTAACTCACGTTATTGGAGAGTCATCTGGTGGCCGACTATAGTAGCTACTACACTGTCCTGAGCACAGACAGAATGAAGGATTTTGACATTTTCCATGACTCTTTAACCAACAGCTTAAATTTATTTATGTAGTGGATATCCACAATCCGCCACTATTCATTCTACCTTCATTGTGAATGACGGGTTCGTATTGTTCGCGCGTTTAATACGCTCCAGTTCAATTTTTTCATCTTGAGCAAACAGGCGTAAAACGCTCGATTCTGGCGAATAAAACACTCGGTTCTAGCGAGTAGGACGCTCCATTCGCGCGAATAAGAAGCTCGATTGGGGCTTTCCGCGCCGCAAATTTGCGACAAACGCTCCGCCCCAAACAAACGGGCGTCTTTTCGCTTCCGAACATCGACTTAACATGTAATTTAAACGTGCAAATGATTTTACTCGCGCCCGGTGTGAACGCAGGGTCAGATCCGTTTTAGCAGTTTCCCCTCATGCAAGGTGTCGCATCTCTCCATACGTGCTCTCTAACATGTGTAATGTTGAATCAGAGGTTGGGAACCTTTAGGGAATCCCAACCACTGCAGGAGGTTGTCTCTGTGGCTGCTTTCAGCTCCCAGTTATCCTGGATCCTCGGGGGGGGGGGGCTCTGACATGGACCTATTGTTGTTTTGGGTGCTGCGGGGAGGAAACTCATGTGTCTGCCTTCTCTTCAACAAAGACTTGGGTGAAAAGGTGAAAGCAAACATGCATCTCCGTAGTCACTCTCTTTCACTTGAATCACCGACTCTGACATTTTGGCTAACCTCTCCAGGGCTCCGATTGGCTTTGAAATCCACAATCCAACAGAGTCTCTCTCCTGCTTTTTTTCTTTTTTTCTTTTCCTCCCCTTGGAGAGGAAGCAACAAGGGGTGTTTGCTTCAGAGACAGAGTATGATAGAAGGATCTCAGTTCAAACAATGAAGGGGAAGGGAGAGAGGCAGAGGTTGAAATGGAGCTTTTCCATCCATCCTCCCCACTGAGTTTAGTTTGTAGTGCTCTAGAGAAAGATGGCAGATGAATTGGACTCCTGTCCCTGAACTCTTTCATTTGTGAAGTGCGAGCACATCAAAGAAGCCACCTGAGTGTCACCTGAGTGGACGAGGTGGGCTGTTTGTAGCCGTGCGTATATGAGACGGAGGCAGGCTGACCCCGGAGGACATGCCGATGTTACATTTGTCTCGGAGGGGGCACCGGGGTGCCGTTAAAACCCCTTCCTGGCTGTTTCTCATTTCCTCTCAACAGCTTCCCACACATGCACGCCGCTGCCAGCGCCTGGCTGAGCCACCACAGAGGTGGGCGAAGGTTTTCGCTTGTTTTTTTTTGTTCCACATGACACCCGGGTGCTTTTTCTTTTGAGTTTTTGTCCTCGGATGAAAAATGTCCAGAATTAGCTGACAATGAGAAAACGTTCATTCCAGATCAAATCCTCCTGAACAGATTCGTCATTCTGCTACAGGAGAGGCTTTTTTTTTTTATTCACGTCAGCATGACATTCACATTTGCCTTTTGGAAACATTTGAAATTTTGGCTTAAAATCTTATTTGACAGCTCAAAGCAATCTCGTCATACCATGAATTCTCAGTTGGTTGTAGAGAAGCAAATATCTATTTAAGAGCGAAGATAAATAGGATGTGGTAAAAAGAGCTGCTGTTTTATTCCCTCTTTCAGTTTATTTCTCCAACAGAAACCCATTCTCTAGCGGCTTGCTGATTATTTTATTCTTTTATTTGGTGGCTTGTCATGAAGCTAGCAATAAAACATATGTCCTCACCTTCCTGGTAGGCTGAGAATTATTTTTTTTTAAAACTGCAGCAAATGTGTCGTTGATATTAGCTTACAGCATGAAAATTAGCTGGAGAACTTTAGCTATGTTTATTATGTTTAATTACAGTAAAACTTGTATGCATACACACATTTCCTCTAATAAAGGAGAACTAACTGCTTCCTGTATTTATTTATTATTTATTTAAAATGTATTTACATTTAAATTATATAATTACAATTTAATTATAGTTTATCATTAGAATTAACATATTATTAATTTTAATAATAATTAATATAATTTATTTACTGTATTTATTTCTAGCTTGTATTGTCAGATCTTTCTTGCATGAAAAAGAAACCTGAAACACAACGCATGAATACGCTCGTTTCCGCATGTGTTCATGTCTAAGTTTCGCTGGAAATCCATTCATTTCTAATCCTGTAAAATGTTTTTAATCCCACGCGATTTATAAAGAGAGGAAAGACTAAACAGTTATAGTTGGACAGGAAGTTAAACAAAGTAGCAAACAAGCAAAAACTATGCTAGCTTCGTTTGGGGAATGTTTTTAATCCCAAGTGATTTATAAAGAGAGGAAACGTTGAAATGAAGACTACACAGTTCTGAAGTGATAGAGGTTGTGTAATCTATGGATAAATGGATAGATTAGCATGACTTGTCATGTTATTCTGGATTAGTTTATTTTGATCCCTCAAAACAAAATCTGACTCAATATACGTTATACTTGTAGTTGTTTCCATGAGTGTGTGAGTTTTTAATTTTGCTGTGTATTTTAGAGAAACACTGTGGCCACGAAGTTGGAGGTAGCTACACGCTAACAGGCTATTAGCTTGTGGATGTTTGATCTTCATGTGAAGTACATGTAGATCACCTGTAGATCATGTAAAAGATAGATAGATAGATAGATTTAGCATGCCTATAATAGGTGTTATTTACAATGAAGTGACTGAAAATATAATCTACATTAAACATAACGAGTAACAGAATAGTTCAGTGGTTTGAACTGAAATAATTGCAGAGAAAACCTCAAACATCACCGATCAGAATGAGACAATTGCGCCACAATGTTCCAGGTAAGCCACAGTAGCAGAAGTAGCTGCGCGTCCTTGCTGGACGGGTCATTGACTTTTTCTTTTGCAGATAAATGTCGTCCGGGAGGAGTTTTCCAGCTTGTTGAAAGACCAACAGAATAATGGAGGATGCATGTATGGCAGATAAAAACATAGCAAAGTAAATGTGTGTGGATTGTTTAGAAAGGAAGAAGAGTGGGACATGACTGATGGAGGAAAAAGCAGTGGGATTCGACTCTACACTGAATTTATCTCAGCAGGATCCCTCTGGCTTTTTGTCTCTGCAGGCCACACAAGATTCAGACTCCTCCGTCCTCCTTCCCCCTGAGACCAGAATAATGCAACATGTCTCGCCTGATAAATTGCAGACCAGCACAAGGATATTACAAATGATTATAAAACATGTCACCCTCTATCTTTAGTGCGCTTCTATTAAGGCCAATGGATTTTCTGTGGATGACCGGTGTTGGATTGTTTGTGGTTTTTGTTTTTTTTGTGTGCAATGAAATTGACCACAATACTCAATTTTTTTTAAACATGGCCCCTAAAGGCAGAATGACTCACCCTGCATGATTTGTGTGATTGTGCCAAGTCTGAGGCTGTATTGTCTGCTAGGAGCTATAGCCGCCACCAATCCCTCAGCTTATCAGGCCAAACTCAGCATTCTGCTGCACTGTATAGGTTTCCATCCTCCTTCAGCAGGAGTAATAACTTCCAGATGAAGCATATTTGCTTTGCCAAAACACACAGACGTGTTGCCAGATCTTCCCGTTGCCAGACTTGTCAAAACAGACCCTTATGTGATTATTTTTCTCAGCATTTTGTTTTATTCTCAGGCTCGTTTGTTTTTCTGTCACCGAGTGAAAAGCTCGCTCATTTAATTCATTTATTCTTAGTGAAAATTATTTTCAGATTTGGATAAAACGCGAGCGGAAGCCCGGATGATTCAGAAAAAGAAAAAAAAAGGGAGATTTCATGGTGTTGGCTGTGGAGCGACGCTGACATATGGGGAGGAAAGAAAGAGCAGCCTGAATGAGAGAAGGCTTGATTAGATAACCAGCTTTGTCTCGCCTGAGATAAATTTGTTAGCTCCCCGTTGGAGACGCTCGAATCGCTGAAGTAAGCGCACGGAAACTAAGTTAGAAAAATGAAAACCACTAAACTAAAACCAGGATAAACATAAAAGTCCAATGCAATCATGCTAAATCAGATTTTTCTAAGTCAGGCAAACACATCCAGATAATGTGGTTTAAACTTGGACTGGCCATGAGTTGCATGCTACACAGTTGCTGCCAGGCTTTGACCTGGAAAACAGAAGAATCTGACATTTGTGTAGATTCATCCAGGTCCACTATAGTCCCGAAGAACCGGAAAAAAGGTTCTTAAAGAAGCAAGAAATCCAGTTTACAGTTGTGGTGAAGAGAAGTGAAAACGAAGCTAAACAATAACAAACCTGGACAGGATAGAAGAGGAAACCTGGAGGATTTGAAACTGAGGGATAATAAACGGGTTTCTGGAAACCTGGTGTGACACGAGGATAGGAAGCATGGTTAAGTCAAAGTACGCAGAGGGAAACAGGAAGCAAGACGAACCAAAATAAAGCCGGAACATGAAATCTTCATGATTGAATGAATAATGGCGGACAGAAAGTCCGACCTGAACACAACAAATGAACACAAGAGACAATAGAAATAAAACACAACCAGAAAGAAACTCGACAAAACCAGAACTCACAGACCATAATATTATATCCAGCTGTTAGGATTTGAAGAAGCCGATAACAAGCCAAAATCTTTTATAATAAAAAAAAGGCTGAAAACCACAGACGTGTGTTACATTCACATAAAAAAATCTGTTCTTCTGAATTTACAAAACAATTAGAAAATCCCAGTTTTTAGGGGATAATGTGTTCTGCTTGTCAGCTGGATGAAGAGGCTTCTAAAAATGCTTCTGTTTCCTCCAAGTCATCAAGTTTCATTCATTTGACACATGGGGAGATTCTCTCGTCTCGAAGTTACGTAGACGGTTGTAGTTTGTTGACTTTGTGAGGACAACTGAGGACTTTACAGGTGTTCAGGTGGAAAACCCGATCGGGTCTGCTTGACGTAGTCAGGTTTCTCCAGGATCAGTTGGTCGATACGTTCAGGATACGCATGGACACAGCAGATTCAAATGAATGAGTCATTAACAAATGGGCAGAACCAGACAACGAACTGTTCGAGAACCATTTGATCTGAATCAGGTTTGCTGTGGCAGGAAAACATCTAAAACCTGCAGCAGGAAACATCTAAAACCTGCAGGACAAGGAAACATCTAAAACCTGCAGCAGGAAACATCTAAAACCTGCAGCAGGAAACATCTAAAACCTGCAGCAGGAAACATCTAAAACCTGCAGGACAAGGAAACATCTAAAACCTGCAGCAGAAATCATCAAAACCTGCAGGACAAGGAAACATCTAAAACCTGCAGGACAGGGAATCATCTAGAAAAAATCCTCACATATTCCATTAAACATAATCTACCTTCCATGTTACAGAGCTTGTATTGAGATAAGCTGACGTCATCACATGTGCCTAAATTCAATAATGATTCATTGATAATACCTACAAGCGGCACATTTATCTCATAAAAACACAACAGTGTTTGTTTCTTTGTAATTATCTCATTAATTCAGAAAAACTGTTTTTAGTCTGTAGAAACATTATGGGGACATAAAACTGTTCCTGGGTTGAATCTGACCGTGCTCCGTATGAAAGGGGTCATGTGTTCAGTTGTATCCGGGTGTCTGATCTGAACCACGCAGACTTTCTGATCACAGTAGCAAATTTTCTCTTCAAAGCAGACGTTTTTTGTCCAATATCTGGCTGAAAACAAAGGTCTGCTGACATTACAACTAGCCTATTAACAAGCTAACTTTGGTTTAGCTAACTCAGTGGTTCCCAAACTCTTCCTGCAGAGCCCCCTTTTCATTGACAACTATAATCCCACTACCACATGCACCCCGATGCTAACAAAGAAACATGCAAAGAAATTTGCCACGAAATAGTCTTTAGTTTAATTGACTGCTACTTCGTTAACAATAATTTTAACCGTGTCAGTGGCAGAAGGAATTATCATCCTCTGCTATAGTGTGAGATGTTTTAATCCAGGAAACTACTTTAGGTGAGTCGAGCTTTCGATTAGACGGATGGTGCTTTAGTAAAACTACAGTTGAGTAGTTTATTTCCAAAGTTATCAACCAGCTTTTCTTTGCGTTCAGGATGAGAAGTCCTAAAGTGGTTTCATGCTGTCAGATGTTGATATTTTGAGACATCGTCATTATCCACCATTGACCATTCCCATTACTGGACCATTACCAGGTCAAGCTTAGGGCCAGATATGCACCATCATGTTTTCTTGTCTTTTATTTTGGTGGTTAAAATCTCAGTTGTTGATGCATCAATAGCTGCGTTTCCATGACAGTTTTTCACAAAATCAAAGTGATATTTCTACAAATTTTGACTAAGTACAATTGCGATTTGCCAGTGTTTCTATTAAATGGTGTTTAGCGCAAAAGCGGTAATTCTCGTAAAATCTGGTCCCGCGAGACTCCACTCTGAGGAAGATGGAGATACAAAACATTTTATGTTTTGGAGCATGTCTCTGTTGTTTGTTATTGAGGATGACGGTTTTATTTTTCTGTTTAATTATTTATTTTTAAAAAGATTCTCGTCTCCTCCTCCGTTCGTACGTTCCGCGCCTTCTTTACTGAAAACAAACTGGTCATGTGACGTCCAGTGAAGTGGAAATGCAGAAATGCGGAAAAAGTGTTTTGTATCTCCATCTTCCTTAGAGTGGAGTCTTGCTGGACGTTTTTTCAAAACGTAGGTGTTTCCATTACCAGATTTTTACTGCGATATTTAGGTTTTGCGCAATTCTAGGGGTAATGGAAACGCAGCTATTGTTTGCTCATTGCTACTTATATAAGTTTGTCCATGTTTTGCTAGCAGTGCAAAAACCTGCAGGACAGGTTTTATTTAGCCTTGCCCCGATGGGATATTTGTGGAAAAAGGTTTTTTTTTCTTTTAAAAATTCCGTAGTTTCCAAACTAATGACAAGAAAGATAGATCTAAAAGAATATTACTGGTACTTTTAGTGTCATTATGTGGAAATTCAAAGCAATTATTCCATGAAAAATCTGCTAAAACCTGCATTTGTCACAATCTCTATATTTAAGAACGTTGGTTGGTTCTTTATCATGTTTAGCCGATGTTATTAAGAGCCATTGTGGAAGGTCCAAAGAGCCACTTGTGGCTCGAGAGCCGCAGGTTGCACACCCCTGCATTAAAGTAAATTAAAGTGTTACAATAACCAAGCTCAGACACTTTGTTCCATCTCAAATCATTTAATCTACAGTATATCTATAGATATAGATATAGATTCATGTATTGTTCCACCTCTGCTACACCACCTCCTCACATCTCTGTCTTCCTTCATGTCCAGCTGCCTGCAAAGACTCCAAGAAGGCTCTGGAAGTATCGCAGCATGCCGAAGACATGGGTCTGATCCTGGGTGCCTGCGCCGGAGGCCTGGTGGTCCTCATCCTGCTGCTGGGGGCCATCGTCATCATCGTCAAGAAGGGGTAAGTGGCTGTTAAAGGCTGATGTAGCGGTTTATGGTCTCAGCTCCCATTGTACCCCATCAAGAGGAGTTAATCCATCTCCGTCCCACTTGGCAGCGAGCTTCTACCGAGGACAGCATCCTGCAACAGGAGTAAATTACAACCTGAGTTAGTGGAATGGAAGAGCATTAATCCTCAACTCTGCCACCACCGCCTCAGCCCAGCTTTTGTGTTCATCTCATCTTTTAATTTCAAGGTCTGCATGTTGGCTGAGCGCATCCACATGCAGGCCGCTCGCACCGGAGTCGCTGGCGTCGTTCCACTTGCAAATTACCTCGCTACTCTATCGCACCGGCAGTGCATTCTTCCCTGCTCGCCGGCCGGGCGACGGCGGAACACTCATCTGAGTGTGAAATATTTCATCAAGGGGCATGTTATTCCATTGCCCACTCAATTACATGAGGCGAGCAGCTGTGAGGTGCCAGCGGATGAGCTGGTAATTGGTTAGGAAGGTTGTTTTTATACAGTTACAGGGGAGACTCCTCCACCTTGAGGAATCTTCTCGGAGTGAAAGGAGGCAGATTGAATGGGGACACCTGGAAGGAGGCAGGGACCGATAAGCCCACCAGACCAATCTAACAGGCACAATAAGAACTTGACTGGCACACGGGGGCAACAGGAGCAGACCGGTTTATGTTTAGCCACTAGATACTCGGCAAGTCTCCGCATGAACAGTGTCATTGTATATGTTGATGTGAGCCGGAATCAGCAGGAAAATCAGAGATGGTGGCAGATGCATTAAGTTCGGCATTTTTACACTTTAACACCAAACCCAATGAATGATGGCGGGGAAGTTCTGATTAGTTTAATATGAAGGCTTTATTTGGTTGGCCTTTTAACTAAATGTAAAGGGAAGAAAAATCCATATATTTAATGTGTTGTTTTAGGGTTATTGTAGTTCAAAAAGTTTCCACCAGGGGGCAGAAGACAAGCGTCAGATTGTGTTCAACAGGGTTTTAAGCCAAGTTTTAACCATAAAGTGATGCAAAAGGTCTCAAAACTGCATGAAGCATGAAGGAGTTAAAGACGTACTACAGAACTTCTCAGATTTTCTCAGTAATGCGTCTGATATCGACAGCTAATCCAGCATCATCTTCAGCCTAGATCAAATCAAACTTTATTCATAAAGCGTTTTTTCATGTCAGGGGGCAACACAAAGTGCTTTACACAATAAAAAATGCATATAAAATAAAACAAGCCTTCATACTACAAAAAAAGATACTGTTGTAATTAAAAATACACTCATTATATTCTCTTCCACACAGTCATACACACACACACACCGAAATAAAGCCCCCCCCCCAGTGAGGAAACAATGTCGTTTGGATCCATCCACACCAGTGGTCGGTCCACACATGTCCACAGAGGTCGTCGCCACAGCAACCACCCCGATGGAGCCCATAGGCCGGGTCGGGGTGCAGGACCCTCCACCATCCAGACAGGGGCGATCACCACCAGTGGCCTTTCATGGGGGGGGGGCAGGCAGGGGCATATCCCCGGATAGGGGTGGCATATATGAATGAGACCTTTTTTTTTGATGAGTTATTAGTTAGATAGATAGATACTGTACATGGAGAATGATTGGGGGATAATTCCACGTCGTCATGGTTTAAAGACCATGATGGGAACATTTTAACACTCACTCCATTTTGTCTTTCTGATGCCCATCTGAACACACCAGTCACCTTTCTTTTTTTCTCCTCACTCTCTTTCTCTCTCCCTCCTTTTCCTTCATGCTAATCAGAAGGGACTTCTATTCTTACCCTTACTACCCGTAAGTTACTCCTCTCTCCCTTTGCTCTACATCCCTCCCCACCTGTTTCCCCTTCGTAGCCCCAGAAGCACTCCAATGCAGCCCCCCCCCCCTCACCATCCTCCAGTACCAGATACTCCACCCCTACCCTCCTCCTCAATATCTAGCTATCACCAAATCTCCCTTTTCCCCCCTCGTGCTGTTTCAATCTTGCCCCCCATCCTCTCAGTACATTAACTCATCTGCTCACCCCCACCCTCGTATCTCCTGGCCTGTCTCACTCTGTTCTCTTCCTCTATCACTGCTCTTCCTTTCTGTCCTCCCACCTCTCTACAGCAGGAAGAAGGTGGCCATAAACAAGGCGGCCATGTCCTACAGGCAGGAGAAGAGTCGCAAGCTGAGCTCTTTGGACTGCAGCATGACGGAGCAGAGCACCCTCCAGCAGGATGAGAGGATGGCCCACTCCTTCATGGATGCCCACGGCTGCAACGCTCGAAGTAAGACGGCCAGGAAACATATGGGTCTGGAGAGAAAGCAGCTTTCTCCTTCCTGACCTTTCAGCCATGTTTACTACGGGTGGGAGAAAAAAAGTGAAAAATCTAAAAAAAAAAAAAAAAAAAAAAAATTTTTTTTTATTATTACATTTTATTAG
>JBBBVU010000018.1:3079454-3090491 GCA_037177055.1 Atherinosoma microstoma
AAGAAATATATGCATTTAAAAAATAAATTCTATATTTTTCATTTATTTTATATATTTTCTATAAAATTTATACAATAAAATTCTTCTTTCCAAAGAAATACATGTTTTCAAAATAAATGTTGTTAATTTAAAATGTATCTATAAAACTGATCTATTATATATCATTTTAAATCAGTTTCATATATATTACATATATTTTACTTTTTATGATGTAAATTATTTTTTGAATAATTAAAAAAAGACTTTGAACAAATTTAAAGTCTTTCAAAGTTTTTCTTTGGAAATTTTTCTGCTTTTTTAAACTAATTTTTAGTCCAGGCATAAAAAATGCTCCTAACTCAAGGACTGACCCGGCGTTGTGTCTTAAATAGCACAACTCCTTTGTTTTGTATTTCCATGAAAATGTCAAAAGTATCACAGCTGGACAGAAAACAGGATTTTAGCAGCAACAAGGTGATTTACTGAGAGCTGTTAGCTGGAAACTTGCTGTGTCTCAGCGTGGAGACGAAACTGGACAAAAGAAGAAGAGTCAGGATCTACGGCAGATTAACAGGACCTGAAATCCAGCAAAGACCTGAACCAGGACCTGAAAGATGCATCTGGACTGTCAGTCGATCCATCTACTGTTGGCAGAAGCCTCATCAGAAATGGTCTCCATGGAAACGTGGCTGTCAAGAAGCCGTTCTTAAGGAAGGGAAACAGAGAAAAGGATGAGGTAGGTCACATGACCCAAGACCTGGACTGAAGATCAGTGGAAACGGGTCTGATGGAGGGACGGATCCTCCCCAGAACCCGGACCTCAACAGGTCTGATGGAGGGACGGATCCTCCCCAGAACCCGGACCTCAACGTGGCTGAAGCAGTGTGGGATCATCTGGACAGAGAACGGAACAAAAGGCAGAAACATCCATAGCAGAGTTTTGGAAAGTCCTTCACGGATCCTGGAGAACTGTTCCTGGAGTTTATCTAAGTGATAATAAATCTGCTCCAGGAGGTTTCAGACTGCACACCTGTTTCCAGTTTTCCTGCTACAGTACCCTCTGTACTTCATCCCCCCCACCCCCACCCCACCTCCTTTCCCATCAAATGTGACTCAGCATAGTGGGGGGGGTCACACATCTGTCCTCTCACTGGTTTTCTTCCACCGAGCTTCAGTTCTGCATTCAGACTGCCCCGTTTAATTTGCTGTCACGCCATTAGTGCGTCCTTATCGCCCCCCCCTCCATGTCGGCTGACGCGTAGGTCCGTCCTTCCACCTCCCCGTCGCCGCTCCGCCACCGTGTCATGTCTCATTCCCGCCCGACATTTCCACCATGCCTGTCAGCTGCAGCCCGTCCTCCCTCCGCTGTCACTCTCTCCTCCACTTCTTCTTCTGCCTCCTCTTCGTCTCTCGCTGCCAGTGGATTAACAGTTCACCCCCTGTAACACACACACACACACACGCACACACGGGTTCGGCCTGTCTGCCTCCCGTCTGGATGTATAAATATTTATCTCCCCTCTTGCTCAATGTCACCTGTTAATACCCTTCTGTCAGTGTGTCAGGGTTATCACTTCCTCCTGCAGGGGTCTGCTCATCCCCAAAGTCACTGCACACAACATGTCAGCATGTCAACGCCCCCCCTCCCTCTCTCTCTCTGCTGGGGGGGTGGTGTGTTTTTGAGGGGGCGATGATGGGAGACCTTGATGTTTGAGTGCGTCCAGCCTCTCGGCTCACTTCCTGTTCGTCTCCCACGCACAGCCAAGGTCTCGTTCCATTAATTTATAATGTGCTAATGGTGATGACTGAGCCTCATGAATAATGCAGACTCGATGGTTGCGGCGATGGCGGCGGCGTGTGGGGGGGGGTTCTTCCTGCTCATAAATGGCTTGTTTTCTTTGCTCATTTAATTTACGGTTGCTATTTGTGGGTAATCACGGTCATTTACGCTAATTGTCTCTGCTGTCAATACTCAGGTGTCTTGTTACTGACTTCACCATCGCTGTGCTGCTGACATAATGATTTGTTCTGCCCGGAGCGAGTGTCGGCTAATGACCCGCTTCTGTCTGTCCTCGCCTTCACTCCAGCCTTGTCTGCAGTATTGGCCTGAACCGGGACTGCAGCAGTTCGGGCCCATGACGGTGGAGCTCCTGTCCAGGACCGCCGACGATGACATTATTATCCGTCTCTTCAGGATTCAGAACATTACTCGGGTAGGTGGATTCTGCTTTTACTGTGTTCAGATTTATTCTGCTTTTCTGTTTATTCTCTATCGTAATGATTTGTTTGATTGTCAAAAAGAGCATTAGGTTTTATAATAATCAGGATTTTTCCCAGATTTCCCAATGAGTTCGAGATTATTCTGGATTTTTATAAACATTAAATATGTTGTAAAGAACTGGAAAAGTTTACCCGTCGTATTTACATAGGAGATTATTTATCTAAAAACAGTCCTCTGGTGTCACCTTAACATCACGCTCATCGTTAAACCTGGAAGTTCATGGATAGTTTCTGCCTGGATCTCATTCAGGAACCAGAATTTCTTCCTAAAGTTTCAGTTTGGAGGTCTGCTGCCCCCCCCCCCGTCGGAAGGAAGGAACCGTCGGATCTATAACATTATTTTTAGTGTATTCTTCTATTAATTAACTGAGAGAGGAAGGGAACAGAAGGGCAGGTTTTAGTAGCTAGCTCAAGCTAGTTTCCTGATGTTAGCATGGGTAAATGTTGCCATGTCATCCATGTTTATGATCCATCGCTGGAGAAAAGTCTGGATCTCTAAATGTTGGCTTGGTTGTGACATTACTGAGATGTTTTCAGGGCGTTGGCTTTGCAAGAGTCCACCCGGCCGTTGTACGAAGAGGCAGCGGCGTGCAGATTTTACCGTTTTAATGCTGCTAGCAATGAAGTGGTTGTGTTGTGTAAAGTCTCAGCTCATATTTCTCAGTCGTGTGGATGTTTGGAGTTAAATAGTAAAACTGCTGCTTTAATTTTTCTGTTTTCCTCTTTATTTGTAATATTGGATGTGGTGAACAGGGCCACTGGAGTCGTGCCTCAGCAGAAATGTGTTCCAGCTTCGTGTCGCTGCGGGAGGCATTTCATTTAGATTTTTAAGAGGGTTAATGAAGCCTGGTGCTGGTGTAATGATTTACACAGTGACCCAGGTCCCAGCTGGCATTTCTTCCACACAGTAGTTGGAATAAATTGCAGAATAATAACTCTTCTTTGAGCAAAGCAGCTGGATCAACAACACGCTTTTAGCCACATTCAGTCCTAAAACGTGTTTAATAACCCAACACAGTCTGCTTGAGTTGTTCACAGATGCTGAAGTAAACCCATGTCACAGTCTGCAAGTGTTCATTTTGACCATATCCGGTATTAAAATATGTTATTGTGAGTTAGCTCCCACTTGTAGTCGCCTCTGTAGATCCTCCTGTAGACGCTTCCAGCTGCTAGTCTAGCTGACAAACCCCTCATAGCTCTTGCTCCCCTTAGCTTACCTCCACAGTTACAGCCCACTTGACCCCTCCACTCCCACTCAGTCCCTGATTTATCTTGACACCATGTCAGAAACTGTTTCCACACGGCCTCTCTGCAGGATCCCGAGGAGACCGACACCACAGAGCAGGACACCCGTAGCCTCGGTCCCAAGAAGGTATTCTGTTGTGTTAGATTTAGCAACAACGAGCCAAGTAACAGTGTTTTACCCTTTAGATTTGACCCTCTGAGGACACCGTAGTAGGGCAGCACTTTAGAAGCACGAAATAAAGGTTTTATTTTGGGGAACACGACAAGATTTTTAAAGCTTTAGTGCAGCGGGCCTGCAGGTTTTACAAGTTTCTGCAGAGCTTGATGTTGCTGCAGGGAAACTTCACTGCAAAAATGAGCTATTTTACTGAGGAAAAAACACTTAAATTGAGAAGATTCAGACTACAATGAAGGGAAATTATTTCCCGGTACAGGAAGATAACTACACGGGGTAAGATTTCCTGAAATAAGAAAAATATATTAAGACTTTAGACAAGTGAGAAACATCTTAAAACTCATTCCAAGTCCTTTATTAAGTGAAAACTAGTCTGTCCCTCCTTCTTTTCAGTGTTTTTTCTTTCTCACTTTGAGAGAAAAGATGTTAAAACAAGGTGATTCTTATTCATTTGAGAATAGCTTTTAATAACCTTTTTAAAAAAAGGATATTTCTGATATTTCAGATATTTCTCACTTGTCTACAGACTATTTATGTTTTCTTATTTCAGGAAATCTGTGTGAGTTGGTGCGGTGAGGTCTTGAAATAAGTTTTTACAGGTGAAATTGGGCGTGACAGATCCAATGTGAGATAATATAACTTATTTAAGATTGTAACTGCATCTTAAAATTGGCTAAGTAAGAAATAAAAGACATCAAAACATGATCATAAAGACTTTTTGGCTGATTACGAGATTGTAAAACTTGGTTAGATAGAGCAGTTTTTGCAGAGACCTGCAGGACTCCGGTCCTCCAGGACCAGGATTGAGGATCCCATTCAGAGACAAAGTTCACTGTGGTCACACATACATTACCTCAAGTTCCTCTCGGCTCTACGGGCCTGACTTCATGTTGAAGGGGCCATGAGTTTACCCGTTTTGTGTACATCATTCACCAAAACACCGATGGGACTCGTCCAGCAACGAACTACAGACTAATCCGTCAACAATTAGTCAGCTAAACTAAACGTCTGGTATTTTCATATGAAGATGGTCCAAGCCGAAGCGTGAAACTTAAATCTGTGATGCGTGATGAATAATCATGCTGCTCCATATTTATAGTATATATCATTTCCATAGTTTTATATTTATATCGCTGCTGCTGACTCATCATTTCTGCCTGCATACCTGACAAACTGAACGTCAGGCACATCTCTCCGGTTCGGTTTGGCTGGTTTGTGGAAGGAAAAGGTGGAAGCTCACATGTGCAGTTGTGCATCATTGAGCAGGAAATGATCATACTAAGTCGCAAAAAATCTGCTAAATATCTGATTTGAACTAAAACGACAACATGTATCATATCAGATCAGAGACACCAGCTGACATGTTTACATGGCTGACGGATAAAATGATCTCATCAGTTGTTTTTACATGATGGACAGATTTATTATGATTTTAATGCCTTTGGTAAAACCCAATGCCGACAACTTTTTGACGAACGAAATGCTCAGTTGGAAACTTTTCCACCTTGTATCCTCCACAGTCCCCTTCTGTTGCTGCCACCGTTTTCCAGCCTGTATGACAGCTCACGCTTGACTTAATAATGAGTGTAATGTGGCTCAGAGGGCAGCTTTTACAGCCCATTAGCAGTAAAGAACAGACCCAGAACTAGTTTGAAGTGTTGACAGACTTCCCTCTGGCTGATAACCACATAGACCTTTGAACAAGTTAGTGATGTGTGGAGCATATATGATGAGTTCTACTGGAATAATAACTCATTTCTTTCCTCTTTTCCTTTTTGCGTAGCTTCAGGAAGGCCAGCTGGTGCTGCGTCACTTCCAGTTCCTGCGCTGGTCCCCGTACCGCGACGTGCCCGACTCCAAGAAAGCCTTCCTCAGCCTTCTGGCTCAGGTTCACAACTGGCAGCGGGAGTGTGGAGAGGGACGCACCGTCGTCCACTGCCTGTGAGTTACCGCACATCTCGGAGCTCTGAAGCATCCTCGCTGGCTTTACAGATAATTAATCCTGATTTGTTTATTTCTCAATCTTGTAGTTGTCATTGCGTGAAGTAAACTGTTAGAGTTGTGATTTCCCAGCTTCATTGAATGCATCCCTGATGCAC
This sequence comes from Atherinosoma microstoma, assembly GCA_037177055.1. Classification (NCBI taxonomy): domain Eukaryota; kingdom Metazoa; phylum Chordata; class Actinopteri; order Atheriniformes; family Atherinidae; genus Atherinosoma; species Atherinosoma microstoma. The sequence continues at coordinate 3,085,233 of JBBBVU010000018.1, forward strand.
AGCAACCTGTGTGACACCGCAGCTTTAAGTTTCATTTTCTATTCCTCAACCGGTGGCTGGTTTGGGTTGCTTTCTCCTGCTTTATTTGGAGAATTTAGTTTATAAAATACCTCAGTCTGGTCCAGAAAACCATCTTGTAGAACTTTAAAGCTGAACTGTCCATGTAAAAGATCCTTTCTGTGATCCTTTTTGCTTCAGAAACATAACCTGCTTCCTACATCCCTTCCTGAAATTATGCCGACAGTGTTGTGTCTTAATCGCGCGTTAAAAAATGATCGCCGTTAAAAGGAATTTGCGTTAATTCGTTAATCACTTTGACAGCCCTAACAAATAATAATAATTTGCTAAATTATAATTTAGTGAAAAAAGACTTTGTTTTTTATTTAATTGAATTGAAAAAAATTATAAAAAACAAACAAACAAACAATACGGTCGTGGACCAATGAGAGCACTTTGCTGATGATCAGTGGGCCAGAATACCTGTGGACAGGTGTAGAAGTCTGATGGAGAGTTACAGAAAAAACCTGATTGCATTGATCGCCTCAAAGGATTGTTCTACTAAATATTAGCATAAGAGTGGCGTAACGTATATTAGCTCATTACATGTAAACTACATGTGATTCATATGTGAAAAACATTCATATGTGCAAACATGTGAAACTGTTGTGTTTCCTGTCCAAGTCCCAGTCCCAGTCCCAGTCCGGTCCCAGTGATACATTACAGACATTCTCAGATATTATGAAGCCAGTTTTTCAGGAATTGTCTGAAAATCCTTTGAAAAAAATGTCAGACTTTCCTCTGAAATCTGAACTTTTTCATTTTCAGACAGTCCTAACAAACACAATACATTCACATTATTCACATTTTTCACCTGGATGCCGTCATTTAAAACATGCCGTGGTGACACATGAAGTCTTTATTCTCCTCAGAAAGATGAACTATCATGCGTCCCTGCATTATTGTTGCCGTCTCAGGGCACTTTGTTCTCTGGAGGTCAGTCAGACATCTCGTATGTGATTAAATCCCAGCTCCTGTATTTTAATGAGAACTTTGCTCAGATATTCATCCTCAAAGTCTGCTGCGTGGCCTTTTTCTGACAGCTTCCTTGATCTGTGCTCAGTCAAACTCTGACATTTCACACTGTTGTAGCTCCCCCCTCGGAGAGGCTGCTGGAGCTGCTGTACCACATCTTTATTAGGTCACTAATGTCAGGATGCCTGTGCTCTGTCTCGTGTCTCTGCATGGAGCAGGAACGGCGGCGGTCGGAGCGGGACGTTCTGTGCCTGCACCATGATCCTGGAAATGATTCGTCACCACAGCTTGGTGGACGTGTTCTTCGCTGCCAAAACGCTGCGCAACTCAAAGCCAAACATGGTGGAGACGATGGTGAGGAAGCACAACTTTTCTGTTTTTGACAAACAATACCACACTCCAGTAGCCCAGAAAAGCAACAAAGGGAAGACAAAAAACCTGCTTTTATATTCTTTTGTGAAAGTTGAAACAAAAGTTTGCAAAAGCACCTGGAACTGGTTTAAAATATCAGTTATTGTGTTAATGATAAAAATATTAATTCATTAAAATTTTAATTCTGATTTTCCAACATTCTTTATTTAAATAAAAACTGAGTGAGCAAAAAAATTATAAAGAGTTGAACACAAGCGTGTCATCAGCATAGAGATCAGTGCAACAGTTTGCACTGCGGCATCGTAGCATCATTGTACCACCGTTGCATTGTAACATCATAGCATTGTAGCATCGTAACATTGCAGCATCGTTTTAAAATCAAAGCATTGTAGCATCGTATCATTGTAGCATCATTTAATAATTGTAGCATCAGAATTGTAACATTTTAGCATCGTTTTAGAATTAGTATCATAACAGTGTAGCATCATAGCAGTATAGCATCGTAGAATCGTAGCATCATACTAACGTTGAAGTACCATACTATGATAGCATCATTGTAGCATCATAGGATGGAAGCATGGTAACATCGTAGCATTGTTGTAGCATTGTAACATCGTAACATTGTTGCATAATTGTAACATCATAGCATTGTTGCGTTGTTGTAGCATTGTAACATCGTAGCATCATTTTAGCTTTGAAGTATTGTAGCATCATAGCCTCATGGTAGCATCATAGCAGTGTAGCATTTTAGCATGGCAGCATGGTAACATTGTAGCATCATTGTAGCTTTGAAGTATCATATGATGATACCATCATCATAGCTTTGTAACATTGTAGCATCGTTGTAGAATCGTAGCATCATAGAATTGTAGCATCTTAGCATCATTTTAGCTTTGAAGTATTGTAGCATTATGGCTTCATTGTAGCATCATAACATTGTAGCATCGTAACATTGTGGCATCGTTGTAGAGCTCTGTGATGTGCGTTGTAGCATCGAAGCAGCATCGTAGCATCACTGTAGCATCGTAGCATGATAAAAGCGAAATAAAAGTGTGAAAATGTCAGTTTGTGGTGAAAGTATTTCCTGGCAGGATGGTATAATGTCCTGCAGTCTTCCCATGCTGCCAGTGTGCCGGCTACCTGCAGAGATTCTGTTTCCACACGTACATAATTCTACATATAATCATCTACTAACTCACAAGTTGTCATTGTTACAACCTGGTTTGGTGTAAATGAAATAAATAAAACACATAATTATCAAAGCTGACAACGTATTAGTCGAACTAAATCTGTGTCCTGTTCCCAGGAGCAGTACCGGTTCTGCTATGACCTGGCCCAGGAGTACCTGGACTGCCTGGAGGTCAGATAGCACCTTTCCCTTCCTTCTGGTTCCTGGATGCTGCATCCTGGATATTCGTCCTTACACACCTTTGCCAAGCCTGGATGAAACATTATCTGCCCTGAAGGCTGAGAGAGAACGCTCACTGGACAACCACATGACTGAAGACGCCCTTTTTTTGCTTCTCCTGGACTCTGATCCAACCCATAAACTCCTCTTCTTTACACCTGCCAAACCAGAGGACTCCACCAGGACTTTATCAGAGCACTGTCAAGGCAGCCGTGATGAACACCTCTCCATCGGGATGAAAGAGCTCCGCTGTATCCTGCCTTACTATGAACAAACACTGGAAGGGAAAACTTTATGTTTGTTTGTAACACTGTAAATGGTGCAATCTGCTGTCGGTGACCATCCCATGTTGTACTGTACTATATTTGAACTTAAATGTGGATGATGAGGATGAAACTTAGGCAAGTGGGACATTCTGTATCTGTACAGTGGATTTGTCTCTGCTCTGATTTCTCTTTATTTATTCTTCGTGTACATAGATGTTCATTTGTTTTCCTCCCCCCCTTCGGGTGTTTCTAGATGTTTCTCAACGTCTTCTCAGTGTGCCAATCCATCCTCCGTGTCTGTAGATGGGGTTAGGGTTCAGCATCTGCATGCCCAGTCTTAAGTGTTTCATTGCAGTGTGTGGCCCAAGTCTGCTTGTGGGTGGGGTCAGCGACGTGAACCCCCCACCCCACCCCACCCCCGCTTCTTCTCCTCACAGAGCTCCATGAAGATAACCATGCTGGGAGAGAACAGCGAAAATCTCCTGCTTTCTAAATTTGTATTTATTCAATGTGTTTACTTTCTAAATAGTGTAAAATCAGGAAAAGAAATAAAATATGCTGTTAATTAATACGATGTTGATGTTCCTTTGCTTTTTCTATAAACACTCACCGGCCAGTTTATCTACTTTATGACACAAATCTCTAACCAGCCAATCACGTGGCAGCATCTGGTCACGTCGACATGGTGAAGTCGACTCGCTGAAGTTCAACCTGAGCATCAGAATGAGAAAGAAAAGAGATTTATGGTTGTTTTCACTAGAGCTGAGACGCTATGCTTTACTCCCGATTCAAATCTTTTAAGATTTTTTGGGTGCTGATTCGATTTTAATTGTGAATCTTCAATATTGCCAAATTTTGTAATTTTCAGTTTACTTTTTTAACCCCAGACCATGCGACAAAACTGAATCATGAACCATAATTCCCCAAGAAACTGCACATCACATGTGAGTCAGTTTTTAAGATTTATTTTGCAGGAATTTGTTTGAACCAGCTGGAAATGAAGCGTTTACATTTGGAGAACATGACACAGCAGCCAGACCATCGTTCTGCTTGTTTAACAAAAAACAAAAAAAAGATTTAAAAAAAAAACATTTTTAAAAATCGTGAAACCAAAGAATTGTGATATTTATGTGAATCTTTTTTTTCTGTCACCCCTAATTTTCACACACAACCATCTCCAGGGTTTACAGAGGATGGTCTGAAGAAGAGAAAACACCCAGTGAGCAGCAGTTGTCTGGACCAGGATGCAGCAGAAGACCACACCGGGTGCCCCTCCTGTCAGCTAAGAACAGGAAACTGAGACCCTGTTTACGTTGCCTCTCGTTTCCACGGTAACAGAGTTTTGAGTGGAGAAACCTGCAAAGGTTTAAGGAGGTTTTCTTACAAGGCAAGGTTAAATCTTGTCCATGTAAACATGAACGGGAATGTTTTGGCAACGTCTGTTACGACATCTTGAGTGTGCGCGCTCAGACCCAGACCGTCAATGGCGAATCTTTAAAAGTCATTTTTGGTCTCTTAAAGCAACACCCGCTTTTTCTGAGCAACGTTTATGAAGACTCATTGTTTCATTCGCTAGATAACCGATACACCTCCATACACAAGCGGTTGTTCTGTCCTCATGTCTGACCGGGATGTTCTTGTTTCACCGCCCTCTACAGGCCTGGCGTGCACCCTACATCGTTTCCACTCCTGTAACATACAACCTGCATGTTTTCACTCCACTGTCGTGTAAATGCAACTTTCTTTGAAAATGCAAAGAGAAAGATTTGTTCTTTTTCATGGAAATGTTGTGTAAACAGGAAACTGAGGCTACAATTCACACAGACTCACCAGAACTGGACAATAGAAGATGGAGAAACGTTGCTGGTCTGATGAGTCGGAATGCACCGATATGAAAATTTTGGCCGATACCGATATCCGATGTTAAGGTTTTTGCAGAGGCTGATATCCGATATTTACCAATATCTTTTTTTTTTTTTTTAAATTAAGTTAGGATGATCAAATTCTATACAAAATTAAAGTTAGCGTTAGCAGCGTTAGCAGCGTTAGCAGCGTTAGCTTCCCTCCAAAGTGTGTGAACCTCTGGTTGGTGGTTTTTCAGTTTACGTATCAAACTGATGGTGTTGAATGATTTGATGCAACATCCTCCTCACATTACTTTGATGTTGCAAGAGTATCTTC
>JBBBVU010000018.1:3127162-3138422 GCA_037177055.1 Atherinosoma microstoma
TCTATCTATCTATCTATCTATCTATCTATCTATCTATCTATCTATCTATCTATCTATCTATCTATCTATCTATCCAACATCTCATCCATCCATCCATACTTCTGTCCATCCATCCATCCATCCATCCATCTCTACTATACATCAGCTCAGTTCATGAGGAGAAAGGGAGACATGTCTGACTTTCTAGTGAAGAGGAAGGACACAAGTCATTACTTTGCTCCGGTCAAACAAGGATAGTTTTAAAGTTCAGAAGGAGGTCTGTTCCATGTTTCTGTCGTTGCCTTTTAGATTTTCTGACAGAATGCATTTTTAAAGCAACATGACTTAACTTAATGATGGATAATTCAGCATCTGTCTCTTCTCTGAGATCTCTCCAGCAAGTAAAAGTCAGTCCTACGATGACTACCATCTTATCTCTTGCTCTTTCACTTCCTCTTCCTTGTTTGCCGAATCAGCCGTGGAGCACACCTAAAACATCCCGATTCAGAGGGGAAAAAAAGTAATGAAGCTTGGTTTCTCAGCCTCTGGCTGCTGCAGGGTAACGACGGATCCAGGAATGGACATCATGAATGTCAGTGTGACATCAAAAGAGTCAAGAGTTCAGAGATTTAAGGTCCGAAACTTGACTTCTCTTGCTTTAAAGCAGAAGAAGTGGGAAATCTCAAAACAAATATTTATTATTAAATCCAAGATAGTTATAAACATTTGGATGTCCAGCTTTTCCTCATCAGATTTAAGTAAGAACAATTCAACATGTTCTTTAAGCAGAATGCCTTTAACATGATTACTGTGTCTATCTGTGATCAATACATTCAGTTTGGGTCAGTGCTACATTATATTGTTACACCCTACTGCTGACAGAATTAGATGCAGCCTAGATTTTTGCTATTTTGGGGGGAAAACTTTACCTTAATCCAGTTTTTATTAAACAAACATGATATTTTCTTGGATTTTCAAGCTGTCTGCTGTGTCTCAGTCTCTATCTGCCAGGCGTCTCTGGCCCACCCCCCCTAAGTAAAACGTGGCTTTTAAATGCCATACTCTATCTCATGTAAAGATCTTTAATGTAAAACCATGACATTATCATCGAATGTGAGGAAACGATAAACATGTCAAAATGAATTTGTTGTGGAAAAAATCTCAAGCCGGCCTATATCCTGTCAGAACCTCAGCATGGCGCCATCTATTATTCCACAGCCATGTCAGTCATGTTGACGGACAGAACAACCCACAGTGGAAACCATAGCGCCTCTACAGATCCTGCAGAAGTCCCGACCCGGACCAGGAGGAGAGAACTCATCATTCTGGTTTTTAAACTCTCTTCACCGGCTTCCTGTTAGTTTTAGGATTAGTTTTAAGATTCTCTTACTGGTCTTTAAGGCTTTTAATGGTTTCTATCCTGAATATTTATTAGAGCTGCTTTTACATCATGAGCCTTGTAGAACCCTCAGGTCTTCAGGTCAAGGCTTTTTAACTTTTAACTTTAACTTTTAAATGTCTAATAAATAAGAGAAAGTGGTGTGTGGTGTGTGTATATTGCAAAAAGTGGCGTGTACCTCTAGTCAGAGTGCAGATGCAAATACATCAGAACAGAAAGCAGTAAGAATAATGACCGTAGTATTAATAAGGAATATTAATGAACCCAAATAAATTCCTTGGTCCTTGGTATAATAATAATGATGATGCCAATAAATAATAAGAAAGTATAAAAGATAAAAGAAGGGAGGTGAAAAGATGGGGGGGAGAAAGGATAAAAAAAACAATATAGATAATTATAAAATAACAAGAATAATATATTAATGATGATAATACTATAAAACAACATTTTTTAATCTTGGTTATCATAAGAATAATTCGAATGCCAATAATCAATAAGGAATCTATAGGGTGTAAATATGGAGGATGAACGAGGAAAGAGTAAATGAATTGGATGAATTGCCTCATAATAATAATGATAACAATAAATAAATTAATCTTAGCCTGTACATGTAAAACCAGCATTTTAAACCTTTAATCAATTACACTTAAAACAAATCATTTTGAAAGATTTTGATATAAAGCCCCTCTAACAGTAACTGAAACCTTTTAACAAAGAAAATAATCCACAAACCAGCATTAAAACCCTTTAAAAGTGGTCAGTGCGGTCGGTCATTTGGACAGATTGTTGTCTTGTGACCACAGAACCACTGGTGCAGATGCAGCGCATGCTGCAGGTTTTCCTCTCAGCTTCAGGCGTTGACAAAGACTTCCCACCCGGAGAGAGGTCTCACTGATTTTCTAAAACCAGATCTAACTCGCCTCACTCCATTTTCTTTCAATCTTAACTTATTGAAACAGTTTTCAGGAGGGTAAAAATTACATCGATTAAATTTCCCGGGGGTGCGGGCCGGTCGTGCATGAACATTTTTATTTTTATTTATTTATCTATGTCAGATTTTTGTGGAGATCATTGTTTTACTAATCAAGTACTGGTAATAGAATATACTGTACCTTCATTTAGAAGCCCTCCACACCGCCACGCAGAATGTGAGAATTTTCTGCAGGTTCTGCAGTCCTGGAGCTGAGAACGGCTGAAACCACGACGGTAAATGACTTTTTGTTTCTACACAGCGATTTCTGATTCAAATAATGCCGCCAAATGTCAAAATAAAAGTCTACAGAGTTGTAGCAGTGGCAAGTTTAAAAGAATATCCTGCAACATCTGCGGGAAGAAAGAAAATCAGCGGGTCGGGTCGATCCAGATTTGACTGTCTAAACATGGGTCCCGGGTCGGGTTTGGTAAAGATCCTAACGGTTCGAGGGGGGTGCAGGTTTGTAACATTGAACCCGAGCAGGACTCTGCAGTCCGGGTGAACCTCTGCAAACTCTCCATGTTGTCACTGCTCAGTCTTGATTCATTGTTTGTCGGCCCGCTGTGTGTGTTGCACATCTGCAGGATGTGTGAAATGCATGTTTTCTGTTCACCTTGTTTTATGAATATGTCATTATTATTATTATTTTTAAATAAAGTGACCATAAAAATACAAAATGATGGGATTTTTATGAGCCTGTCAGTCAAAATGACAAAGAAAAATTCTAGCGCGACCTTTGCATGATACTGATCCAAAACCATATTCTTTTCACCATCAAAGGACTCCATGAGTGGCCTGTATCTCGCCCTATCCCTCTCCTCCTCCTCTTCGGATCACCTCTTCATAACCTCATCATATTTGTGGTGTTGCAACAACACCTCACCGTCTTCTCATGCACATCATCTACCACAATCAATGCTGTTATTGGAGCAGAAACGCCTCAACACTCGACTGTGTTTGTGCTCAGACATCATTTTCAACTATGACCCTTTTTCCTCTAGCACCTACTAAGCCCAGCCCGACACCACTCCTCCTGGTTTGTAGGTGTCTCCATCGGGATTTTCCCGGGCCGAGTAGACACATTTTTAGCTCTAAAGGTGCAGAGTCGGGCTGAAAACGTGACGTGTACAGTTTGGTGGCCACTATTGGCCAGAATTTGACGTCACGGGATGAGTCACGAGAGCGACTCACGACCCCGCCATCAGTAAATACCCGCTGCTACTGCGGATAACAACTTTGGGTTTGCTATCAGCAGCGGTATCAGCAGCACAACACTGTGGTCCAACCTGATTACAGGCCATATGCCAAGCAGCAGAAATCATGACCTCATCATCCTCCATTATTATTCCGTGTATGTCGCAACAAATTCACGATACCTACGAGGCACCTTGCTACAGCGACCCCGGCCACACTGAAGGGGCTTCAATTGTAACGGAAACAATCGAAAGCAGGTAGTGTCGACTGAAATGAGGCGGGGCTTAGTTCACTGGGACGTATATGAAGTAGTTCTTACCAACTGGGTCTCATTTAGACGAGATCCTGATAGTACTAGAGCATAAATATCTGATGTCATTATTTCAGTATCAGTATTGTACAAAAGGCACCATCGTTCACTTTATTTCTTGAATGTTTCTGTAGATGTTTGATTCTATAATGCAAATTGTAGGTGTAGATGCTATGTGTAAAACTGCAGCTGTCTTATTGTAGCGATGACGTCATCGATAACGCCCCGCCCCCGCGAGTCCTCGGTGCTGCTAACAGTGTTTTAGTTGCTAAAAGGCTGCAGATGAGTAATGGTACGTTCCATTTACCTTGGAACTGGGAAGTCAGAACTGGGAATGACGTTACGCCCGAGTTAAAAGTTCCAGTTTACAACTCGGGGAAAAAAATATGGCAGCATCCACATTAAAGTAATTTCTCAGGGTCCATTGTCGTTTTAAACCAGCAAAGCAACAAAAACAGAAGGCAAACCTTGTTTCTAAGCTCCATTGCTGTTTTACAACAACGGCAGACGTCGAAAAAAGGAAACGGCCGATTTAAAACGATAAAGTACCGTTGAGAAAAGCAGCATTCGCTATTTGTCGGTTTTGGATCTGGTCACAGCTGACAGCGGCGTCATACTTCATGAAAAATGTGAATTACACTACAGCAGCATCTCCCTACATTTATATCCAACAATACTACGTGTACGACTGATTTAATGCAACAAAAACTGGTCAAAGTGCAAATAAATGTGATATTACAGCTTCTACACTGTAAACACTGGGCGGCCATCTTTAAACGTGAAGTCTGGGTTGGTGAGGATCCTCCGACTTCCCAGTCGGAAATCCGACTTCAGGGGGCCGTTCCAGTTGAAACTTCCAACTCGGAAGTCGGAAACTCCGAGTTCAAATAGAACGCACCATAAGAACAAGAACAAAAGTTTTCATGAAAAAGCTGCAGACGTCCGTACAAAGAAGGTGTAAAGAAATAATGTTGTAGCATCCAATGAAATAACCTGCACATGAGCTTGCATGCATGTGCTAGCAGTTAACATATTATGCTAAGTATTTATGCACGATGTGGTTATAGCACCGCTGCCGCACCATAACTAGCAGGAATACTGCTGTCGGTCCAAAGAACGGTTCCCCATGTTTGTGCGTCAATGACAAGTGAGGCTGTTGATTCTGTGTGTTTGCTAAGGTTTAATATGTTGGTAAATAGTTTCTTCATTTCCAAGTGCAATTTGAGTGTAGTGAATTGGAGCAGCTAAGCGCTACTTATGCTAGTTAGCAGACATGTGGTGTTTAGCTTCATGTCTTTTACCTTGTTCTTGTTGGAGAACTTTGGCAGCATCAGGTTTGCATTCTGCCAATATTATGTGGAATTAAGCCATTAGCTAATACTTTTGGTTAATTTAAATACAGATCTGTTCATATCTCAGTGTTATACCATATAAGACGGTATGTTGTGAGCATTTGGAGTAATTAGACTTATTTGTATTTGTTTATTACAGAAAAACCACAGACGCTCACAATCCTATGTATATGTATAATCTACTGAAACTGGAAAGATGTTTAGAGCTGAATACAGACCAGTTGAAGATACCATCTTATCTCATCCTTTCTCCGCCGGCACCTCCATATCTACCTGAGCTCACACAGTTAAAGTACCATCCTGGCCTAAAGGAGTGTTCTGGCCGACACTCCAGGTTGAGAGTGGTGATAAATACGTCCTGCGCCTTTATGTCCTCAACACCTCAGATATCTCTCCTACAAGTATGGAAAATAACACAAGAACTCATAAAGCTGCCTAACAATAACTTATTTACTTTATTCATTATTTACTTCCAGACTGCATTTAGCAGCTATTTTAATGATTATTTTCACATTTTGAGTACTTCGTGGTCTTTGGTGACCCATCTCAGTGGGATTCTCCTGGTTAAATAAAGGTTAGATAATGAAAAAAAAACAGATCAGTTTTGGTTTAAAATCTAGAAAAGCAGTCTTTCCAGATCCATCCAGCTCTAGTGTATTCCGGTGTAAATACTGCAGCAGCTATTCAGCAATTGAAGCGTCTACATAACGATGGATGTTTCGTACCATGACCGTCCATCATATCAGTCTGGAGCTGTGTGGAGCTGCCAGACTGATCAGCAGCATCATTTATCAGGATGTAACTTGACTATCAGCCATTGTCCTTATTCTGTCCAGCCGGAGAGCCCTGATGAATCCCTGAGACCGCTCAGGTGGGAACAGGACTGTCATGGTGGTATTATCCTGTCTCTGTTGGCAGTGGAGCTGAAGATAATCAGAAACAACAGGAAGGTAACGACAGCATATGTTCCATATTCTCCTGATGGTCGTATGTAAACAGACTGAGCTCCACCCCTCACCTTTCATTGTTTCTCCTCGGAATGAAGCAATGAGATTTTTATTTCTTACAGAAATCAATGTGGTTTATTCTCTAGCCCAGAATAATCCCACTGCCTCTGATAATGAAAATAATGATCTCAGTTCTTCTTTCAAACCAGGTTGTTTCATCTGTATGAACAGCCAATAACAAGAGAATCAGTCTTTTATGCTGCAACCATGTTTTATGTTTTCAGTGAGTCAATAGTTTCAGCCTCCATCAGACTTCAGAAACTACAACACACATACAATACCAACCAAAGACCATAAAGAATATAAAGAGAGGAATTTCCAATCCACTTTATTAGTAAAGCATTGAAGACAACATTGACAAGCAAAGTGCTGGACAGCAACACAACAGCCAAATGTAAGAAATGTATCAAATACACTAAAACACAGAGAATAAAACATGGACGCATCTTCAGGTAAGAATATATAAATGACCAAAAGCTACATAAAACCTCAATTAGTATTAAAAGTCAGAGAAAATAAGAAATGGATTTTAAATAGAGGACAAATTTAATACGTTAGAGCAAAATTCATGGTTCAGTCTGCACCTCAGCCTCCGAGTCTGGGTTTGGCCTCATATAAGAAGGAAACTAAACCGGATGAAACTGTCTACTTATTACAATAAACGAAATATTCTTAAGTATTAAGACACACAATGATGGAGTCATTAAAGCCTGCCGTGCTGTTTCAGGGAAGGATTTTAAGATTTGACAGGTTGTTGGAAGTTAGCTTGGTGGACGGTTGATGGAACATGGAAGAAAATGGGATGCAATTGTCCCATTTTTAGTAACATTAGCGTTTTTAGCGTCACTATGTCCAAACTGCAGCTCCTAACAAGGGTTGTAAGTAAACACACAGCTTCTAGAAAGTTGGATTAGATTTGGTTTGTGTTGCCAAAGATGTTATAAGGGAGCCTTAAAGCTAAGCTAAGCTAAGCTAAGCTAAGTTGTTTTAAGCTAACATAAATTAAGCTAGCAGGTTTCACAGTCCAAAACTTTCCCTGTATCTAATGTAGGCAAACTGATACTAAAGCAGCTGACATGTGGAATAAGTCAGGAATAAGATGGACTAACACTGGTCTTCCAGACCTGGGAGAAGTTCAGAAGTTTTTAGGATGATTATCTGCCATGTAGCCTACATGTAATTGTAATGTATGTTTATAAGGGGAGAGGAATAATGTTGTAAGAAACCCTAAATATGATTAGAACAATTAGAAGAACCAGAATAACTGATGCAAGGTTGCCCTGGGACCTGCAACACACCTTCACACTGCATTATCAGACTTATTTCCTATAAATTCTCTAACTTAGCATCATTAGCTGGACAGTTTAGTTTTAATTTGATATTTTCCAAGTTTTCTGTTTTTCATTTTCAGCCTGGTGACACCAGGAAGTCACCAGGAGGTCAGACTGAGCTGCTCTGAGATTAACAAGCTTCTGGATTATCTGCACTACTTACCTCTGTCTTGCTCTCTGTTTTCTTCAACCTTGATTCAGATTCTGAAAACTTTATTCATCCCATATGGATGATTTATTTGTAGTTTACTACTGACACCATCAGCATTCAAAGTGCAATGTGTCAGACATGAATCAGAACCCACTGGGGCTGGGTGGTATCGATCCGATACCAAGTAAATCTGAGGCAAGTATTATCAATACCAATACTTCTTGCTTCAAATTTCACAATCATCCAATGATTTCTCCTTTAATTATTGATCATGATTATGATCATAATAAAACACAGTACAAAGATTTTTGTCAAATAAAACATTTTTATTAACAAACTGAATGGCAGGACGGAGAAATTTAAATTCAAAATAACAACATCAACAATGTAATAACACAACTGTTATTCCCTTTTATCACACAATTGTTTGAGAAGAATAAAGTCAACGGGGCAGAAAAATATCAATCTATTCACGCTGGTATTGAACGATACTGATACTAGCCTTTGTATCAATACTATTGATATTTGGATCGATCCGTTCAGCCCTAGTACCAGTACAAATTAGGTTGTTGGAAGACACGGCAAATAAATATATTAATCAAAAATAAAAACAATAAATATTAATACAGGCTAAGAGATTCCATTAGCTCAGCTATCATAAAGCAAATTACATAATAAATGTCATTTGAAGTGTGACAGTTGAAGTAAAAGATATAGAATATGTTGGTTTTCCTCTGAGGAGCATGGTAGCACCAGGCTGATGGTATCAAAGCAAACTCAGTGGACAACACATGGTGAGGATCACTGATGATGGTCTTTGCTTTCACTACCTGAAGCTCCCAAAGGGAAGACAAGTCTCTTTGTCTGACTCCAATAATCTTGGTTTGTACAACGGACAGAGTTAAACCACTGGTAATAAACCTGCTCTCACCTGTTTGTTTACGTAAAACACACCACTGCTTACAGCAAGACTGAGAGGTGGACATGGGGCACCTTTAGGGAGTTTTGTCTCTGGCCGACCATTGTCCCCCCCGGATGCTTCCTTCTGGCTCGGGGCCCCAGCATTTTCCAGGTATTCCTGTCAGCAAACTGCACCTCCAGCCCATTTCCTAAACCATTTGACTAAGAGAGGACTGAACCACAAGCGGTAAATAAATAAATGAAAGTCATGAGCTACAGCAACAGCTCAGGAACAAAACAGCAAAGGACCAACAAGGCGGAAAGTAAATAAAAATAATAGAATATGCAAATGATGCAATCTGTGGTGTGGAAAAAGAAAAAAAAGAGGGCAAATTACCAGAAATGAAACGTAACACTATGTAGCTGCCAAATAAGCAGCCTGTTCAGGCTGTGGAGCCTCTGACATATTTCACTAATTCATTGCCAACTCTTCTGATCACAAAAGTGAGCAATAGTTGTGAGAGAGGAATAATTGCCTTTAAAACACGCTGCAGCAATCTGTAGGAGGATACCAGTGATACCAGTTCAAACTAAATCATCTGCAGTCATTTCTGTAGTATGGACGTGAACACATGGAAACCAATCAGCTGCATTTAAATTACATCTGGCCACAGAGTCTCATAAAGTCCTGCAGGTTTCGAGGCATTAAATACGCAGTATGACCAGGACTCGAGATTCCCTTGAAATGAACTGTAATAAAAGCCAAAGTTATAACCCTGATTCTGCTACTCACTCATGTTTTCTGTCATTTATTGGGTTGAATGATTGAAGTGGTTCATGCAAACAACCCACGCACCCATCTCCCCTGCTCGTCCCACACATTAACCTTATATCTAAAAAGGAAATAAAGAGCGGTACAAGATTTATCACCAAGAAGCATCGAAAGAATCGACCAAACTCCAATTTCCTTACTTTCTGTGCAAGATAGTTTTACAGCATAGCAGGATGTATGTAAATAATCTGGGAACACTAGACAGTCTGACAGCATAGCTGGAGACTCCTGCGTCTTCCTTCTTTTGTCACGCAGGATTATAGCATTTTAGCTAGCAGAATTTTCCAGAATTATCCTTGACAGAGAATGACTGCTGACCCTTCACGGGTTTACCAACCCGCAGCTTCCCGAACCCGTTAGGATGATTACCAAACCCGACCCGTTCCCCTGCAGATATGTCCAAGTAAAATCTGGACCCAACCCGACCCGTTGAAGCATAACCAGCGTCCCACAGGTTAACACATAGAGTAGGCTAAATTAGCTCGTTCCCCAGCAGACTTGTCGATGCAGGCGTTTCTGCAACGCTTTGTCTGAACTAGAAACTAAATCAACTATAATTCTTATATACACACACGAGTTCTGATGGAAATGTTTCATGAACTGATTCTGTATTAACATATTTCGTCTGGCTTATACCTGCATAATACTTAGAATCTGTAAACACGGGAGCATGAAAGGTCCCTCGTTGGTTCGCTGAGGTGTGTCAGGGAATTTAGTCCGATATCCGATCCGTAAATCACGTTGATATCGGATGACGATACCGATATTGGATCGGATCGTTCCCAGCTCCAGTAAGGATTTTTCTGTAAATAATGTTTTCCTGAGCCTTCCCTTCCCGCAGCGGACCAACAAACATTCAGGAAAATATCCATTTGTTACCAACTCCTGTTCCTAGTACCCTAATTTATTTTGAAAGATGCTCATGTTAAGGTCACATAAATGATTCAGACATGCCACTTCGGCACACAGAGCCCTCAGGCGTGGTAGAAAACATCCTTTGGATGTAATATTCAGCTGGTTTATCCAGAGAGCAGACTGGAAAATAAAACCAAACTCTGCCACTGTCAAAAGTATTATTCATGAATATCAACATCATGGTCTCTGCGCCACTTTGAAGTGTCGTTTGAATGGAAGATATTTGTCTCTGGCTCCTGTTGCAATCTCAGCGAACCACGCTGCGCTGCCTTCATCTGCCCCTCTGATGCATGTCATGCTGGAGCAGCTGAGGGAAGAAAAATCTTTCACATCAATAAATAGCTAAAGGGCCTCTTGCAGTGTTCCCCTCCTCTGCAATTATTTTAGAGTTTTTTACATTTCCCCTCTGTGTTTCATCACATTTCTCATCCTAAATGGAGTCCTGGTGCTGGAGAGTGGAAATAACTTCCAGAGTTGAAATTAGCTGAAAAAAACTTGTTGTTTTAAGATATCAGTTAAATAGGCTTCAACTCTTGGATATCTACAGCAGTCCCTCCAGAAAGTTACAGCGTTGCAATTGCAACTATCAACAAAAACTCACCCAAAGAAAAATAATTTAAAGGAATATGTCGTGTTTTCCTGGTAATATGATAAATTTGGGATGGCTACATGTTTTATTGTATATTCCACCCCTTTGAATTTATAATGAGAGTTGAAATTGCAGCATTGCAACTTTCTGGAGGGACTGGTTTATATCTGTTCCAAACATCCACTCACACTAAGTGGTAAAGGCAACATCTGGCATCTGGATAATTCTTGGTGTGATAGATCCAACAAGGGGATTTTGCTCCATATTGACATGATAGCATCACACAGTTGCTGCACATCCATGATGAGAATCTCCCGTTCCACCACAT
>JBBBVU010000018.1:3163180-3174649 GCA_037177055.1 Atherinosoma microstoma
GTATCAAGACAGCAAGTGGTGGTTTTCAGATGGGAAATGATCTCATCCAGGTTTTTTGGACTGATTGGGGAGAAGTTACTAACACAGGAGGATTAGTTAACTTGTCTACAGTAACGAACAGGGCTCAAACATTATTGCAGTTCTTAGCAGTGATGTCAGAAAAGCTTAATGTAGCATATAACGATGCGATGAGGACGCTGCTTAAGGTGCCACGATGGAGCAGTGCAAGCCAAATGTTTGTTAATGTTGGTGTGCCTACTTGCTCTGCTGTGCTGTGTAATCTCATGCATAGATGTATGAGCAGGTTATCAGACTGTGAAAACAACCTGATGTCAACACTGACAAATCCTGCAAAAAGTTCGGTCAGGTTCTCCTCTGCTATGTGGAATCATTGGCGCTTTAGTCTGTGTGTTAATATATCATGGAGTATGTCTATTTTTATTATTTTTATTTTTATTCTGTACTGTTTTGAGCTATGGATCAAAAATGTGTCCTTTGATAAAGTTTGATTGATGAGTTTACCACCGTTATGAGAAGGAAGCATCCAACAGAAGGAACATCCACAAATCAGCTGTTTGATGTTAACTGTCAGGGGGACATGTTGCACCTCAAAGATGATTGCTAAAGACATGCTCCCATCAGTTTAGTTAATGGTTTTCTAAGTTTGATGAAAGTTGTTGAGCCTGAGTTTACAGTCCCATTAAGAAAAGCTATTAAAGATTATACTTTAAATAAGCTGAACACTCAGCGAAGTACTGGAAAGCCGTCTCTGACCACAGATTCATGGACAGAGCTTCAACAGAGTCATCATTTTGTCCTCAGCTGGAGAATACAAAGAGCTGTTCTGCAGATCAAAGCCATGACAAAGTCAACCGTTCTTTCTCTTGGATGGACTTTCTCCCATGACGGCCATTGTCCAGGCTTTCATCTATATTACATCCCACACCAGTCCCTAAAGAGTTTTTTTCATTAAACATGTCAGTTCTGGAGTGATATCAGGTGATTGGATCCTGTGTGGATGCTGTTATGGACTTGCAGTACAGCTGCTTCTTCTCGTTTGTATAGAGTATTGTGTGTATTTGACTTGGATTTGTTTGTCCAGCTGCTTTAGAAATAATTTTTGCAGCTTCTGTGTTGTAAAAAGATTCATCTGGATTTTCCCCAGCCGACTGGACATTCAACAAAAGCACATGTATATGTCTTTAATCACTCGGTGGAAGTATTGATGCGGTTTAATTCAGACCTTTGATGTCTTGATGTATCAAGTAAAACTATTATGTTTTTTATTTCTTCAGTTGTGCTTCAGTGTGACCAAGTGCATATGAAATGTGAGTTGGTATATTGTTACATGCAGCTCTAATGTACAGTAAAGCCTCTTTCATACTTAATGAGTAAGTAAGATCATAAACATATTAAACTATCTTTTATTGGCTCCACAAGGAAGCAAACATTTACCCGTGGGAACATCAAACAGCAGTTTACAGGCTAGATGGCTAATTAGCTGCTAAGGTGGAGGACATTAAACACGTAAACATCGCTGCAAATGTCACTTGGGTCCAGTTGGATGCTGGTGTGGCCTTGACTTTGTCAGACCAGACATCTCCGAATTAATTACTGCTTCTCTGGCTCTGCTGCTGGAGCTCGCATTTCTTGCCGCTGTCAGTCAAACTCTGCCATGACCTTCAAGCAGCACTGAAGAAAAGAAGCATTTCTGAGCACCCAAAAGACCCTTAATGAATAAATGAATGCATAAATATAGATCATGCTGCAGAAATGGACAACGGGAAGCAACTTTATGAAGTGTCAGTGCACAAAACGCGGCATACGGTACAAGTCAGAAAATTACACACACCCGTGTATACTGTATGATGCACAATGATAAGTAATGCATTAAATGAATAGATTAGCAAGCTGAAATGAATGATAAAATCCGGAATTTCAGTCAGATTTACCAGTCAGGTTAGACGCTGACAGCAGGAGAGACAAAGAGTGTTTGATCACACACTGCAGAGAACCATCCTGTGACTGAGGTTAACGGAGGAGAAAAAATGTGGATATATATGTCATAAAATCCTTTTCTGCATCATGATGCTTTTTAGCCACAATTTGCAACCGTATGTTAGTCGCAGTTTCTCAGGAGTTCTTTGAGAAGCAGTTTCCCCATGAACTGGAAATTCTTTGGGCAGAAAACTAACTTTTCTGTCTTCTGATGGCTACTTCCAGCAGGATAATGCACCATGTCACAAAGCTCAGATCATCTCCAACATGACAATGAGGTCACTGTACTCCAACGGCCTCCACAGTCACCACATCTCAGTCCAATATTTCACCATTGGGATGTGGTGGAACGGGAGATTCTCTTCATGGATGTGCAATAACTGTGTGATGCTATCATGTCAATATGGAGCAAAATCTCTAATTAGATCACCTTGTTGGATCTAATTAGAATTAAGTTCTGAAGGAAAGAGGAGGTCAGTTGGTACTAAGGGGCCCAAAGTGTGCTAAGAAGATCTCACCCACACCATTACACCAGCAGCAGCCTGAAGCATTGATCCAAGGCAGGATGGATCCATGCTTTCATGATGCTTCCAGCAGATTCTGAGCCTAGCATCTGAATGTGGAGCTGAAATGGAGACTCATCAGACCAGGCAACGTTTCTCCATCTTAGTTCTGGTGAGTCTGTGTGAATTGTAGCCTCATGGTGCGTTCTATTTGAACTCTGAATTTCCGACTTCCGAGTTGGAAGTTTCAACTGGAACGGCCCCCTGAAGTCGGATTTCCGACTGGGAAGTCGGAGGATCCTCACCAACCCCGACTTCAAGTTTAAAGATGGCCACCCAGTGTTTACAGTGTAGAAGCTGTAATGTGTTTTTTTGCACTTTTGACCAGTTTTTGTTGCATTAAATCAGCCATACACGTAGTATTGTTGGATACAAATAGTGAGGGCCGTTTCCTTTTTTCAACGTCTGCCATTATTGTAAAACAGCCGCTTAGAAACAAGGTTTGCCGGGGCACCCGGTGTGGTCTTCTGCTGCATCCTGGTCCACACAACTGCTGCTCCCCGGATATTTTCTCTTCTTCATACCATTCTCTGTAAACCCTAGAGATGGTTGTGTGGAAAAATCCCAGTAAATACTCAGACCAACAACCACTTTCAGTCACTTAAATCTTCTTTTTTCCTAATTCTGATGCTCCATGCCTACATGACTAGATGCTGCCGTGCGATTGGCTGGTTAGATATTTGTGATAACACTGGAACAGGTGTAGCTGACGTCTGACAGTGATCGTCATTCTTTGTGGAGGTGAAACAGTTGCTGATGAATATGAGATGGAGATAAATTACTCTGCATAATGTTGCCCTGAAGCAACAAAAAATCCCATTTCAGTAAATCAATTAGATTAAAATCTGTCTCTAATAAAACAAACAATAAATGCATGTGCTTTTGCACATGTTTAATAAAAACTTCTTCTCATTTAAAGATTTAAATAATTATCTAATTATCTCACTAATTGCTACATCCCACGTAGTTCTGGTTCCTGAAATCACCTCCTCACCTCTAGATAAAGTCAAACCTTTTTGTCCTCTTTTCAGTGGACGGTGACATGTCTTGTGTCAAAATAACCAAAAATATGTTGTTGTTTTTTTGTGTGAGAGCAACATCATACAACAGAGCAGTGAACAACCCTGGATCTCGAGGGCCACTGTCTCTCAGGTTTAAGATGTTTCCCTGGTTCAACATACATGATCGAACAGCACTGCTACAGAGAGACATGTCCTGCTGTGTATTTTCCTACTGCGATTATTTAACAGATGCTTTTATCCAAAGTGACATACTGGAACACACTGGGAGCAATGCAGGGCTCAGTAACTTCCCCAGGAACCTTGCATGTAAATGTGAAGTTGAACATTGAAGCATCAACCTATAAGCTTCATTTCCACCAATGGGTTGGGGTCGGTACTGGTACATGAAAAATTGGGAAAGGTGCCAAAATATCCCATCTGAATGGTCCTCCTTTTTTGTGACCCTTTGCGTTGGGGGTCCCAATCTTACTGATCAGACCCTGAAGGATGGAGCTTTACATGCTGCAATCCACTGATTGGTGGAAAAAGTCCGGACTCACAGAACAAAGGAGGAACAGCTCCATGTTTAAACGGTGGTTTTATTATTGTTTAAAGCCAGAGAAGAAGAAAGAAAGAAGACAACCTGCTAGATGTCCACCATTCTCCTCCGTAGGTTCTAGGTCTTCTTCGTTATAATCCAAGAAAGGCACCGCGCCACTATGACATCATCCTGTTACGTAGCTGACACGTCTATCGCTGTCCAGCTGATACAAAGCCTTCCATGTAAGGGTACGGTTGCTGTGGAAACTAGGGATGGGCATGGGATTAAATTGTCTTAATTCATTATTGGGAGAATTAACGATCGATTTTCGATTAATCATTAATTCTTTTAAATTCAAATTTAGTATTTATTGGCTCTATTAAAATCTTCATTTAGATCTTTATTACAAGATGAACGGCCCTTAAATGGGATTCATTCAATGTTAACACGTAAAACTTCAGCACCAGTCTAAAGATGCTTTAGTTTTATCCATCAAAAAATAATTTAACCGATTTAAATTCTTAACCATCAATTAATCAATCGTCGATTAATTATGCCCATCCCTATTGGAAACACAACAGAAATCAGGGTTTCCCGAACCAAACCGTCCCGTCCCGTCCCGAGCTGGACCCCGACCTCCTGAGCAACAACCTCCACTAATACATGCCATAACTTGAAGAATTGTCGTCATCTAGATGACATCTGGAGAATGTTTTATGATTTCTCTGCGATTCTGCGTTGCCAGGGCAACGGAGCAGCAGGGTGGAGGCAGCGAGAACAGTTTGTTTTCCTGTTGGGGGACGGAGACATCCCTCTGGCTGGGAAGGAAATCTCTAAGTTATTTGGTTGCTTCATGTTTTCCTTTTAATTCAAATGATCTTAAAATGAAATTGAATTAAATATACTTTATTCATCCTAGAGGGAAATTGGAGTTGGGTTAATACTGATGAAGATGTAAGGGTTGGAGTGAACGTGAGTGTTTGTCTCTTTGTGTTTGCCCTGCGATAGACCGGCGACCTGGCCAGGTGTACCCACAGCTCCCCCGCAACCCTAAATGGGAATAGATCATCTTGAATAGGGAGATTGGCTTAGTTACAAAATGGATTACTAACAATAAAATAGTCATCAATGCAGATAAAACGAAATGCATGGTAGTAGGATCAAGATATCTTCTGAAAGAGTCACTAACGTTGCAATTAACAATAGGAGAAAACAGAATTCAACAAGTAGACGATGCAAACTTGTGTAATTGTGAATAGTACACTAGAAATTACTAGAAATGGGTGGTAGTATGGGAATAATCAGACATTGTAAGAAATTCATTCCCCAAAGTCTGACCAAACAATTAATTCAGTCATTAGTGTGATGTCATCTAGGTTCTGCATCAGTTGTTTGGTCAAGTACAAATGAAAATAATTTACATAAACTACAAGTAAAGCAGCACGAATTGTTTTGGGCTGTTCATACAGAACTAATATCACCACAATGCACAGTAGTCTGGCATGGTTAACTGTAAAACACAGATTGAAATATGTTTTATTTCAGTAATGTTATTGTGACTAAAACACCTGAGATTATTTACAGAAGACTGTCATTTTTTGCTGATCAACATAATTATTGTACAAGACAAACCAATGAAAAGAAGTGTGTTTTGCCTTTAAGCAGAACAAACCAACTCCAACGAGCAGTTTTTTATGGGGCCGTGGTTGCAGGGGATGGATCGCCTGGATTTCTGCTACTGGAAAATAATAAAAAAGTGTTTTCAAAAGAAATGAAAACTTTTTTTGTTTACACAATATAAATGTTTTCGAAAGAGTTATATTGAACAATGTTTTGTATTTGTAGCAATGAGCTATTGTTTGGTGAAAGACTACATGAATTGTAGTCTTATTTATTTATCTATTTATTTTTTGTGTTGTACTGGGATGTTGTATAATATGTCTTGTGTGTGTGTGTGTGCGTGTGTGTGTATGAATGGTGTAAAAATTAATGTAAATAACGAAACTTGCAATGAAATATAGAGGAGACCCCAGGAAGAATAGCAACTGATTGGTCAGTCGTTAATGGGGATCTTAATAAATTTTATTAAATGACATATAGAAAATAGATGGATATAAACTGGAGTCTTGAATTTGTTTTTCCCAACGTGTGAAAGCAGTTATGAGAAGGTTTGATTTGACTAGATTTGATTAGCAACCAGTGTGGACTGCCAGGATCAATCTTAGATCAATATAATATATAACTAATATGCTCAAAGGCTTTTAATTCCAATACTTTGGACAATTTGGAAGTGGTTCTCCAGCCGATTGAGCTCTCAACTCCAAATAGGAAAGAGCTGGATATGTGAAACTCAGTCTCAAGAGCACCAAGAGACAAAACGAATGCCAAATCAACACTTTTGAATAGCTGAATATAAATTGTACGACCACTTCGTTCATCCCTCCAACAAACCATCCCCCTACAGAGGGTCAGTTTTATTCACTGAAATGTTTGGCAGGAGCAGGGCAGCTATAATTAGGCAAGCTGTACACTGCTGTGATGCCTGCTTTTATGATTTTATATGCTCTGCTGTGGTAATAGAGGTTCATATTTCCCCCCATTACCCTAAAAAAGAAGCACAAGTCTCTCTTTTCTATTTTGTGGCCCCTTAAAACACGAGTGAAATGGTGAGATGAGAAGCCCTGGGAGATTTCTGACATAGGCTCAGAGCAGAGCTAATGGCCCATTAAGAGGAAAATACAGCTTTTGAAGTGACTGAAAGAACAAGGAGCGAAAACATTCGTATGTCGAGGAGAACAAGATGCATAACAGAGAGGGAAGAGAAGGTGAAAACAATGCCACACAGCAATCACTTCTTCAGTGTCATCTACTTACGGATCAGCCTCTCATCAGCACAAAGAGTCCGTGGGATCAGCGCAGACACTCGGTGGATTTAAAATCTTGTTATCTGCTCCAGAGTTTTGATGTACTTTCAATGAGCTCATGCTTATTTCTAGTTTTGGAGCTGCGGCTTTTAAACATTGTCTCACATCAAGCATCACTCACAATGGGTGGTAATTAGAAGCGCTATATTGTGTGAGGCATGAGTCACGCTGGTGGCTCAGTACAGCACAATTTCAGACAAATGATGGAAGTTACAGGCTTCCTTCATGGGGCTTGTACCCACCATGGCAGATAGCTAATCCAGTACGCAGTTCAGTTAAAGTAAGGGCCACAACTAATCATGTCCTGTACAGAAGGAAGAGAGTAGATGAAGGGACTACTGACTCGGACAAAGTTCTAGGTTATATATATATATATATATGTATATGTATGTGTATATTGGTAGATCATTCCCATCGGCTTAGGATTCTGGGTTAAGCCATTTCATGGAAAATCGTGGGGGTTGCTGTAAGCCATCTATAAGGAATCAAGTCATTTTTTTATCATTATTAGTCCATTGGGGGGGGGGGATTCACCATTTGATTTGATTTATTTCCACAATTTCTCATACATAAATTAGATGTTACTATTTTCACGTTTCACCATGTTTCACCGGCAACTGCTGACAAAAAGCCAGTTATTTAACACAATTGGAGTGAGATGTTTTTATTGAAGCATATGGGAAATACATGGAGGTATTTCATTAAAAAAGCAATGTTGCTGCTGCTGCTGCTAAGGAGAGAGAAGCAGCATGGAAAACACCACTGAGTCCATGTGGAAGTTGGAATCCACTGGTCCACTGACTGGATATCTAACTTTATTAGAACTGGAGGATGTCATGTTAGTAATGTTAGAAAAAAATGACACTAGGTACAAAAGCTTAGGCAGCGCCACGTTTAGTTTTTGTTCTAACATTAAGATTAAAATATTAATGTTGAACAATGTGGGATGCTAGAGGCCACCTGTTCTGGGATTTCTGCCACAGACATCTTTTTACCAGGCTACATATGTCTACTACGTCCCTGCTGGACTGTGGTGTAATTTGTGTGATACGTTGATGCGATGGCCTCCACGTTACCTCTGTCTCCCAGCTGTTCCACCTCCAGGTGCTTCGCTCCTGGTCTGCTCTGTTCTTAGGCCACTCGGGAATTATCCCGCGCCTCGGGTGGGCCAGTCTGGGCCTGGATTGCGTAACCAATAGGGTGTCGGGACGGAATACTGCTCATCCAATCACATTCACTCTGTCCTGATGACACCATTAATCTGGATAGGGTTTTTTTTTGTGTGTTTTTGCTTTAATGATAACAAGCCGGAATGAAAATGAGTGGAAATGAAACAGGAGTAACGAGGCCATTTTAAAAATGTAAGGAGTGAAAGGACAGAGAGTTGCATAAAAATGTAAGAAGTAGAAGTAAAAAGTAAAATAATTACACCAGTAAAGTATAAAAACCCCAAATTTCTACTTAAGTAAGGTAACAAAGTATTTGTACTTTGTTACTTGACACCTCTGCATCCAACCTACATCTCTATATTCCCTTCATCAAATAAATTGTAGTTGTTTTTCTTTACCATCATGACTTGTGATGTTGGAACCATCATCGTCTCCTCGCTGCTATAACTTAAACAGGAAAATATTTTCTTTACATGAGACTTGTCAGATGTTTGACAGGCTATGGTACAAAAAACAAAACAAAAAAAAACATGGAACCAAATTACATGTGGGACAAAATGGAGAAAAAAGGAGGACAGACAATACGAGGAAGATATTTTGAGCAAAGAGCAAAGAAAAGAGCAAAGAGGTGCAGCTCTGACAGGAAAAGGAGGGGTGATGGATTGAACATAACAGGATAATGAGGAATGAAATACTGTTGAACAAAATGTCATCTCTAAGACGGTGGTCTGGGGAGTATCGCTGCCATTTCACTGACATTGTTACCAAAGATGAATTTCACCTACAAAGACATCACTTCTTCAGTTGCAGCATTTCCTGGATTTTGCAGAGATACTGGCAGGCTTTGAAAAGCCAGCTTTGAAAGTGAGTGTCAGCCCCAATGATTCTGCTCTGGCATCAAGATGAGGGGCTCAACAGGAAAAGAGCACATACATATCCTCAGATCAAGAATGCTTGCTATGAACATTTCTCATTAGTGTGGGTATTTGGAAGTTTTGCTATCTTCCATCACAGCTGCTTGTGGCAAAACTTATCAACCCAGACAGATCATTTGCATTAGCTGTGGCGTTTTGAACTGGAACAGGTTATTTGGGACTTTGGTGACTGGGAGATGCGTGCTTCCTTCCCTTTGCAGCATCATTTTTTTTACAAGAATTTAAGAGGTGGATCTCTTAAGCTAAAATATTTACAACATAAAGTGCTGAATTTACAAGGACAGTAGTTGTGAGGTTAAACTATTACATGTGCTTAAACAAGACAAAGATGGATTTCATTTACTTTTAAAGCTTATATTTCTATATTTTAAAGGTTCAGAACAGGTTTGTCCTGCCTATTTTTTTTCTTTTGTTATATTTAAATTATTTAAAAAAAAATTACGTTCTGTTTTCTTAATTGAAACATTTCCTTGATAAAAAGGTTTGGAAGCCCCGAGCGGCCGTGCTCCACTATTATTCTGTTTTTAACCGTTATCTGGAGATGACGAGGACCATTTATCTGAGCTCAAAGTTAGTGGTCACCGTGTTACACTATTGATTAGAATAGACCCCGT
Source organism: Atherinosoma microstoma (assembly GCA_037177055.1). Taxonomy (NCBI): domain Eukaryota; kingdom Metazoa; phylum Chordata; class Actinopteri; order Atheriniformes; family Atherinidae; genus Atherinosoma; species Atherinosoma microstoma. The sequence continues at coordinate 3,172,926 of JBBBVU010000018.1, forward strand.
GCCAGCTGGAGGCGGGGCTAAAGAAATGAGCAATGGTAAAACTTTATTATAAGACACATAATTCCAGCTTTTGTCATACGGTGATGGATTTTCCTCCATCTGACGTCAGCTTGAATTCGTTGCTGGCTTGACTGAACTCGGATTCACCAGTTGAGGTGTTGGGAAAAGATGAAGGCTGAGCTTTCATCCATGCTATCCTTCAGGGACAGACTGCTGCACCCAAAGCCTGAAGGAGCACCTTGATTCCTGCAGCAATTAGACAGGAAACCAGTGCTGATCCCAGTAGACCACACACACTCTCAATAAAAGCCGACATCATTTATTAATTTAAATACTTTCTCTTTTTTTAATTCTTTTTAATTTATCTATATTAAGAACAATTTCCCTGATGGTACCTTCCAAAGGGATCAATAAAGTTGTCTGAAGTCTGAACAAGTAAGTTTCTGGTGGGATCCTGTGTAGAGTTTGCATGTTCTCCAACTATGTGCAGGTTCTCTCTCGGCTTCCTCCCGTCCAAAGACATGATATCTGGCTGATTTGAGTCTAAATAATCCATTATCTTTTCTCGAGATGACGAGGTAAATTATCCTGTTATCACGAGAAAACGGTGTTAAATAAACATGCGAGCACGACCGCTGTGTGCTTCCATAAATAAGAGAGCATGCATTAACCCTTTAAAGCCCAACCTCAAGAGAAAGTGGGGAGAAAAGTAAAACATTTTTAATTTGAAGTCTTTATTTGGCCCTTTAGCAAATTGTGGGGAAAAACAGGTATCTTTACCATTTATTACCATATGATATGTCAAAATGATTGTAGTGTAGTCTTCTGCTTCCTGGTGTTCATTAGGGGGCAGAAGACAAGTATCAGATTGTGTACAACAGGGTTTTAAGCAAAGTTTTTTACCATAAAGTGTCTCAGAAACTCTATGAATGAAATATGATACGTTTGGCTTTAAAGGTTTAAGCGTACATCGTGTCACGTGACACGTCCTTCATGTCTCTTATGTGCACTTTGAATGCAATAACTCCCCATTAGCCTTGCTTTTAACCTTTAAAGGCCAACCCAAGAAAGAATGGGGAGAAAAGTCTCATTTTTTTTAATCTAAAGTTTTTCTTTGGCCCTTTAACAAAACATTTAACAAATATTTACCATTTACTACTTTGTGATGTGTCATAATTATTGTAGTGTAGTTTTCTGCTCCCTGGAATCAGATTGTGTTCAGCAGGGTTTTGAGCCAAGTTTTTACCATAAAGTGATGCAAAAAGGTTTCAGAAACTATCAAATATGATCCAAACAGCTTAAAGGGTTAAATTCAGTGTTTCAATGCAGTCACTAGGAGAATAAATAGAGATCTAATTTGCAATAAAACATCTTGGAGGAAACTTGGAGGCCATATCTCAGATGGTTTGCCAGGATAAAACACTGTAAACATCAACAAACAGCATAAAGAATCACCGGAGGTGTGTTGGAGCATGGAAACATCTAAAACTTGCAGAACTGCGGCTTTTGTAGGACCAAATTGAGTGACCCTGGTTTAAACCAATCACCACTGTAGCAATCCCAACCTCCAGCCATGATAGAGCTGAGGCTGCCATGTGAGGGCATTTTTTTCTACTTCCTGTTCAAAGATAATGTTTGGGTTTTACACAATGACTGTAAATGAATGGACAGACCATCCGGGAGGTTTGTGAAGAGCTGAAAAGAAGCTCATTGGGAGGTTCCAA
>JBBBVU010000018.1:3345390-3357959 GCA_037177055.1 Atherinosoma microstoma
AGTAAATACTCAGACCAACAACCATAAATCTCCTTTCTTCCTCATTCTGATGCTCAGGTTGAACTTCATCAAGTCGTCTTCACCATATCTACATGACTACATGCTGCCATGTGATTGGCTGTTTAGATATTTCCATTAACAATCTCCATGTAATTATAGCATTGAGTATTTATTTGAACCTGGTCAAGCTACAACGTCTTTGCTATAAAATCATATGACGTATAACTGTTTCCTTTACCACCAAGTTTATTTTAAAGCATAAAAGTATAAAGAAAATATTAAAAAGAATAATCTCCTATTGCAAAAGGTTTTGTTTTGTTTTGGAGCTAAAAGATCCACTTCAGAAACAGATTTATAAAAATTGTACATTTTTAGAATATTGTAATCATTAATGGAGGGAGGGTTCATCAGGATAAAGAGGTGATGCTCTGAGTGCTCTGTGTGGAAATGAAACCATGCAACACACCGTGGAATATGTAAAGCTTGTGGATTTAATATGGCAAATTTCACCACCGGACAGAATCAGGATAAAGGATCCAGTCCCGCTGAGTAAAATATATGCACCACTAAAGAGATCAGGACACTACAAAATACACCTCTGATTCAATGAAAACTTTACCAGAATTACAGCATCATGAATAGAGGCTGGGCTGCAGCCTCCACCCCCACCCCCTACCCCCAACCCCCACCCCCTGGCTTCTCCCGCCACCTTGCTGAAATACATCCATAGAAAGACACAGCCACCGGCAACACAGCTTCAAATAGAGACAATTACAGAACATGGTTTCTCTGTGGGTCCGCTAACCGTCCAGGCCGCACATAGGACATAAACAGGTCGTACTACAGTACAGTATATATATATATATACACACAGTAGCAGTGAGGGGATGGCTGACAAAGCATGGCCGTTGTTCGTTGGTCGCCCGTTCACAGCTCTGCCCCATGTGCTAATGAGCGCCAACAGACCTTCCTCCGGGTGGAGAAGCAGAAGGCGAGCGTGCTGCCGTTATTCGCACATCGCGGCGATGGTGGAGATGTTCGATGCTTTGCTCTTGTGCCCAGGCAGCGGCCATATGTCAGGACAAATTCTTTTTTTTCTTTTTTTTTTAGAAAAGCTGGAAGTTGACACAAAACAGAGTTTTCCCAGACGGGCTGCAGTCCAAGCATTAGAAATACCCCCCATCCCCAATTAAATCTGATGAAATACCAGGAGCCCAAAGTTAGAAGACAGCAGCACTTCACAGCTAACACCACGAACGTTTTCAGGTTTAAAACTGCCACGAGGCACGTTTAGATGACTTTTAAAAGCAGCTTTCATTGCAAATCTAAGTTTTTCTCAGTATCTTACTGAAGCAGAGAGGACATCGCTGGCAGTGGGACATTATTGTCTACAGGAATGTCTCAAGGTACGGACTCCACGTCCGGATGGACTCCGATTTGATCACGTTGCACCATATGGACACCGAAAAAATGCATTGAATCCCTGGACGTGGAAACAGTCTGGTCATGAAGGGTATAAACTGTACAAGTGCAGAGTAGATATGCTCCACCACAGCTTCTGACTCAAATACATACAGCAGATCATAGCGTCAGTGAGCAAGACAACACGATTCCCAACTTCCTTAAGTTACGTACGTTCCGGGTCGGACCGAGTGGGATTAACAAGCTTCAGCCTCTTACTACGCTCACGTTGAAATGACGCACATCATTTAAAAAACAAAAGAACAAAACAGAAACAGCAGGAAAGGAAAGGAAAGGAAAGGAAAGGAAAGGAAAGGAAAGGAAAGGAAAGGAAAGGAAAGGAAAGGAAAGGGTAAATTATGGAGTTCCCATTTTCTTTAGTTTTTAAATAAACCATACAAAAATAGTAGTGTAGTGTACAATCTGTCATTGTCCCTTTAATTCTCTGAGTAGAGTCTGGAGTGACGGTATGGGACACCTGTACATAGAAACACTCGTAGTTTCCGAACCGAGTGGCGTCCGAATCTTTTCAGATGGTGCTAAATGTCAGACAGTCCGACCCTCCTGGCTCCCGTCCTCACGGTGTCGCTCCATCACTCCCCCCTCGGTGGCTCAGCTGCTTCGCTAACAGACTGACTCTCCGCAGATCACCACTCTTTCTCCCACCGGTTCCTCATCCCGTGTGTCAGGTTAATCTTTGGGGGACGTAAATAAACGAGTCTCTACGATCCCTCTTTCCCCTCCGAGCTCTCCGGTGGTGCTGGAGGCTCCTCTGCCGAGGGGGACTGAGCTCCTCCCGGACCATCTGCAAAACAGAAAAATAAAGGAATTACGTCTTTCATGTTGTTCAAACCGCGGGAGGCAGAATCTGCTGATAGACAATCGGCATGATTTGTAAGCAAAGGGATTAATTGTATTTGGGACTTTGTGGAGCCAGAAGGATAAATGATGTTGTCATGTTTGATATCTGCTGTGACAGGTGGTCGCTGCCTCCTGGCACAGTTTCTGTGACGAAACCCTCCAGCTGGTTTGGGCATGAAAATGGCCATTTATAGCCGTTCCCTAAGTGGCAATCTGCCCCAAAGCTAGCCCTTTCACCTCTGACTGAACCTTATTTCTTAATGGAAATCTTGTGTGTCTCATCAGCGACAACAACTCTGAGCTAGCAGCCAAAGACTAGCAAACAAGTAAAAATCATTATGTCGTAAATCAGTTCTAAAAAACTCTTCTGATGTGTCTCCTATGACTCTGTCTTTGTTTGAAATGAATCATGAAGGTCCAACTGGTTTCCATGGAGATGAAGGAGGTTTTACAGTGAAGTATTCACTCTTTCTATCATCTACTATCTTCGGCTTCACGTCTCCCTGGATCCTCATGGTGTCTCTAAGGTGAATGTGGGGGCTATCCCTGAATCCTCATGGTGTCTCTAAGGTGAATGTGGGGGCTATCCCTGGATCCTCATGGTGAATGTGGGGGCTATCTTTGGATCCTCGTGGTGAATGTGGGGGCTATCCCTGGATCATCATGGTGAATGTGGGGGCTATCCCTGGATCCTCATGGTGAATGTGGGGGCTATCCCTAGATCCTTATGGTGAATGTGGGGGCTATCCCTGGATCCTCATGGTGAATGTGGGGGCTATCCTTGGATCCTCCTGACTCTGACTATTGATAGAGGCGTCCATCATCAACATCGGTCGATGGCTTCCTGAGATATAACACCTCTATAAAAACACCAGTAGCGTTTCTCAATTCAAAGTACACTGAGAAAGAACTTGTGTACATTCCTGGGATTACTTTATTCATTCCTAGGACTACTTTACTCATTCTTAGGACTACTTTACTCATTCCTAAGACAACTTTACACTTTCCTTAGATTACTTTGCTCATTCCTAGGAGAGAATTTACTCTCTCAGTAACAGTAACACATTCTGACACTTGTGTAGTAATCTCACATGTCTCTGCTTTCTATAGAGACCAAGATTACACACACAACCCTTGTAGTTGTGAAGATAAACCTAATTAATTTTGGGGATATGATCTCAGACAGGAGACAAATAAATAGGCCTAGTCATGAAGAGGTTAAAGGTACAGTGTGTAAGAATGACTGCCATCTTGTCGTAAAGATGGGTATAACACAGCTGTGAATTAAATAAAGCTGCTACTGCATTTTAAAAGCTTGTTTGTCAGAGACACTGTAGTAAAAATGGTGGCAGCTGCCATGTATGTGGACCCACGGCAAGAAAAATATAACAGTTGGACTTCCAAATATGGGTTTTAACACAATAAAGAATCTTGAATATAAACAAACAACCAGAGATGACCATGTCAACATCAGCAGTCATCTACCGTATGCATACTACCCAGGTTTACTCTTCAATAAACTAACTGTCCAAGATGGTAAGTCGTGACATGCTCAACAGTTTATTTGACCAAATGATTCGATAAATAAATAATTGGAGTACCTTCGAGGTTCAGCTCAGCCAACTTAAGAGGCAGGTCGCCGGGGTTTACACCTGCTGGAGACCCAAGGATGTCAGGCAGGGCATTTCTCCTCCCCGAGCGCCCAGAAGTGGCGAAGTCTAGCACCGGCTCCACCACCTCCGTCATTTCAGGGCAACTTTAATACAAAGAGAGGAGCAGAGTACAGATTTAGATTTCAATAGAAGTAGTGCACTACAACACATAAAGCAGTTATTCTTGGCTATGAAAGTTAGTAAATTAGGTTGAAGGACAGTTCTGTTAAGTCAGGTTTCCATTTACCAGCAAAGCAAATATAAAGATCTTAAAGAGGAGAAAAATAAGAGAGAAAAAAAACTGCAGTGGAGCCACTAGACGTACTTTCATTTCTGCACATAGGAGAAATGATCAGTTATTATCTTCCAGTTCAGATAGGAAATGGTAAATAACTACTAGCAAAATAAACAGGAAGGAAGTCATGCAGCTAAATGTTCAAAGCACATATTGCATAAAAATTCAGTGTCTCTAAGCCATCATTGTCCTGGTGTGTAGGAAATACTCATTTATTTTCACTGAACTGTCGAAGTAACTCATAGCCTGACTGAACTTAGCTGACCGCTTCAAATTACACCAGATTGTTTGCTTTGTTTGGAAAAAGCTGTTGTCTGTGTGGCCACCATTGATAGTCAGATAACTGCTTAGGTGACGGATTCCAGGACAATTGGTCACAACAATAGAAGAAAAAGAGACAAACGCTCAGAATTGTTTTATAACCTCAACTCATAAATGATCGTAAACAGATAGACAGATATGAAATATGTTAACATATCAATTCAATTATGAAAATATGTACAAAAATGTTCAAAACCCAATGCACTCGTGTAATTACGCCAAGGCGGAGGTAATGTATTCGGCAGCATTGACTTGTCTGTCTGTTAGGAAAATAATTCCAAAAGTTATGGACGCATTTTGTTTACATTTTCATGAAAAATCAGAAATAGAATAAGGAACAAGTGATAAAATGTTGGGGGGTTATCTGGATCCCTGCCTGGATCCAGGATTTTTTTAAAAAGATTTTTTAATAATATGGGGAAAAAGCGATAATATTGCCATTAGAGCTTCTAACTCAAAAACTAATGCCCACAATCACTGGCAAAAACAAATGACATTAGCTTGGTGGAGGTCTCCGCTCTCCGAGTGCTTCTAATTGATTTCTTTTGTAGTTCTATCACACCTAAGGTCACTATATTTCACACACTGGTGAGACAAAGTTCAAAGGTCATTGACCCTTTTATAGATGCTGCTTGTTTACTCCTTTGGTTGGTTTTACCTCCCATGCATCCCATTTCACACTTCATTCATCACATATCACACTCATTGTTTGGAGTATTGCCACGGCATCATCACAAAGGTTTGGTCCCTTTAAGTTGCTCAGAATAAAAACACCTCCTATGATGCGCCCATATAAGGACGACAGGACAGACTCTGTGGCAATAGACAGTCATTGAGCAGTCTCATCTCATTGTTATGATTATCTTTAAGATCACAATTTCATTTAATCAGGGAGATGTGGTCTCTCTCTCACATGCTGAGGCCGATCTGTCGTATGTGACATGCAACTGAAGGTTCGCTTAATTTTGTTTTTTTTAAATAAAGATAAAAAAACTCTTTTTTGAGGATTTGTCTCTTTTTCAAATAGTGAGTAATTGTGCACCAACGTAACCTAGCCAACTTAGCTAGCTCTAGTTAACTTTAAAAGATGTATAGCTGTTTGTTTGTTTGTTTTTTAAAAAAAAGCTGCAGTCTGTGGCCCCCGTTGATGGATAACTGTCAGGCTAACCGAGCTAACTTAGCTAAGTCTTGTTAACTGCATAAGATGTAAAGCTGTTTGCTTTGTTTGAAACAAGCTGCTGTGTGTGTGTTGTTGATTAGGCTTTGCCAGCTTAGCTAATTATAGGCTAGTTAACTGCATAAGACCTAAAGCTGTTGTTTGCTTTGGAAAGCAGCTGCTGTCTGCGGCCATCGTTGACAGTCAGATAACTCCTTAGCTAACCTAGCTAACTTAGCCAGCTTAGCTAACTCTAGCCGTTTAATTATCAAGCACAATATCTGACAGACTGGCAGGACATTTAGGAGATTCAGGGTTTTGTGTCCATAAACATCAAATTAATCTAATTATTCTCTTTTAGTGAGCGTGAATGCAAATGACCCAATACGATCGTAACCAAGTCTCTATTCTAAGTAAATTTACATTAGCTTGTTGGCTAGCACTGTTGCCTCATAGCCAGAAGGTTCATGGACTGATGATATTTGCCTTTAATTACACGTATGTGTGGTAATCATGGCTGCTTTGTGTATTTTCTGTTTGTTTGAAGCGTCGTTTGTGTAAAGCTCATAAATAAATGCTTCATGTTCGCAAGTTGCAACATGCGAGTAACCAGTAGGGGCAGTGTAAAACATGATGTCACCGGATATAAGGTCACAGGGTCGACAGTGATAAAAAGACAAAAACGTTAGAAGACACAGCATCCTTGTTTTAGAGGTTTTACCATCTATGATGATGTCAAAATTAAGCTAATAGCCTACTAACCTCCTCTATTGTTGCCATGTTTATTGTTTTGTTTGCAACCTTTAAATTAAACAACTCAATCTGTTCTAAGTTCTATAATGTTCCCCTCGTCAAATCCTCCAGGAACAAAAAGACAAGCCAGTATATAACCAGTTATATTTATATATAATTTAGTATATTCTCAGCCTTAGCTGAAGCCTTCCTGTGTGGAGGTAGCATCTTCTCACCATTGATCCATGAGGTTAGGGTGAGTGTGGGTGTTTGCCTGCATTATCCCTTTGATGGACTGGCAACCTGTCCAGGATGTACTCCACCTCTTGCCCCCCCCGACTACCCTGAATACTTAGCTAATGTCTGTTGTAGCGCATTTAATTACATTACCTTTGTAAGTGTAAGATTTCCCTTTCATTTCTTAGAAAACCAAACAGACCGTATGTGTTTAATGACTCAAGCATCCAGAGATAAAAAGAAAATATCACTGATGAAGAGGATGTGTCTGTCTGGTCTCATGGCAACCAGCAGCCCGGGAGTCAGCTCTCGGCTGCTCTGGTGACAGGCAGAATTACATCCCTAGTCTCACACACTCGCACAAGCTCACATCCAAGCACAGCACACACACACACACACACATCAAGCTATGGTACCGACACAGAAAAAGCAGCAGGTATGACTTAAACCCATTCTCCCACTATCACACTTTCTCTCTCCAGTCTACCTCTTTTGTTTGCGTGTTGCTTTAAATAACCAGCCCATTCTGTGGAGCAGAATCCCATTTTCCCAACACTCTGCTCCAACAAAGGAATGACACGTGAGTTAAAGCGACCTCCCAGAAATGAGCTCACACACTTGCTCACACAATCTTGATCTCCAGAAAAAGGGTTGACCATCTGTTAGCCCCGAGCAAGGTTGTACCCAAACAATGTGAGCTCATAATTCCTTGATGAAGACATTCCCTCCAGGGCTTTCATGTAATCACATGTTGGTAAGTGAGACTGTGAAGACGAGTAATGATTATTTTTAACAGAGTTATTTTAACAGATTAAACTGCAGCCTATGAGTGGCCTTGTTTGTTTAAAGGGGGAAATGTAGCATCATGATAATGTACACAAGTCTCATTTCTTTAAATCTGGCTGACAAGCAGACAGACTTGCTCGTTATCTTTTAAAGTGGCCTTGAGCAACAGTTCTCCCGACTATCTAAAGGGGTTTCGTTGTTCTTTGTGCTTCGGATGTTTTCTTTTTTTTTGCAGAGTCCTTGCACACAGGCATTTTCAGGAGACTGTGTGTTCCTGCTGTTGTTAAGTGACTTAAGATGGACCTATGAATCATTCAGATGTATAAAAAGCCAAGGGATGAAGCAGCGTTGTGTCTACATACAACAAAGACACAATTACACACGATTGTTTTGTTGGTTTAGTCTACGAAAGAAAGATAACACAGCTTGGCAGGCAGTAACTAGCGACAAGGTAAGGAGGTATTAGCTGAAAACCGGCATGTCTGAGCGTGTTGTGGAGTGTGTCGACAAGCGGAGGACAAAAGATGAAATGTCAGGTCCTAAAAAAAGAAAAAGGAAAAAGCTTTGGAGGGTGAATAAATCTGAAAGTGAAGTCTTTAAGAAAAAGGAAATCCAGCAAAATCCGGTTTTAGGACCTGAGAGATGCATCTGGGCCTTCAGCTGATTCCTTTACCGAAGCCTCATCGGAAATGGTTTCCATGGAAACGTGGCTGTCAAGAAGCCGTTATTAAAGAAGGGAAACAGGGAGAAAAGGCTGAGGTAGGTCACATGACACAAGAACCAGACTGAAGATCAGTGGAAACAGGTCTGATGAAGGGACGGATCCTCCCCAGAACCCGGACCTCAACAGGTCTGATGGAGGGACGGATCCTCCCCAGAACCCGGACCTAAACGGGTCTGATGGAGGGACAGATCCTCCCCAGAACCCGGACCTCAACAGGTCTGATGGAGGGAACCAGACCTCAACAAGTCTGATGGAGGGATGGATCCTCGACATTATTGAAGCATTGTGGGATCATCTGGACAGAAAACGGAACAAAAGGCAGAAACATCCAAAGAAGAGCTTCGAAAAGTTCTTCAAGGATCCTGGAGAACTGTTCCTGACGACTATTTAAACAAAAAAGTTGGCCAAAGGAGGTTCAGGCTGTGTTGAAGAATAAAGATGGCCGTAATAAATATCAACTTCTAAGCTCCTTATAATCACACAAACTGAAATTTAGCCTGATATCATATATTTTCACTGAGGTGCAGCTGTTTCCTGACAACATATAAAGAAATGATGACAGAAGTCATGAACACAGTACTTTATACCCCTGTATACATATACATATAACAATTACCATGAACAATATAAGGGGCTTTAGAAAATAATTAAAAATAATGTTTTCAAATCTACCAACCTAGCCAATTTACCCTCTGCCTGTCACATCCTTGGCTTCACTGCACATGATAAACAGTAAGACATGAATAATTAACGCTGCACTGATCTTTTTTTTTAATGCAAATGTTGCAGTTTGTCCTGCAATGGTCTTCACATGAAGCACAACAAGTACAAAAGCACTACATATAAAACATGATGTCCTGTTTTTAGGTCAGCAATAAAAACGCAGCAGATTAGCAGCGATGAAAACATAAAGTCCTTTGTACAAATGGTCCGATTTCCTTGAGTTGCATCAGTTTATTTAAGCAGGGTCCAGATGGACAGATGGATTTATTTCACTCGTAAATCAACCTGCAGCTGTTCTTCATTGTTTACTGAGAGACACTGTGACAGTAGGAAATGTGGTTTGTGGAGTTAACAGGGCCTCTCTGAGCATCATGGCTGAATAATATGAAAATAAAAAACATGATCTAAACAAGCATTACAGAGTGCGTCACACAGCATCAGATAAATCAAGTAAAACCAGGACGGGCTTCATACAGGCTGGTATGTTTCTAAAAGGTCAGATAAATAAGAGGCTGAAAGGCCACAAAGTAATAAATAAAAGATTTTAAAATCTATTCTAAGATATACCGGGAGCCAATGCACAGAGGATAAGACTGTCAACATCGCTCAGCATTGAACCTGTAGAACTAGATGCAATATCTTATTTATTGTTTTTATTCTTAATATTCATTTGTGCTTTTTAAATTGCAAATTTATCAATTACTCTTATATTTTTACGAGATGATGTGTATTTTTGAGTGTATACGGGGAGCAGGGAATATTTCTGAGATTTTTACCTTTATGTTTTGCTGTTGTGTATGAAAGATGCCAGCTATACACTAACCCCATCTACAATGACAATAAAGGAATCTGAATCTGAACAACGTTTGAAGCAGCCATACCGGTGTACGTACAGTACGTAAACTGGAATAATGTCCTCTCTTTTCCTGATTCTAAGTCTGGCAGCTGAGTTCTGAACCATCTGTAGCTGAGTCATAGATTTTTTTCTGAGACATGAAGAAAAGCTGAATAGTCAAAGCATGAGGAGATAAAACATGTCAATGCTCTTTGAAAGACAGATTGGATTCCCCAAAATTGACCACTGACCAAGAAGGAAGAAGAGAAAAATCCGGCTCATTGATTGGCCGGGACTGAAAATGTCAAGTAAACACTGGAGCAACATTACATTTCTGCAGTCCGGTTTCTGGTTTTACTTTGGTGTTAAGACCTAATCCAGTTTTCACCAGAATGCGTCATATGAGCAGCAGGAGAGGCAGCCAGATATCCACCATGTTGATCTACGTTGCTTCCTGTCTCTGGTTCACTGGATGCTCCGTTTGCTTTCACACTGGAAGCTAACCACCCCCGACTTCACTTCTTTGGTTCGCACCAGATTGCGAATGCGTGTTCACACTGCACCAAATGAACCGGACTATCCCTGGAAGAGGACCGGGGTTTGTTTAAAGCGGACCAAACAGTTCTTTGTTCTTTGCAAAAGGCTTTACGTGTTCACACAAAGTGCAAGCAGATGGCAAGAGTTACTTAGTCATAAGATGGGGACCAATTACAACTCTCAGTTTGTCTTGAATTGAGTTGTAGAAACCACTAAAACATCCAGTTGTTAACAACCTTGTCATACTAGGATCAGAGGCTCTAATACATAAATACTAGGGCTGGGTGATACTACAAATTTTGGTATTCTGATACCAAGGAAATCCAGGGTAGGTATCGCTGATACCAATACTGATACTTTTTCCCTGAAATTTCCTAATCATTTAATGATATTGCCTGTAGTTGTTGATCATAATTATGATCATAATGAAACATGGTATAAAGATTTTTGTCAAATAAAACATTTTTTAATTAACAAACTCAATGGAAGAACAGAGAAATTGAAATCTTTGCATTTTTGTTTGTAAACAATATGAAATAACATCAAAAAATTTTACAAAATATTAAAATAACTCTGTTATTCCCTTTTATCTCCCACAATTGTTTGAGAAAAATAAAGTCAACCATTCAAATTTGCTAAATAAAAGCAATTCTAATTCATTTTCTTGGGCTTTTTGCCCCCAAATTCTTCTACAAGAAAAGCATTGATCTCATCACGCTGGTATCGATTGATACCGATACTAGCCTTGGTATTGACACTATTGATATTTGGATCGATCTGCCCATCCCTGATAAATACAAATGTTTATCATCAGCATAAAAGTGAAAAGAAACATCACGTATCTGGATATTATTTCCAAGGGGAACCTCGTAAAAAACAAAAAAGCGGTCCTAAAACTGACCCCTGAGGAACACCACAGAGAAAGTAGACTGTAGCTTTTAACTGCAACTCAAATATTCTGTTTGATAAATACAGTGTGAACCATTTTAATGCTCTCCCTTAAATTTCAACCCAGTGCGTGAGAAGGTCAAAAGCTGCACTGAGATCCACCAGAACCAGGACGGAGCATAGACCAGCTGCCATGTAGTACTACAGAGTTGTACTCAGCAGTTGCATCCAAGTCCTGAACAGGCTGACAGAAAGAAGCATCTCCATCACATCTATGTAGAAAGCTTTGGTTATGTTCTGTAAAGCTACAGAATTAGCTAAATACAGAGGCTACGACCCCATTTAGACCAAGAAGAAACAGTCTATCCTCCAGAGACATGCTGAACCTTTTTATAGACGATTCATTCCATTTCACTGCAGCAGGATAATGAGCCTGAAACTCAAAGCTACTTAATAACCAAAGAAGACCAAGAAATTCTGATTATCATGAACTTTCCTCCACCGTCATCTCACCGGAACCGGTGATGTAATGGTGTTCGGATAAGAGGGTTTACTCTTAATTTTGGTCCTAATTGTTTTGTAAGCCGCCTGTCAAACAGAGGATAAAGCCCTGTTATAAACAGTGATGTCACATCATTCAGCACAAGAAGGCATTTGTGCATTGTGACAATGAAACTGACTTAAGTTTTTTTTTTTAAGTGCTGAATTTTCTATTATTAATGAGCCATTACCAATAGAAGGCCAATTTTACTACTTCTTAACTTCTTAGTCCATCCACGCATGCAGGCTTGACTTTCGTCTTGCGGGTCTACACAGTAAATCTCTTTAGCCGTAAGATCATGAGGTTGTTTACAACTCTGGAGGCATTTTTGTTTGGGTGGTTGGCATGATCTTTGCACATTTTTTGGACGAAGGAAGCCACAACCCACACATGCACAGTAAGAGCATGCCAAGTTTTTTTTTTTTTTTCCACCTGTCTTTTCCAGCATTGTGGCAGCAAAATGATTGTCTGGCTGCTGTTTTGTTCCAAGCAAATATGTATAAATTAACTCTTGAAAAAAAATCTTTATTTTAGTCTTTTATTTTGAATTTGCACCTTAATGCTGGACCCGACGGACCTGCAGGAAGGGACAGAAAGAGAATATCCCACATTTTTTGCAACACAAGACACACTCCTGCCCTCCCACCACCCATCTACACACATCCACACAACATCCTCCCTCACCCCCACACACCCTCAACACATATAACTCCCACACAACACGCACTCATGTCCTCCCACCACCCATCCAAATAAAAAAAAAGAAGGAGGAATGAGAGATGGAGGGAAGGCGACAAAGGAGAAGCGAGGGGTGGAGAGT
>JBBBVU010000018.1:3437335-3451395 GCA_037177055.1 Atherinosoma microstoma
GTGTGTGTGTGTGTGTGTGTGTGTGTGTGTGTGTGTGTGTGTGTGTGTGTGTGTGTGTGTGTGTGTGTCCGTGTGTGTGAAATGAGGAAGAGGAGGATGCATGAGTTAAAAGCTGAGACCGGGAGTGAATGAGCTCCATGTGTTGTGCTTACAGTCTCCTCCCGTAGACCTGTGGGAACGCTCCCGGAGCGTGCATGCTTGTGCTCCCGGAGCATGCACGCTCTCCAGCACACACACACACACACACACACACACATGGGGGTGAAGGTTTCTGTATGATCAGACTCCCAGAGGGCTTTTCTCCTCCGTCTCTGGACAGCTGCTGATGAAACTGTGCTTTTTCAAACAGCGTTGTAAATGCTCAGCTGAGATCGCCGTGGAAACGCAACAACACATGGCTGCGTCGGCGGGGCTGCTCGGGTCAAGATTAGTTGGCAATATATTGACGTCCAATCCCCAGAAATTACATTTTTAGTTTACATGGAACCAGATTTACAACCTCAAGTTGTCCTTTTTTTCATAATATCCTCCTGAGACCCGGACCATTCATTTATGTCCATTATAATGGACATTCTTTTCATCTGTGTATTCTTTTACTGCTCATCAAGACCTAAAGTACACTTTAGAGGACATTCTGGGCTTTCCAATGATATGTCATGTGACTGGTTTGCATACTGGGAACTAAGTTGTTGTTTTTTTCAATCAAAATGTCCGACAGCTCAACAACCACATTTTATGGTAAGAGGAAAAGAGAGCAAAATAATCTTTATCTAGTGTTATTTTTTACATAATAATTGTACACACTCTTGTTGATTAACATGTCAGCATTATTATCTTTATCTCTGAAAAGGGTTTAATTATTTCTGTTTTGAGATGAACGTCCATAGTAGTGGACACCGGGAGCATTTTAATGTATTTAGTGACTCAACATTGATGTCGAAGAAAGATGTGAAGCAGAGAGGATTCTATGTCAAGTCATACAGAAGATTTTGGAGCTATTAAATGATGAGTTTCAGCCAGGGATAGGGTGAGACAGGGAATAAGAATCTAATTTTTCCCGAGATCGGGTCGTCCGTACAGTAGGATGAGCAGAGGAACTTCCATCTACCTAGCCACTTCTTCAACCTTATCTGGGGAATTCTGGCTGAGAGACCTAGTCCTTCCAGTCCATAGGTATTCCCTGGAGTCTCCTCCTCAGTGGGACATGCAGAAAACCTCACCAGGCAGGGAGGTGTCCAGTAGGCATCCTGACCAGATACCCGAACCACCTCATCTGGCTCCTCTGGATGTGGAGGAACAGCGTTTCCACTCTGAGCCCCTCCTAAATGACTGAGTTTATCTCTAAGGGGGAGTCCAGACAACCTGAGGAAACTCATTTCAGCTGCTTGTATTTGCAATCTTGCTCTTTGGGTCACTATTGACAGGTTGTGACCATAGATCAGAGGTGCCCAAGTCCAGTCCCTGAGGTCCACCACCCTCAGCTTCCAGACGCATCCCCTCTCCAACACACCTGAATCAAATGAATGTCTCGTTACCAGGCCTGTGCAGAGCTGAACGACATGTGGATGAGGTCATTCATCCATTTGATTAAGGTGTGTTGGAGATGGAGTGCATCTGAAAGTTGCAGGACAGTTGAAGGCCGGACTTATTCAAAGGACCTAATCTCTTTCCTGGAGAAGACACTCCACCCTTTTCTATTTGAGGAACATGGTCTCAAATTTTGAGAAGTTCATTCTAGAATCAAGAATCTTTATTGTCCTTATGACAAGCACAAGCTCTTGGCTTAAAACACACCAAGACACAAATATAAATATTTCTTAATTGAATAATTATTTAAATATTTCTTAAGTGACTCTGGGGGGGGGTTACAGCTCTGGGGAAGAAGCTGTGTTTCAGTCTGAGTGGGCTTTGATGGTCATGAATCTCTTTCCAGAGGGAAGAGGTACAAACATTTCGTGTCCTGGGTGGGTGGGGGGGTCTGCAGCTATACGACTGGCCCTCTTCTGGACCCGGCTGTCGTATATTTGAGACCAGGAGCAGGAGAGGACGCCCCACAATCCTCTGTGCTGTTTTCACCACCCGGGCCAAGTCCTTCCTGCCTTGTGCAGTGCAGCTCCCGTACCACACTGTTCCACTCAGACAGAGGATGCTTTCTATGGTGGCTCTGTAGAATCGCACACACTGAGATCACATGCAAACCGATCCTGGGTCCACCAAACTGGACCCCTCAAGACCTCGGCTGATACTAGAAATGTTGTTAATAAAAGTTGTGAACAGAGTCGGTGACAAAGAGCACCGTTAGTTGAAGGAGTCCAACACTCACTGGAAACAAATTCAACTGACTGTCGGCATTGTGGACTAAGCTCTGACAAACAGGGACCAGAGCACACTTGTTATGGGGCTGGTACCCCCTGCAGGACACAGGGAATTATGTTCTCCAAGTCTAGAGAACACATGTGGACTGGTTGGGTGAGCGTGCATGCACCATCTAGAGCCCGGCCAAGAGTCCAGAGCTGCTCCATTGTTTCACGACCATGACCAAAACCATACTGCACCACCTGAATCCGAGGTTCAACACACAAACCTTCCTCTTGAGTAGCCCAGAATAGACCACCAGGGAAGCAGAGGAGTGTGATCCCCCAGTTAAAACACACCCTCTGGTCCCACTTCTTTTATTTAGTTCCAGTCTGATGCAGTTCCATCGTGATACTGGATTATTGTCCTGTTGCCATGTGTTACTACAGTTAAATATATGTAAATTGCCTAAAACATTTGCTTATGGAAGTCAAGAGGAAGTCCAGGTACATCCATGACACTGAAGTCACAGAAAGGTTTTGTTTATTGATCAATTTAAATGTATTCTTGGGTTAATATAACCCAAGAGCCATTATCTGCTCATTTTCTAAACTCAGTTGTATTCTAAAGTAATAAGAATGGATTAGATTTATATAGCACTTTTCTGGACACTCAAAGACGCTTTACATTGAATCCAATTATTCATTCATACTTGGTGATGTAAGCTACATGTGTAGCCACAGCTGCCCTGGGGCAGACTGACAGAAACATGGTTGCTAATGTGCACCAACAGCCTCTCTGACCACCACCGAACATTCATACGCATTCATGCACCAGTGGTGTCAACACTGGAGGAAAGGAAGGTGAAGTGTGTTTCCCAAGGACACAACAACAGTTGACTGGTGGGAGCAGGATTCGAACTGCCAACCTTCTGGTAATAAGATGACCTGCTCTACCACCTGAGCCACTGCTGCCCTTTAAAATTGTCCTCATGTCCACTATACTGGACATGCTGTAAAATTGAAATGAGTTAAAATCTAAGATGTTCCTTTAGGTCCATATAGGTAGGAAATCACATAAGAAAGAAATTGGAAAACACTTTTTTTCCCCTGGTTCTCAGGAGGATATGGCAGAATTTTAAGTCAAAATAGGGATTTTTGCTTTGTTTTTTTGTTTTTTTGTGGTCTTTTTTAAATCAGGAAAAAAAAAAACATCTCTCAGTTTTAATATAAATCAAATACTCCCAAAGTATTGATTTTTTTTTTATTTATCTTTATTTTTGGAGATGTGCTTTCTCCAAAAATCATCAGCTTTCAGGAGGAAGGCACCTCCGCCTGCCTCGCTCTCTGTTGTCGGTGAGGATGCTGGGAGATAAATTTAGCCCTCCAGCTCTCCTTCCATCTGCTACCACATGGTTTAGGGCCGTTACCATAGGAACCGCTGCTGGGTGCCCATTAGTGTGAGAAGAGGAAATTGACAAGATTTTTAAAAAGCCATTTATGTAGTCGTCTTTCTTTGTGTTCACATTTCAGATTTGTCTTCACCTTTTTGTTTTTTCTCGAGACTTTAAAGCTGCAGCTGCTCAACAAATGTCAGAAAAAGGGTTTTTTTTCCCCTTTCGGGAAAAATCTTTGTCCTTTTGCAAATAATGGCGGAATAATAAGAGGTGTGACGTAAACCCGTGTGAGTGGCATCTAAGATGTGCATCTCCTCAGTTAGCAATACGAGGCTCATGGTGTTACCAAGCGGCAACCTTGAGAAATGTGAAGCCTATGCGGAAGTGTCAAAAATTGTTGTCCCCCATCATCCACTAGGGGCTGGCTCCAAATGGGAGTCATGGAATGGTATAGTGTTATAGTATTGTATGATGTTATAGTATAGTATGGTACGATGCTATGGTATGATGGTATGGTATGGTATGGTATGATGGTATAGTATGGTATAGTGTTATGGTATGGTATGATGGTATAGTATGGTATAGTGTTATGGTATGGTATGATGGTATGGTATAGTATGGTATGATGGTATAGTATGGTAGGAGCGTATTGTATGGTATGGTATGATATGAATGTATGGTATGATGGTATAGTATGGTATGATGGTATAGTATGATATGATGGTATGATATGATGGTATGGTATGATGGTATGGTATGGTATGATGGTATGGTATGATATGATGGTATGATATGATGGTATGGTATGATGGTATGGTATGATATGATGGTATGATATGATGGTATGGTATGGTATGATGGTATAGTATGGTATGATGGTATAGTATGGTAGGAGCGTATGGTATGGTATGGTATGGTGGTATGGTATGGTGGTATGGTATGATGGTATAGTATGATATGATATGATGGTATGGTATGATATGATATGATTGTATGGTATGGTTAATGATAGGGGTAAACAGTACACTGACAAGACAGTTCGTTATGTAACCTGGTTTTAAGGTACGGTTCAGTTCTTTTTTCAGGACAATAAGGGAACAAATGCAAAGATAAAACTGCCTAACTTTGGTGTAAACAAGGACATGTAACCAAAAACCAAAAATAAAACTCCATGCAGTAAATTTTCAAATAAAAGATTCTTAAAATAATTTATTTCAGTAGACAGTATCTGTACATATGATCAAGGAAGGACGGATGTTTCAATAGAAAAATAAAGATCATTCACTGAAACTTGTAAAAATATTAATGTAATCCACAGTTTTTACAGTTTTGAAAGTAAAACTTTAATTGCGTATGCTGTAAAAGATAAAGTAACATATGATTAGTTGCAAGGCTATGACATGAAAAGACATGTTCAGATAAAGTCTGTGTTCAAAGTAAAAACACTTAAACCATTTTACATGTTTTATTTACTTTACAGTATTTGTTCGTTGTTCCACCCACATGTGGAGGGGGCGGGGCTACAGGGGGAACGGCTGACTGCTTTCATCTTATCTAATCGTCTTTGTCCTTTTATATCTTTCACTGGGAAGCCGGAGTTCTCCCAAACAGGAGATTTTAACCACAGAAGAGGCTCTTCAAGCTCTGGTTTGTCCTTAAAACTGTCGCTAGCCATAACGTCCGCTAGCCAGAGGCTATAGTGCAAGGCGTTCCGTACCGAATGTTATGTACCAAAAAATCCAAACACATGTACCATTACACCCTAAGTTAATGATGGTATGGTACTGTACAGTATGGTGCTGACGCTATCTCTGTTTGTTAATGCCCTTAGATGACTACCGTTGTAATCTATATCAAAGCAAAGCCTCATGCCATGTGGTGAATTTGATTACGATAGTACAAAAAAAGTTGTTGTTCAGTTGCGTGAAGCCAGTCTCCA
Source organism: Atherinosoma microstoma (assembly GCA_037177055.1). NCBI lineage: Eukaryota > Metazoa > Chordata > Actinopteri > Atheriniformes > Atherinidae > Atherinosoma > Atherinosoma microstoma. Next base: position 3,442,966 of record JBBBVU010000018.1, read on the forward strand.
AAACCAGCTTAACTCAGTCCACAGAAATATCTCTCCCAAACTCTTCAACAACGTCTCAGCTTCATCTTTGTGATTCAGTTTTGCTTCGTTTTGACCTCAGAAACTCAACAAAAACGTGAAAACGTACGGACACGTGCAATCCGGGCTTTTTCTCCGTCAACATTTAAAGTTGCACATGTAAAAACTTGATGCGTCTGCTCCAACAAACTCTGTTCCAGCCGCTTTAATGGCAGAACACAGCACTTGTGTGAAAAGCGAAGCTATGCAGGAAACAGCTGGCAGCCCTCAGGTGAGCCAGAGACATTTTAAGTTAATGAGTCTTCCTGCTGTTCCACCTAGAACCATAAAACTCTAAAGAGTGAAGTCTTGGGACACTCAGAGAGGAGTTCATCTATCTCGGTAGGCTAGATAAATGGTCAGTTTTCACTTGAACCAAACTGGTGATCATGTTTATGCTGATGTGCCGTAGCAAGAAACCAGCGGTTGGTAGATAGCTGCGATAAACTGTGCTCCTCCTCGCTTTAGTCATAAATGCCTGTTTTTAATACATAACCGACTTGTCTGAAAAAGTAAATATCAGTCACAAAACGCAACATAGTTTAATAAAATCACCTTTGTTTTCATTGTGGTTGTACATGCGTGTAAAATAACTCTGAGGATGATGGCCTACATTACCCATCATGCATCTTACCCGTTAGAGGGATTAGGTTACATCTGGAAGTGTTTATGCTAGTAGCAGTTAACTAGCTTCTAGTAGTTAGCGTCAAGCTGCTGGCCTGAGGCGGAGACAAACGTTGTCCTGATGGAAGCTCTACTAAATACGTATACAGACCAAACCTTCTGTCCAACTTTTGCGCCCTTTAATATTCGGTCTGGAGAGGCCAGTAGTACCTGTCTGCAGACCCGGAGACCTGCAGATTCAGACCCACAGATCTGGACCCGCACTTCTAGACCCCTTATGTTTTCCCAACAGCACCACCTACTGGATGACTGTAAAACTGCAACAGTTTTTTTGGAGCAGCAGGTCCTCTAGACCCCAGACAAAGTTGACAAATCTGTCTGGAAACCGCAACAACTAATTCAGCGTCCAATTCACATACCTAGTTCTTTCAAAAGTTACACTTCTAAAGCTTTAGAAGAGGTTAAAACCCAATTAAGAATATTGTTCATTCATTCAATTCTCTGGTGATCAATAGCTACTGTGTAGTTTTGTTACAGAATAAATTCTGATAGTTTAAAGATTTAGTTCACCGCCAGTATCAAAGAGTTTGGGGTGTTACACCAAACTACTAATACTAACAATTGATCAAGTTAGTTTAATCTGAATATGTTTTCCTTAATCTTTGTGACACAGAAATATGTACTATTGTATATAGTTATGAATAGTATTCACATGTGGATGTGCAGCTAAAACCTACAGCAGGAAATGCCGGATCTTGGTGTCTGGTCCTAATTTTGTTGTGGGAATTAGAAATATGAGTGAAACGCTGAAAGTGTGAAATCTTTTCTGGTCACAAATCAAGGAAATCTGCAGAGAAAAAAAGAAATTAAACATCTATCACAAAGCTAACAAACAAGAACAAAATACTTTTCATTAATATGACAGTCAGAAAGGAGAGAAAACATCTTTGCAGCAGGTACTACATCTGTCCACGTTTTTCCTTGCATCCGTCCAGTTTGGACAAGTTTGTCCTCAATTTCATAATATTATGAAAACGTTGGCCTGTTCGTGTTTTTCCCATAACATCCACCTCATCACTTGTTATTATCATTGAAAACGTATCGCAGTAAAAACTTAATTTCTTTGTCAATTTCAAGTCAACAAAATAGTTTGATGCTATTTAACAATAAGATTTACATTCAGGACTTACTCGTCCATCGTCATTCATATTAATAAGCAATGAAACGGATGGCACTGTCGGTAAACAACAAGGGGTCTAGTGCTGCCGGTCCACGTCTCCGGGTCTCCGGGTCTGTAGAGACGTGCTTCTCAGAGAGGCTGCAGAGGCGAAGTCGTAGCAGTACCACTGGAAACTGTGGGGGCAGTGTTGAGCAGCGTTGCACAAAGAAGAAGCGTGATGTATTTAATGGCTGCTCAGACAACTTCCATCTACCAGGCTGTCTCTTTCTGAGAATGAAGGTTATGATCGCCTCCATGGTCGCCATGTTTGCTGTTGTCTGAAACTCGTGGAGGCACTCAGAAGTGAACTCTGCCCTCTCTTCTTCGATATTGCCGATTTTGTAGAGAAAAAGAAACAAAAATATTTTTTGCTATTTTTTTTTTTTCAATTTCAATTAGGAAAACACAACACAGTAGCCGGACCATCATTCTGCTTTAAAATTTTTGAATTTTTTTTTCCAAAATATTTGAAAAAATAAACTTTTACTACTGATTACCTACTACTTTGCAGTTATTTTAGAAAAAAAAGTGCTGTTTTAAAGTCTTTTAATATCCTCTAATATCACAAAAACTCGATGGTTCAAATTTGACCCTTCCGGGTATTTTAAAGCGCGTCAGATAAAGGGTTATAGGTGTGAATATAAGGCATAGACTTGTTTTCAAACATGTTTTAAACATTTAAATATAGAAGTGCTGAGAAACCTGAATCTGCTTGTTCGAGGTGGAAATAAGCAGGTGTATTCTCCTATTGGCAGACTTTTTCTGCACATATTAAAATCATGTCCCTCATGTTCTCGTCACCAGGACGATCCTCCATTCGAAGCTCTTGTAGCTTTAGCTGTGAATCCTGCACATATCTGTACCGACAGTGTTATATCATGCTTGTTTTCTTATGAAGGATCTAACATGTATACAGCTCCCATAAGTTGATCCAAAGATGGCTATCAACCTGTTTTCAATCATTTTGGATAATATCCAGCAGCTTTGCCGTCTTCCACCAGAATGTGGGTGTAGAAACCAGCTGGTCAGTGCGTGGGAAGCCTTGTTTACTGTTTCAGTGTGCTGGCACACAATAACGTTGGGAATTTTCTTCAGTATCTCCACCGAGGAACTCGTAGCCAACAGCCATCGCTCCACTACATTTGGTGTGTCCATTAAAATGTACCTAAATTCCCAGTTAATCAGATTAAATCTATAAATAATGAGCAGGTAGAGCTGTGCGCATGTGTGCTGTTTGGAAGGAAGTGTTGAAAACGCTGCATAAATTAGATCATGGGATACGCTGCCAGGTTCACACGCCTCAGCTCTGAAGGTGGTCTCAGTGGTATTCATCATGCAAAGAACATTTTAAATGATGCAATTTTATGAAGACCCAAAGAATAAAAAAGTTATTTTTATGGCAGTGTGAATAAGGAGCACTAGAGCATGAAGTAATGTATTGGTGATGTCATTTTTATTTTTCTGTCAGCTCTTCATTGGAGCTTATATTTCCATGTGAAATCACAACCTTTCATTGTGTCTTTGTTTTCCTGCTCTGCTGAGCTGTTTGAAGGTCTGACTACCTTTTATAGGACTGGGTGGGACATGTAATGCAGAGCCAGGAAACAGAACAATGTCATGGTTCATAGTTTTAAAGAATTTAAATGGCTACTATTAGCATTCAAGTGCATCTTGTTTCTATAGACAAAAAAATTACATAAACCACTCTGGTTTAAAGCAGACAGCAGCCAAGGGGAAAGTAAAAGATGAACATTATGACACACTGAGTCATTATGTAACAGATGATATATAAATATCTGCATTTGGCAAGCAGGGGGGGTCATGTTTGTCTCAAAGTTGAGCTGTATGCACCATCCTTGTTAATGAGCTGTTTGCTTCCACAGATCTTCATGATGAAGAATCAGTCGCTGATCTGAGCCAGCAGGACTGTCTGAGTGCTTCATGATGGGATACTTTAGGTCAGCATTTCAAATGACTTCCTCTAAAGCAAGACTCATTACAGCTCGAATCCTCCACGCCACTCTTCTGTGTGTGACAGCATCAGTCTGTTGTCAAGGAAAATAAAGTCGAACTAAAAGATAAAACATCATGAAGCCTGCCAGTCGAGGAAGGTGGACAGATTGAAAGAATTCCCTCATATTAAACCTAGTTAATGACTTGGCTTTAATTCTGTAGCCTGGTTCAGGCAGACGCAACCCAAGTGTCTACCTGAGGCTGTCCTTCTGTTTTATGGAGGCCTTGCATAAGCTAACAACTGGGGAGCAGTCCGGAGGTCAAGAACACCATCAACCAGATTCTCCTAAGCGAGGCCCACAGCCCAAATCTCCCTCCCAGCCCCATCAGCAGCAGCAAACCGGTTCCACAAAGCCTCAAGGCGCATCACAGCAGCCCAAACAGTCCAGAAGACATAACCCTGAACGCAAACGCCTCAGGCACCAGCGGCAGAGCATTGACTCCGATGCTGTGCTGGAACATAAACAAGAAGCATCGGCAGCAACGAAAGCAACTGCAGCAAAAGAACCATCCTCAGCTGACGTCTCTACCCAAGCTAAACCCAAAGCCCAGGAGGATAACCCCAAACAGAAGCGCGAACGTAAGCCTCAGAGACCAGGCAAATATGTTTGCACTTACTGCGGCCGACCATGTGCGAAGCCCAGTGTCCTACAGAAACACATTCGGTCCCACACAGGTGAAAGGCCCTATCCCTGTGCCCCGTGTGGCTTCTCTTTTAAGACCAAGAGTAACCTGTACAAACACCGCAAGTCCCATACCCACAGGGTGAAGGCAGGGCTGGCACTCGGAGAGCCAAAATCCTTAGAGGAGCAAGTCACCGAGTCAGAGGATGAAACCAGACAGTTGTCATCAGCTTCCTCCCTTATGGATAGACAGAGTAGTACCGCCTCAGCCAAGAGTCATGAAACAGACAGGGCCAAAGATTGCTCTGGAGGAAGCAGCGACTCCTATGCAGTGAAAAAGAGACTGGCCATGCGTCTGAGTAGAGGAAAGCACGCTCCTCAAGACTCGTCCGATGAAAAGACCTCATCTCTAATATTAGATAGTCGAGGTAGTACAGAATCAGGCTATTTCTCCCGCTCTGAAAGTACAGAGCAGTCCCAAGACAGCCCCCCGAACACAAGTGCCAAAAGCTACGCAGAGATCATCCTCGGTAAATATGGACGTCTCGGACACCTACAGAGGATGTCTCGCCATCATAACCAGCATCCTCCTGGTCAGGAGGAGAAAAACATCTCTTTCACTGTACCCAAGAAACAGGTCATTGACCATATCACCAAGCTCATCACCATCAACGAGGCGGTGGTGGACACCAGTAAGATCGACAGTGTAAAGCCTAGGAGATTCTCACTCTCCAGAAAGAACAGCTCAGAGTCTCAAAAGGGTTCAAATACAAAAGAAGTGCTTATCCATAGTCCTAAAGCTGGAGATCTGGGCTACAAGAGCACCGGCTCCATCAGCATGGGCGTCCCATGTGAAAAATTTCAACATCCACCTGTAAATGTGGAGCAACCGGTTGGCCGAATTCCCACAGGGCCTCTGGTGAGAAGCCACTCATTGCCATCTGCAGGTAGCTCATTCGACGCCTCCGTTGGCGGCCTATGCAAATTCCGCCAGAGTCAATCTTTTGATGAACGGCAACCTTCAGAGACGCAGACTTCCCGTCGTTATGGAACACTAAGACGCCAGCCAGCGATAGAAATACCACTTGGTGCTGAGCTTACAAAAGAAGAACAAGAGGTTCCTCACTCGTTTTACCCTGTCAGTGTGACCACTGTACCTGACATTACGAAACCTCTACCACAGCCATACGAGTGCGAGGCCTGCAGCATTGGATGCAAGGATTGGGAAGGTTATAAGAAACACAAGCAAAGCCTGTGCCTTGCACATCCGCCCCAAAATGAGGTGGTAGTTAGTCAAATGGAGTGCTCTCAGCTTAGTAACCACGCAGTCAGAGCAGGAGCTTCAACCATCCGCAAGAGAAGGAAAGAGGAGAGCTTTGAGTTTGACGACCCCTCTTCGCCTCCATTACCCTTCTCAGCCATTTCATCAGGACAGTGTAAAGACGAAAGTAGCGTAGCTCCCGAGGGTCCCAGAAGGCCTGCGCTGCAAACCTGCTCAGTGATTCAACACACAAGTTCGTTTGAAAAACAAGAATCTTTATGTCATGAGAATCAAGGCCTGGAGGCGTCTAAGAGCTCTCCACCCCATGAAGACTACCAGCTGCTGTCCAACAAACAGCCCCAACTTCAGTTGACAAACCTTCCATCCCGAAAGCTGGTTCGCCAAAACAATGTGAAGGTTCCAGAAATACTGGTCACAGAGGATTTCAGCCCAGAAACCTCTGTAGAGCCAGCCTCCACGGCAAAGAATCCAGAGAAACCTGATGAATTTCAGTGGCCACAGAGGAGCCCGTCTCTGGCACAGCTTCCTATTGAAAAGCTTCCACCGAAGAAGAAGCGCTTACGTCTAGCCGAGGCCGCCCAGTCCTCGGGCGAGTCCAGTTTTGACTCTATATCCCTGCCCCGCAGCCCTAGTCAGGATAGCAGTGCATCGTATGCATCCAGTCGCTCCACATCCTTCGAAGAACCAAACAGACCCGACATGGAAGTCGCTACGTCAACACCGTTGAGGCGATCGAGAGCTCCTCATATGCTGACGGTGCCGGGGGAGCACCAGCACAGAGAGATGAGGCGCTCTGCATCTGAGCAAGCCCCCCATGACCCACAACCGAGTGTCCTCATGGCCGAGACTCGTAGTAAATCTTTTGACTACAGCTGTTTGTCCCCCGAGCGCTCTGCAGTCGGCTGGAGAGAAAGAAGAAAATGTCTTCTCATGAGACACGCAGCAATCAGAGATCGAGATGAGGAGGAGGAGCACTGTGCTTCTTTGAGACGCAGTCCTGAGCATGTTAGTCCGAGCAGGCCTTCCCAGTCAAGCCCATCTTCATCCCCATCACCAGCTGGCAGACTCCTGGTTAGTACTGCAGGAACACAGTGCAAAGAGAGTTTCTCTCAGTGGAAACTTAGTCAAAATATCCAGTTAACGGATCCAGTTACCCATGATGCTTCTGTAGGTGTAAAAAAAGAGGCCCCTTACATCCACGCACCGCAACCCAACCCTACATATGGACCATCAGGTGCAGCCAGAGCCCACTACCTCCCCATGTCCACAGGACTAAAATTAGAGATTCCCTCAAGATGTGACAGTTATTCAGCAGGTCCCATCCAGCACTCTGCCCCTCACATAACTTCCAGTTTGGAAATCCTTACCCCACTCGCATCTCCAACAGTAGCAGTGCGTCTCCAGACAGATACCCTCACCCCAGCATGCGCTATATATACCACATTGTCTCAGTCCACGTCCCCGATGCCCCAGGAGGCGCTTGATGCCGTCTCGCCCAATATAGGCATGTCAGCAGCCGAGTACAGCAACCGCAGGAGCACGAGTCCAGATCTCCAGCTGTGGTTTGACGATGGGCTGAGATCTTCAGGTTCAGGGGGCAACAAGCGCATGCTTTCCCCTTCCAACAGCATGGAGCTGCACCCTGAGTCGCAGCAGCTGCAGAAACGAGTGAAAGAAGAAGAAGGGGAGGAGGAGGAGAAAAAAGCCGGATGTCCTGACACGGCAACACTCAAACGGGAGAATCAGCCGTGTTTCCCCGTGGTCGGTTCTCCCATCGCACACGTTGAGACCTCCTTCCCCAGCCTGCTGTCCAGCACCTGTAACAGCTGGTGCTACTTGAACTACATTAAGCCAAACCCCTCTGCTCTGGATGAACAGAAGCCCTCGGTGTATTCATCGTGGTCGACCAGCAGCTACGATCCAAACCCGCCTGGACTCTCCAGCAAGACAGTGCTGTCCCTGCTGCACTGCAAGCAGAGGCTCAGTCCCTCCATTTACACCACATCCCCCATGTCGGTCAGGACAACCGAGTCTATGGAGCAAGAGGACGGCAAAAGACCCTGCTCCAGCGAGGTAATTACACACCGATCACTGCTTACACCTGCTGGTAATCTGTTAAACCCAGCATTAGACATAAGGGAATTTCTAAGGGATTTCCCTTAGACGGAAACAAATGTGTGCTTTAACAGATGCTATGAAACATTGTTCAATGAGAATTCCCAATTTTTGTCTCCCTGGGCATGCTGGAGCAGAGTTGGTGAATTTGCCCATGTCTCTTTCGAGCTTAGGTGTACAGCAGTCCGTCCCACTGCAGAGACCAGGAGGGGACGGAGAAAGGACATCTGCCTCCAGACGGCAACGGCTCAGACACTACGGAGAAGGAAGAAAAGAAGAAGCAAGAAGAAGAGGAGTATGTCGGATCTCTCTCCAGAAATGAACAATCTCCAGAGAGAAGGTGAGCTAACTGGCTTAGCTTGTTTTCTGTTTAACTCATTGGCTGCCAGCCATATTTATAGCAGAGAGCTCCATACTTCGTTTGGAGCATTTGGGCTCATCTTTCAGGACTCACAGAATATAGAGTTCTAGGATTACAGAAACATTGAGACTACCAA
>JBBBVU010000018.1:3543471-3555580 GCA_037177055.1 Atherinosoma microstoma
AATGCATCTGATCAGTGATTGGATCGGACTATAGTCTCCTGGTGAGATGGTGATGTAGATCTGTGTGTCATCAGCATAGCTATGGTAACATATTTTGTTATTATTTATAATTTGAGCGAGTGGGAGCATTTAGATGTTGAACAACAGTGGCTCCAACATGGAGCCTTGGGGAACTCCACAGGTTATTTTAGTTCACTCTAAATCATAGTTACCTAAAGATACAAAGTAATCCCTGTCTTTTAAATAGAACTCAAACCAGTTTATTGTAGTGCCAGAAAGTATTTCAGCAGGTCTTGTGAGATGTTCTGGTTGACCATGTCAAATCTAGCACTGAGATTCAGTACCAGGACTGAACAGTTTCCACTATCTACAGTATGTTCAAGCTGCAAAGCTGTCTTGGAGGATTACAAAAAACATAAAAATAATAAATTAGTCTCCAAATGTACTATGACAGCCATTTATATACCTGGGTGTCCTGCCCAAATAAGAGTCTATCAGCAGATTTCTACTTCTATAAACGTGTGTGGTTTACAACCAATGTCACTACTTCTAAACATCAAAACGGTAAACTACTGTGGCTCTGTTGTATACAGTACCACACATGATCCTGACCCATCTGTGCACCAAAGATATGTTGAAAGTCAAAGCAGTGAAGAAGTTAAACAGAGTAGTAAACTAGTAAAAAGTTCTGGTAACATTACTGACAGCTCCTAAATGAAAAGTCTCCCGTTCAGCACCATCTAAATAATTCAGATCATTAAATTCCATTGTTAGATTTCTTTACTTCAGACCTCTTGGGGGTAAAATGCACTAAATCCTTAATTCTTCTGATCAGACTGAGATGATAATATCTGCATGACAGGTGCGGTCTAAGGTGCTGCTGCTGGGCACCATAGGAAATACTGACTTAGCCTAGCTTAAGGTGTAATTAGCTAGTTTAGCTTTCCCAAAAAAAACAAATAAGCCTGATTAGATGTGTAAATCTCATTACATCTCATACACTGTGTATATTATTGTTAATTCCACCCATAAATGAAATGCAGATTTAGGGTTTAGCTAACTGCTAACATCTATATATTGTGACAATCTGCGACCAGAAGCTGAATATGTCCAACCTAAATCCATTTTCACCATTTATTTTCCTTCAAAAATTAGATAAATTAAATGTAACGTGTTAACAAGACAAAAGGTTTATTTTAATCAAAAAGTGCCATGCAAACTGTTTCTTTTTCATTCTGAGCTAAGCTAAGCTAAGCTAGCTTAAATCCATACTTGATTAATATCAAATCGGATCAACTCAAAACAGTCCGACAACTTCAGTAATCTATATATCTAAACCCCAGATGACCAAACTAACTTCTTTAAAGTGCAAAGGTTCAATATTAAAGCTAATCTTGTTGTCATTGTGACTCAGATTTCCCCAAAGAGAAAATAACACTTTAGGAACAGTGAGTTCTGTAACACTGAACTATTTAAAACTGCTTATCTAAGCATCTTTATTACTCTAATGAGAAAAGTTTGGCTGCTTTTCAGAGAGCAATTTCACATAGTTTTATGGGACACTGGACAACACTCCTGAGCAGAGAGGCGTTTTTATTTTTTCCCCCGCTTAAATTATCCATCAAGGGAAACCCACAGCAGTATTTGCTCTGACCTAACACTTAAAACAGTTGGTCTGAGTTAACAGCACATCATAATCTGCCTGTTTGGGGTCTTGAAAGGAGCATATGAGGAAGCCCGGCTCCACCACCGCTGCCATGGCCATCCTATTGCACTCATAAAACAGCCTAGCACATTCCCTACTTGACGCACCAACACCTGGTGAGCCCAGCAGAAGGGAGACACTTCCGCCAACGGTGGAGCGAAGAAGTCTTGTAAAAAGCACCACAAACACACCAGACTGTCTAGGGTTGACAACGCCTTGGCGACATATAACAGTCTCTCCACTTTCCTTCTCCAATAGTTTCCTTGAGTATTTAATTTAAGCTGTGGCCTGAATCTGTTTTTATTATGGCATTGGAAATTACCCAGCCATTCACCAGCCTGTGGTCCCCTGGATGCCAAAGAGAGATCTAGGCAGTGAGTCAGATCATCCCTTTGCCAAACAAATGGCAACCACGTATGTGGAATTACGAGTCCCTGACCTTCACATCCACTCCAGAACTAATCCAGCCAGCGAGTTGCACAGTAGCTTGGCGAGCACCGAGGGGATGATGATGGTTTTTCCTTCGATTTGGAGAGCTTTCCTGAATTTCCTGTGCGCGGGTGGCCATTTCACCTGTGTACTTACAGCAGAGCGAGTCATGGACTGTAATGTGATGCTGTTGTTCTTCTGAGAAATATATGTTTTCAGTGAAGGATTTGTTCAACTGCTTTAACGATTAAAAGACTTTCATTATAAGATGGGATTATGTCTAAGGGACCCATTTAGGGAGATTTTTCATTGTATTAGCATTTTGAGCCAGCCATGTAAGATAAAACTGGTGAGAACAACTCTAAACATCCCTTTTTCACACCCACCTCCTCACATATTGACGTTCGGTCCGGAGCCCACTGCATCAGTTTTAAACACAGAGGGAACTTTTGTAAGTGCAGGTTTTTCTGAGATGGTAATGTCACTCTGGTCAACTGATGTTGTTTTTAAGGTGCTTTATTTTGAATTGAATTGAATATGAAACCACAAATAAAGGATTCTACAGAAACCGAAAGCAATTATTTATCACAATTATTTATTACTGACGTTATTGCAAGATCAGTAGTTAACTATTCTGTTATCTTGAGATCACAACTCTCATTTCCACATGTTAATTACATTTTTCCTTATCCAGATGAGCTCGAAAAATGAGCTGTAAACCTAATTTAACTGGTAATTGTTGCAGTTGGTCAGAATCGATAATAATAATTTAAGGCTGCATGTTATTTTATGAACTCTAACAATGATAAACCGGTTTTTTAAATTAGCAGTTTTTGAAAAATAACTATCCAGAGAAAACAAATCTTATCTTGACGTTAAGACAGATCCCTCAAGCAAAGCTGCTCTGTGTTTGGTAGCTGCTGGGAGAGCCTGAAGACCCCCCCTGCAACCACACAATGGAATAAGCAGGTTCAGCTAATGCATGGATAGATGAATAACAGTTAACTTTTTCCAAACAGTATTTCCCAACAATAAATTCATATTGATGTCTAAAAACAGCATTATTGAATTATTTATGTCTTGTTGGCCTCAAAGCAGCAATATTCAAACAATAAAAAGTGCTTATGGGTTTTTATCATACAACCCAAAAGACTCACTACTTAACTTTTGCCATTTTCTCGCCTTATCGACGGCTAATTCGGCATCCATCTTGCATCTTGTACTGTGAGCTCTCGACCCAAAAAACAGTCTTAACTTGACTCTTGTCTTATCTCTTGCTCTGTCTCTCTTTTGTTTTCTCACTTCCTCTGATAATGTCTTCTAACGTTTCTTTGCTAACCTCTGGTTGGTTTACATCCGCTTGCTAACGTGTAACGTATGCGCAAAGCAGAAGTGAGCTGCAACATCATGCAGCGTCCCCAATGCGAAAGTCGTATAGCGCGGTTTCTCGGCATCTCGGGATGCTGCGGGGCAGCGACGGCCCCTGAAATGCACATTATAGATGTCACTGTGCCATCAAATGAGTCCGGAACGCGAAGTTTTAAGGTTGAAAAGTTAAGGAGTGTGTCTTTAACACTGAATATAAAGTTTTACAGCTGAAGCAGAGTTTGGCCCTTGAGGATTCAAATTCTGAATTAAAAAACAAAAGATAAAACCAACCTTCATTGACCAAGAGAGCAAGTCAAAGACATATTTTCAAACACACTGTAGCTTAGCACACATGTTTTTCTCATGTTCTAAACTCTCATCTATCTCTGAAATATTGGGTATTTCTATTATTCCTTCTCCACTTCTCCGCAGTCTTTGGTGTGTCTCCTGATTAACTTGTCACTACATCTATGCAAGACAATGTTATTGCATTAACATCATTAATGGCACGTAGAAGAATTCTTTTTCCATGGAAATCCTCTGAGCTACTGTCCTTTAAATCCTGGCTACAGGATTTATTCTACTTGCTGAAGTCGGAGAAAATGAAATTCAATCTTAGACGTTGCCCTGACAAATTTCGCTCTTACTGGAATCCATTATCAAATTATGTGAAAAAACTTCCTGCTTCTAAAATATCTCCATGATATAATACCTAGTTACCCCCCCCCCTCCCCCCAGGAAAGATATTTTGTTATTCTCGCTGTTTTATGAATCGAGACAGCTTGGCGACCAATCAACTGAACTAGAAGAGACAGCAGTTTGTTTTTATTTATTTATTTGTTCATTCTATTTCCATTTTCTTTTCTTTCTTTCTTTTTTTTGCTCTTCATGTTTTTGTTTGTGTGTATATTTATTTTGCATCAGACTCTATAACAACTTGTTCTCAGGATGGGATAGGACGGGGTTAGAGAGGTGGATGTGGGAGAAAAATGAAAATGTAACCTTTGTAGGAAGCATTGAAAACTGAAATGGATTTGATTTAAAAAAAAAAAAAAAAAGACATCAGCACCAAAACAAAAACAGGTTACCTGTAGAGGTTACCTCCTTTACAGAGCCCTGGGACCATGTGGCGTCTTCATGTTTCTCAGCCTCAACAAAAGGCCTTGTGAGGAGTTGGTTTACAGTCTGGTGAGGGCCACAGTGGAGTCAGGTGACTGGTCTCCGCTTACCACAGTGATGTGATGTCAAGCAGACCCACAAATCCAGTATTATTACAGACATTAATCCATTCCTCACAGACTGCTGCAAATCCAGGCCACAAACTAATATCCGTGAAAGCAGAGATCCAGATAAAACAAACAAATAAATGAAAAATCCATACACCCTCCTCACTTCCCCGCAATTTATGTGACCTCTGACACTCGTCAGATATCTGTGTTTATCATTATGTAGCGTGATGCTCCACTGGAGCCTCTGTAGGTGTAGCCTGCTGAAGGGGGGGGGGACATGGGCAGCCGTCGCGGGTTCCGGTTGCGGTTCATTGACTGCTGATGTAAATGAGTCTCAGAGTACAGAGGTGTTGTTAACAGCAGAGGTTTTGCTTCTCTGCTTCCATGGCTCGCTCAAAAGCAGACCGCAAACAGATGTTATTTAAATGTGGCCCTTAGAAAGGATCCGCTGCTGAGGGACTCCTGTGACTCTTTAGGAGCCCGATCCATCCATCACGTCACCAAGTATGCAACAGCAGGGTTGGCCCCAAAAATCTGTCTCGGGTGCGAGGCTAGATGTGGTGCTTAGACCCAGAATAATGGACATTCAAGTAACAGACCGGTGGTTTCGTAGGTTTTAGTACATTCACCATGAATCACGAACACCTCACATTACTGTCATCCATTTTCCAAAACATATCATAGTGGTTGAGATGTCTGAATGCGGGGGGGCACTGATTTCCATACACGTCCATATGGTAAGACAATCAGCTAACACAGATTTGAAACCTGCATGACATTTTCCATGAGAGGCAACACGGAGACTGACCCAGGCTACGCAGCACACAGTTCAAATGAAGTACATCATTAAGAGACTACAGTGGGACAAACATCCTAATCATGATTATTTTGGTGAATACAGAGATAACTACTGAACTCTACACAATGCCTTTATTGAAATGAACTAGACGTCAACTAGAATTTAATTGAAATGTAAAATGTAAAAGGAGTAATATGGAGCTGAAGGGGAATACAGGATCATGTCGTACGGAGATGGGTGTTCTAGGTCTATGAACATAAGAGCGACAAGAGACTAAGGTGATGAACTAATGTACGTTAGGGCCGAACAAGTGATCCTTTAATTGAAACCGTAATTTTAGACGTTGCGATTAGCAAATTGCAAAAAGCTGGATTTTCCATGATGCATAACGCCTGATCCAGATTTAAAACCTGCAGCGTCCACAGATTACAAATCCACTCGCCTCAGACGTATTTCCTCTCGTCTTTCTTGTGCAACAGTAGGTAGGCCTGAACGATGTGGGGGGGGATGGACCAATATTGCAATTTAGTTTGTGTTTGTTCAGGAATATATTTTCTATACGATATGGAAGACTGATTACATGAAACAAATATATGAACTGCTCTAGGCGTATTTTCTAACACGGACACAAAGTTGAGATATGAACGGCTTCACTTACCAACTGCAAGATGCAAAATATTTATTTTCCTCTTGAACAGGTTTAAACTTTATTCTCTAAGTAAAAATCGAAACAGTCTGATGTTATTTATTATATTTACACCACAGCAACTCTTTTCTCTCTACATGGTTTCTGTACTGCACACTGCAGACTTTCACCCTGATGCCACACACACAGGCCCATGCATCCACGTGCTGGAACGCACACTCCAACCAGCAGAGAATGCATATCAGACATATATATATATATATATATGGCTTCAACCAAATAATCTGGGAACACCAGACAGCGGTGCAGACAGGTTGTGGTCTGCAGTATCGGCTCAGAGGGCTCGTTTCTGCTGAAGAGGACTTCTGATCATCGAAGCTGCTGATCAGTCTGACAGGAACGTCTTCATGGAGCCGATTAGCAACAACTTTTAGTTCAGTTTGAAGATCCTGTAAACGGGACTGGGCTAGCTGTGAATGATCGAATGCTCCACAGGTTTACGTGCATTAGTTCAAGTGTTGTTCCTAGTGTAACTTTCTGAGTTATGTTGCTAACAGACAGACAGACCAACGCAGCCGAATACATGACCTTCGCCAAGGTGGAGGTGATTATTAATCAGTGTTTCTCACAGACCAGGTAGCAATCTGTGGTGCTTCCCTGGCGCCGGTGAGGGAATCAGGTGTTGTGGTGGAATCGGTCATCTGGGTGTATGCAGAGTGAGTGCAGCAGGCAGTGTTCAACCTATCTATTGCTCTTCAGTGAGACTATTTACCAAGAGGCTAAAACAACAATTTAGAAGTTCGGGGTGAAAAAAAAAAAAATCAATTCACATAAATATCACGATTTTTTATTTCACGATTTTTAAATATATTTTTAAAAAATTTTAAATCAATTTTTTTTTTAAAAATCTGAAAATAATTTGGATTTTTTTTTTTAATTAATTGATTTTAATTAACTGTTTTTAAAATGGTTGTGTTGGGCATTATAGCAAGCAGAATGATGGTCTAGCTGCTGTGTTGTCCATCCATCCATTTTCTGTACTGCTTCGTCCAATTGGGGGTTGTGGGGAAGTTGGCGCCTATCCCAGTGATTATCAGGCAAGAGGCAGGGTACACCCTGGAAGAGTTACCAGTCCATTGCAGAGAGATGACCATTCATGCTCACCCCAAAGGGAGAATTTATAGTGATAAATTAACCCTATCAAGCATGTTTTTGGCCTGTGGGAGGAAGCTGGAGTACCTGGTGAGAACCCATGCATACACAGGGAGAACATGCAAACTCTGCACAGAAAGGCCACTGTTCAAGCCCCTCCCCACCTGGGGCTTGAACCAAACACCTTCTGGCTGTGGTGCTAACCACAACCTCATACAGAGGTGGGACTGAAGGGGGGTTCGGTTTCTCTAAGGAACCGTTAATACCGCTGACTTACATGAGAAACATGGATGAGGTGTTGATGAAACTTCAGCCTGACCTAAATTATTCTATAGAAAATAGTTCTAGTGTTAATTAGGCCCCGCCCCTCTCCCTATCACCGCACTCTGCATGCTGTGTTCACGTGCAGAGCCGATGTCTGACAGCAGAATATCCAACTATTGCTGCACTTCTGGAGGCGGCATCACAGGTTGAATTAAGAAATCTTGACGTTGTCCATGTGAAACTATTTCATTCTCGGCATTTTGAAGGCATGGCGCCGACCTGGTGGCCCGCATCACTTGGAGCCATGTTGGAACACGTATATAAACCCCGTATATACGTCAACATATAGTTTGGCTTAAACCTGAATAATACTTGTAATTTGTAAACATGGGACCACGAAAGCTCCCTCCGTGGATCGGTGAGATGGATCAGGGAAATCAGCCCAATATCCAATCTGTCAATCACGTCGATATCGGAACCTGATAACGATATTGGATCGGATCGGTCCCAACTCTAGTAACCATGATGGAAAGTTTAGAAGACAAGACCTGACGTGTTGTTTTAGGGAACTTGCATACCATCTACGATACTGCTGCTCAATTAAATTTTTTTTCTGTTGTAATCTCAAAATAAACCGAATACGAACACCTTCTACTGTAGCCAAGTTTAGCATTTCATTTACACCCTACAAATTCAGCAGCTCTATCTGATCTGAGTTTGCTAATGCGCCTCCTTGTGGAATACTCTGGTAACAAGCGTAGTACACAAGCTATTATGTGAGCAATTACTACACTCAGGACGGAGCCGGTCGGCTACACGAACACAAGGTTAAAAAGCAAATATATTCTCAGCCTAAGACGACATCAATAGTGGAATAAAAACCAACGGAAACCTCCACCTCTACAAGTGGACGAAAAACCCACGGCAGCCCAAAAACCAAGGACATCACTCTGACATAACATCCACAGGTTCAGTCCAAAAGCATTCTCACATTCTTCATTTACTAAAATATGGACCATGTGAGCAAAAAGCTGGCTTTCTGCCATGTTGGCTCAAGTTAAACTCAACATCAAGCACAACACTGAAGAAAAGAGATTCAGTAAGTAACAAAGGGAAAGGTTAGCACCATTTCAGCTAAATTATCTTATGTTGCTGAAACATAATTGATGAAAAAGCAAATTATTGTGCATTATGATAATGAATTCTAAGAAAATGTGACAAGTTTAAAGTTTAGTTGTTTGAAACGTGGTAGAAGATTTAAAAAATTTTAACCAATAAATGGTTCTTTAAATCTAAAATACAGTATTTACATCCAAAAATCTCCCCGAATGTGACTAACTTTGTTTCTGTGACATGCTAGCAAGTGTTTTTTCCAGTTAATAAACATCCTAAACAACAAAAACATCTTTTCTAAATCTAGAAAATAAATTAGGGCTTTAATAAGTTTATATTTATAACGCTTTGCTAATGTCTTATCACTCCGACAGGACTGATTTTACTACTGAAGAAGCCCTGAAGAAAGCAGTGGAGGACTTTTTCAAAAGCTGAAGACTGAAAGGTCCATAAAATCTGCTTTAGCTCATGGAAAGAAAAATGCTTGGGGTCCCTGTTGCCTACTGGACTGTATAATGAAGGAAAGATATTAGCAGGGGGATGTTCAGAGCAGATGGTAGGGGCCTCCTTGATGATAGAGGCCCTTCAAACATGAATGTGTGCGTGTAAAAGAAAAAAAGAGAGAGAGAGGCCGTCATTCTTCCCCCACAGGATCACCGTAGAAAATATGATTCACTGAAGTGAAATATGAGCCCTGATTACAGGCGTTTTAAATATTGTCTGCAGCCCATGCCGGTCTCCATGTGTTTCAGCCCTTAGAAAATACACTGCAGCGCTTTCATTATCTTTCAAGAGTTGTGAAAGAGAAAGAAAAACTACTCGGGGAGGAGAATAATTAGTGAGCTAGTGGAAAAGTGCAGTCACGGAGTTAGATCATCCACACTTTTATGTCTGAGTTAAGAGTTTGAGTGATTGAATCTCGTTTTAAGTGAAGTGAGCAATTAAATATAACCACTGCAGAAAAAACCAGCAGCAAACAAAAGGAAACAACTTGAGTCATTTTCAGGGGAGGACATCCTGTAACTCTGTACTTACACTCAGACCCGGCACAATGGGCCACTGGGCCATCCCATCCAGGAACTATTGCCTTTTTATCTTTATTTGTATACTTTTTTAATATTATTTTCATTTATTCTACAGCTATTTTATGGTAGTAGTAAATCATCCTAATAAATAATTGCAAGTTGTAGGCGTGTATAATCAATCTGAGTGCGTATATAATCATCACATCTCTCTGGATATTCTGTAAGTTATCGCGATATTCGGGGTGAAATCATTGGCTAGCTTTAATAAAGTAATACCAGACTGATACCTTCTGACAGCGGACATAAGAAAATGGTTCAACAACAACATGAAGAAGGGGAACATATGTGTCACGTTGCAAGAAGCTTGGATGATTCCAGCAATGTAACGACACCGCAGCCACAGCCACAGGTGTGCGTCCCTCTGTGTCCTCCGCCTCTATAGACGCATCTTCTGCAGCTAAACTCAGTCCGACTCATCCTCACCAACTGTAGCAAGTTGCAATTACATTTTTACTGACAGTATTTAAGTATGTTAGGTTTTTGTTGAACGGAGTTGGAGTAAGTTGCGCAATATTAAACGGGATCAGTTTGGCTGAGCCTGAATAAAAATGAATAGAGTAGCTCCCTGTGCAGTTACTGAGCGTCTTTCTGTTCCTCTTTGACTGAGATGAAGAAGTTTTTTTTATGGAAACATCTGTGTTGTTCTGTGTATAATATGATCCGTGGTGCTGGACGTATAATTTCGCTGTTTAGGTTTGATTTAGTCTGCTGATCTCGACCCAGACAGTCTTTCTCATTTAATTACAATAGGATGAGAATACTAGACTAGACTGGCTTTGCTATTCACGAGTGAAATATAAAATTTTATGTTCGATCAAAGCTGAATCAGCTGGATCCGATTCTAAGTGAAAAGGTTTTTTTTATTTTATTTTAAAAGAGATAAAGGAAAATACTTCAATTGTAGCCTTTTCTAATCTGCTCTACGTGGGTGAAATATTCCACGTGTTTATCCCTGGTAAATGTGTTTAATCCTCACCTGAACGATCTGCCGGGGCTGCACGGAGAGCGTGGGGAAGTTGCCGCGGCCGTGGATCGGCACGCTCTCCCCCAGGATGGAGTCCAGACGGCGCACCTGATCCCAAGACAGCACGCTGACCCGGCAACTCTGCTCCGAGGCATCACCGGAGGACATGATGACCGGGAGAGACAAAAATAAATAAATAAATAAAAGAGACAACTGGACGGCCACGCGATGAGTTTTTAAACAATCCTTCCACGTCAGAGAAGAGCCGGTGATGTTAGGATGCCCGTGTCTGACCGGCTGCCTGTGATGTTCTCTGACTCTGTGTGTTGTCTCCTCCTCAAAAAGTCTCAAAAAGTTCCACAATGCGACACACAGTCATGTGAAAGTTGGGATAACAACGGACATCCCCGTGAACTGGCTCGCGCACTGTGTCCTCTCGCTCCTTTACTCAGATTAGAGATTTCTCTGGACTCGCACCGGTTTTTTTACCCAGCTGGGATTAACATGAGCTTCTCTCATTGGCTGGGCGCAGATTTATGAGCGCTTCCACATACAGAAGACCAGCAGCGACTTTAAACGCACACACCTACTTCCCATGGGTCAGATGACGTTGGAAATATGATAATTATCACATAGGCGCAAATAGAAGACTGCTTCGCAGCAACTAGAGGCCCTACCACTGTTTTCTAATTGCACTTTAGGAGCCTTTTTCACATGAGCATGCTGTAAAAGACTCCATAAAGCGTGAAAAGTTAAGGGGAAAAAAAGGTTAAGTTGTGTAAAGACGTATAGTCCTGAAGGAAACCCGCCATTTCTTTATATGTTGCCAAGAAAACAGGAAATTGGTGCTGCTTTTTATAGAAAAATGCACAAACTATGGAAATACAATATATAAGGCTAAAACAGAGTTGGTACAGTTCTGTTGAGGTTTTTAAGATCATTTTGTTGTACGAGCAGCTTTATTCTTCAACACAGATCAGCTTTGTTGTAATTTCTTTAAGTGGTCGTTGGGAATAGATCTCCAGGCTCCAAGAATACCATCTTTGAGTGAACAACGTCCAACCTCTCTCAGCTTGTTAGTCTGTCTTTTATGAATAATTTAACTTGGGTATTTTGTCTTGTTTTATTCTGTGAGCTGCTTTGTCAAAGACAAATTTCCACTGACTTGCAATGGACGATAACGTTTTTGTAGTGAAGCAGATGGGCTACAGCAGCAGAAGAAGACTACACTGGGTACCACTCCTGTCAGCTAAGAACAGGAAACTGAGGCTAAAATTTACACAGACTCACCAGAACTGGACAATAGAAGATGGAGAAACGTTGCTGGTCTGATGAGTCTCCATTTCAGCTCCACA
>JBBBVU010000018.1:3644875-3655711 GCA_037177055.1 Atherinosoma microstoma
GTGTGTGTGTGTGTGTGTGTGTGTGTGTGTGTGTGTGTGTGTGTGTGTGTGTGTGTACATTTATGATTACGTGTGAACGAGTAAATGAGGTGTATGATTTAAATTTCTGTTACTGTTGTATGAATGTTTTAAATTCTTTTTTTTTAATTGTTTTTATCATGTAAAGCACTTTGTGTTGCTTCGGTTTGAAAAGCGCTTTATAAATAAATAAAAAATAAAAATAAAAATTCATGGTTACTTCACACATTGAGTGAGTTGGTGTCAACAACTCACTCAATGTGTGAAGTAACATACTCACTTTGTGTGAAGTAACAAACTCACAGCTTCTTAGTGGACAAAGTGAATCATAAAATAAATGTGTATTAATTCAATTCAGGCCAATTCAGCTTTATTTATAGCCCTAATGACATAATCCAATTCAAGCCAATTCACCGTGATCCACTTGAAATAAATTCACATTAGTGTAATTTATAGTAACTGTGTTCATGTAAACCAATCCATAGAAGATTATTGCTTCTTTTTCCTCTTCAACACATGTTTGCTGGGCTTCTGTAGTTCTGTAGATGTGTCCCCCACCGAGTGGTTCAGGGAGAGGGAAAAACCTCCAGCAGGACCAGGAAACATGCACATCTGGACTGTTTGGAGGTGGAGAGAAAATATATCTGGATCTCTAATCCAGTGATACCAGGAGAATAACAGGAAACACAAGTTAATGACAATAATAATACCATATCTTTATACATGGAGAATAAAAGATGGTCCAGAATTAATGTATCATTTGAGTGTTTGATCTAAGCTACTCTTAGTTTACGGGATACGACTGTGCTTTAGTGGATGATTATGATACAGTTAGATTGTTTTTTTTTAAAGTGGCGTCATGTTTTATACAACAACAGGCTTGGTTCGTCTAACAAAGAAGCTCATGCATTAAATAACTTAAATCTATGATTTAATTATGGTGTCATGAACCTTTGATCAGTTCACTTGTTGTCATGGCTAAAATAACTCCTTTCAAATAATAACTAACTCAATAATCTAAAACTCAATTTGATGGATTAATAATTGAACACTGCAGCAACAATAAACAAAACAACAACAACAAAATGTAACAACATTACTGTGAGTCTGGAACAAATAACAAAGAAGGCTGTGAAATCAACAACACATTGATACAGTCCCAGGCTCCCAATCCAAAAGTCTGACAATTATCCATCAATTATTCATTTAGATCCAGATTGTAAACAATTGTAGACTGTATTATTAAAGAACAACAGAGAGGCAATGTTTCCACACTAACAGTTTATTCAGTACTCTAAGATGGACAGTGTGTGATGGCCAAAGTGGAAATCTTGACTCAGTCAGACAGAAAGTCTTAAACGTTCATATTTACAGCATAATGAACAAAATTAACATCGATGCTCGGTATCTAGCTGTTGCTTCATGGGGTTTTATCTTATCGTTATCATATCATAAAAGCAGGCGCTACAAGAAGCTGAGTCCACTTTTATCAGGATTCAGCCTTTAATATGTGGTCAGAGCTCAATGAGAGTTCACTGTGCTACCGGGCTAACGGCGCTAATACAGCGCTAACAGAAGCAGCTAGCTTCATGCTAGTAGCAGCTAATGGGGCCTTGAGCTGGTATTTCTTTAGCAGAGATAAGGCTAGAATTGCCAAAAGATTATTATCATAGGTCATTAAAATTGATCATATTTTAGTAGTTTTCATCAGCCAAATGTAACCTGTTTTTTGGCCATAAGATAAAAGATTATGATGCACCAGATGGTTCACAGCTGCAATTAATCTTTTTAATCTTTCAGCAGTTTGTCTCAAGAATAATTGCCCATTTTTGGAGGTCCAATAAGTAAAACTTGGCCGATATTAACAACATGCAGTATTGTTTTGGACATGTGACAGTGATAGTAAGGCAGCATCATGGGGTGTTTAACTGAAGCGGAGAAGCAATGTCAGTGGTGTGGTAGTTTTTCATGGTATCGAAAAAGATACTCGAAAAGCAGTATGCAGTACTTGCAACGTCAAAGTAATGTCGCATCAGATACGTCATCTGAAGAATCACCAACCAGAGGTTCACAAACGCTGCTAACGTTAACTTTAATTCTATACAGAATTTGATCATCTTACCTTAATTTTTTTAAAAACGATATCGGTAAATATCGGTTATTGACCATTGCAAAAATATTAATATCGGTATGGGCCAAAAGTTTTATATCGGTGCATCTCTACTAAGTAGGCTTACTCTTTTCTTGGTTTTCTGGATCTGTTCATTTCTTTCTCAATTTTTCATTTGTGTGCATTTGTAACTGCTTGTAAATTTGTACCCTTTGAGATTTTTCATTTAAATGATCATTTTCAATAATTATCATTGATTTCAACAGGACCCCTTTTCACTATTAAGCAGCACTCTTTGAGTTATCATGGTGTGTGTGAAGCAGCTCTAATATTATCTTCCGATCATCATTTTTTTGAGGGGCAAGTACAGTCCTGAATGATGGTGATGGGTGGTTACTTAAATGTTTAATGAAATCAAATTGAAGAAAAACAACAGTAGAGCTCGGGGCTATGTTTAATAGTGAAAGTAAGAACAATCCTCATGAACAATGTAAAGGGAACTCAAGGGATTGGGACTGAACAGTGGTTTGGACATAAGAAAGCCACTAATGAGTGAGGGTAACCTGAGAAAAAGGCTTCAGTTTGCTAGGAAGCATAAAGATTGGCCTCGGGAGCAATGGAAGAAGGTCATGTGGTCTGATGAGTCCCTGATTGACCCTGTTCCAGAGTGATGGGAGCATCAGAGGAGAGGCAGATGAAGTGATGCAGCCATAATGCCGAGAGCCTACTGGTCAATCCTGTGGGGGAGGTCTATGATCTGGAGTTGCTGCAGCTGGTCAGGTCTAGGTTCAGGTCTAGGTTCAGGTCTAGGTTCAGCAGCATTGTGTGTCCAAAGAATGAGGTCAGCTGACTATCTGAATATGGTGAATGGGCAGGTTATTCCATCTTCCCTGAAGGCACGGCCATATTCCAAGATGACAACACCAGGATTCGTCGGGCTCTGATTGTGAAAGAGTGGTTCAGGGAGCATGAAACATAATTTCCACACATGGATTGGCCACCACAGAGTCCAGACCTGAACCCCATTGAGAATCTTTGGGATGTGCTGGATAAGGCTTTGCGTGGTGGTTGGCCTGTCACATCATCAATACAAGATCTAGGAGAAAAGAGAAAGCAACACTGGATGGAAATAAATCTTGCGACATTTCAGAAGCTTCTAGAAACAACGATACAGAGAATGCTGCTGAAATCAAAGCTAAAGGCGGTCCAACATAATATTTCTTTTGGTGACCAGACAGAATATTAGCTTCCATCTAAAACTTTAAGGCAAAACATTCAGGAAAATCATTTGACACAATCATATCGAGCTGAAGGACAGACTTTGTGACTTGCGCTGACTGGCATGTCGTCTCAAGTGTGAGGATAATCAGCAGCTTGCCACCAACGAGTGAAACACACGGTTTCTCAGTCAGTCCACACTGGATATCATGCACCTCTGCTAAATGTTACTTCACCCAGGACTAGTTTGCGTACAAGTTTTGTCAGCTTGTGTGACTGTCCACAGAGAACTGGACAGGCCTGTCAGGATGGTGAGAGGCTGTCACCATCACTGAGGCGACTGAAGGAAACATACATTAGCTTATGCTGGCTAGCAACTCTTCCTAATGTGTGAAATTGCTCATGTAGTTCAAAAAACACTCCTCAAACAACTGTCCCATCGGACAAAGCGGCTGTCTTTGAAGCTTTAGTGTCCACGGCAGAACTGACGGGAGACTAAGATTTCATTTATTCTGTGATGATTGGTTGTTAATAGAGTTATATAACAGTTTAACTTCAGCCTGCTGTACACTTTTTACTGTGGACATCTTTTTTTATTAAGGCAAGATTTTTATGGTAATGGGCCTTTTTAGGTGCTGTTTTAGTCAAAATGGGATCATTGAATAATTAAATAATAAGAATGACTTGCAGTCTTTGCTAATTTTTGGTCACTTTCTCCATATTTTCTCTCCAGCTTTGCTTTGGGCTCGGCCAAAACGGACTAAATAATTTGCTTTTCAGCTGATCAATGAGTCTCTGAAGCTGAAGTCAGAGAAGCTGCTGGTGTAAATGAAAATGTTTGTTGATTCTGAGGTGGACTGAAATCCAAATATCTTGTCATTTTCTACATAATGTTGCACTCTTCAGACCAGCGATGTCCAATCCTCAAGGGCCACTGTCCTGCCGGTTTTAAACATTTCCCTGCTTCAACCTGGTTGAATTAGATTAAAGAATTATTAACAGGTTTGTGCAGAACTTGACAAGCTTTTGAGGAAACATCTAAAACCTGCAGGACAGTGGCCATTGAGGACTGGAACTGAACATGTGTATTTTTGCTCCTGAAACCTGACCTAACTGGGATTTTTATGGTTTGTTTTTGCCTAATCCACATCTATCATAGATTATAATAGACGTGTTAAACTAAACTTTGCTGTTATAAAGGCTTTAGAATTTTACAGAGATTATGTTTCATTTTTTTTAAAGACTGTTCTCAGTAAATACGAAGATTCCGCTGCATGATAACGTCAACTTTACTCGTCTTGGTAAAATAATGACGCAGATGTTTAACATCTCAGTGCTCCCATCACAAGATCAGGGGTGTCAAACCAGTCTACCAGTGGGTCCAGTCTGGCCTGTGGGATGAATTTGATAAACATGAAAATGACATGAAAGACATTATTCATCTTTAAGATAAAAATAATTGCAATTTCTAATTTTTTTCACATGAGATTGAATTTTTAATGTTTAATATAAAACATTTCCAAGGCAGGGGGATAACTTGCTTTATATTTGATATCTTTCCTAATAGATTTTAATTCAGCTGAGTCAGTTAGTCGTCATGGATCACTACACACATGTGGAAATGTACACATATATACATAACTTCTAGTTCCTGAATAGTTATTCTAACCATAGAGTGAAATACTGTATTTCTCAGTTCCAGATACGTGTGATTAAACATATTGAGATTTTGTACATCCACTGTTATCTGTAGGTTGCTGCACACATGTATAAGATAAACTGTGGCAAAATATTGTTGAAACTGCTTATTTTTCTCAAGAAATTTCAAGTTAATCATAATATGTTCTCTAAAAATATATTTTATTCAATGAAATCTTGATCATTTACTTCTTTGCACAAAATTTTTACAAAATGATCAATATGTTATTGTTCTTTTACTTGTAACCCCCACTTGAAATTAAATTGTGCCACTGAACTAGAATGTAGATATTTGACACCTACATGTTGGCATAAATGTTTCACCTACAAATGTTATCGAGGAGTTAAGTTGAGGTAAACAACTCCTTACATTTTTCACCATTCTTTCATTTCTCTACAAATAGGGGGGGCCAAACCTGGAAAACATGGTTAGGATTAGAAATGAATGTTTAATTCAACTCTTTTCCTTTTCATGGTTCAGGGTTTCCATGCATGCAGTCCAACACGAACCAAAACACCAGGCACACGTTATCTCACACACTGATTATAAAACTAAAATCTCTAAATTTATGACATGTTTTGTGGTGAGACTGGGCCGTGAAGGTAACAGTATGAACCAACTCAGGCGTGAATGTGTAACTACAGAGAAAAGCCTGACCAGTAAAGTCTGCCTGCTTTATGCTGGTTTTTAAAGTGAAATAAAGGATAAAGATAAATTCTACGGAACAACAACAATGATTAGATTAAATTCAGTTAAAATTTTCTGTTCACAAAAAGCAAATCTTCCCTCTCACACACATAAATGCAGCTTTGTTCTCTAACTTCTCCATCAGTTACTTCCAGAGGTGTAGAGATGTTTGACATCTGCATTATAAAAACATGACACTGTATTTCTTCAACCTTTTAGTTGCTTGAAGATTTAGACTAAAATAAAAATAAAAATAAAATAGTCAACATTTTGGACTACAGCAGAACATTACAAAAAAGTCTGAAATGTCCCCAAAAAGTTACAATTTCTGGGTCAAACTGGTGTCGTTTTGCTAATTTTAAGCTCAACTTGTGTCTTTGCAGACGTTATATACAGTACTACAAAAATGTCTTGCCTCCATGTTGTGCACATGTTTATCAAACTGTTCAGGAACGAGAAAAGTGAAGTGGAAAGAGGAAATAAGTGAAGTTTAACCACAATGTTGCATAATAAGGAACAGAAAAAGGAAGGTGCAGTTTTCTGGTATGTACATATTCATGGCATTTACCAAAAGAATAAAGTTGTGTTTGGTTTTTACCCATTTTTATTGTTTTACCTGCTATGTGATTTCTTTCTTTTTTTCTTTTATTTTGCTTTAATGAAAAGTTTTTTTTCTTGCAGCCTCTTCCCTTAATAGTTAAAATACTCATACTTCTGCATGCTGGTTGTGAGAAATACTAAATGAAGTTTAGAATATTTCAGGCTCTCTTCTACTGGTCCCATTAACTGGTGCGAGAGCGTGAGGAAAGGCCAGAGGCCTGACGGGCCTGCGGTTGGGTGGGGCGGCAGTATGACTGTGCAGGGGTTGAGGGCACAGAGAAGGCAGAGTCTGCTCAGCTGAGAGCAATGTCTCACCAAGGTATCAGAATTTCTTCATTAACGAAGACACACAGACATCAGAGGGACGGGGTTGGGGTTCTGGGGCGGCCGAGGTGGGCGGTCTGCAAACACACCTCCTCGCAGCTGCACTGACTCGCTGTTCCAGACTTGATGACTTGTTTTTTTGGCAGCGGCCGCTCGTAAATCACCCACAAGGCCTTGCACAATGTGACTCACCATTACAATCGTGGAGTTTGTGGAGGCCGCTTTGCTTCTCCGTCTTATTCCGAAAGACTGCTTGGGTGGATTATTCCTGGAAGCGGAGGAGGGATACGTGAGGGAGATGCAAGAACAAAGATGGGAGGATGTCAGTGTCGTGGTACACGGGGGAATGAAAACTCCAACCTAACTCCTGTTGTTGCCTACTAAGACCAACAACTAGTGTCGAATTTACACAACATCGCCCCATCTGTTATTTAGATTTACTCCACACCTGGGTGGTGGGCACACTCTGTAAAGCGTATTTAAAACACACACTTCCAGGGGTGGAGAGGAGACCAGTGTGCAAAGTCAAACTCCAATTGTCAATTAGCGAAGGCCAACAGTGGCTGCAGGTTGGGGTGTACAGAGCAGATCAACCATCTTAGAAAACAAAGGCTTCAGTCAGCATAAGGTACTCAGATCAACACACACACACACACACACACCGTAACTGGGAGGGCAGGGATGGCCGTGGGCCCAGCAGGACCTGTTTACCGCTCCAGACTGAGCAAAGACCATCAGCAAACATCCTCCTCCATGAAATCTGGACAACGGCTCATAAACACACACAAAGAACACACACAAAAACACACACAAAAACACACACACTGATAAACAAGAGCTCCTTGACTTTTAGTTGTGGCTTCTGTCTACCAGACAAAATAAACCCAACATCAGGGTTACGATCCATCCACTTAAAGAGGTATTACGTAACTTTCTAACCTTAAATCTCCACGTTCTGGACTCGTCTGATGGAACAGTCCATCTATTGCTGCCCAGCAGCATCCCGAGGCTGAGAAAACCAAACCGCGTCATGCTAGAGAGAGAGAGGGACGGAGCAAGAGATAAGACAAGAGTCAAGATTAGTCTTTTACCGTCTGGAGAGATCTCACAGTACAAGTGGGATGCAGGACGGATGCTGGATTAGCCTGCAAAAGTTCTGTAGTTGTCTTTAATGTAGCTTAGATTGTACACATAGTTATTCCAATCTAATCCACTTTATTTATGTAGCACATTATAAATTCAAATTGATTTATAAAGCACTTTTCATACAGTGAAGTAACACAAAGTGATTTACATAAAAACATACAACAACTAACAATCCTGAAAACATCCACCTGATCATAATCTCACTCACCTTCATTTATGCACACACAACATGCATTCAACCCCCCCTCCCCCACCCCCACCCTTCTGTCTCTTAAAATGAACAACTGAACATGAATTAAAAGAAATCTAAATTAAAAGAAATCTGGCTTGACACTGCAGTGTAGAAACGATATTTTGGGGATCCGTTCACACCAGGAGCCGCCCCCCCACCCCCCAACCACAGAGTTTCACTACATGAAACCACCCAGACCAGGAGAGATAGAGGTCACCCACCCTGGTGTAGCCCCTGGTGTGAGGGATTCCCCATGAGGAAAACCACTGGAGTTTATGGTAAACAATATAAGATCAAATAAAAGCGAAGGTATAAAATAAAAATAAAGGAGAAATAAAAACATGCACTTGAGTAAAACAGTACAATAAAAACAGTAAATAAATAAATAAATAAATAAATAAAAATAAAATAATTTTTTTAAATGTTATTAAAATAAATATGAAATACATAAAAAATAAAAATTCTGTAAAAATTCAGCTAAGCTAAAAAGATGGGTCTTGAACTTCTTCTTTAAGACATCAACAGTCTCTGTGGCCCTGAGGCCCTCTGGCAGGCTCTTCCACAGTCTAGGGCCATAGTGGTAGAATGAGGCCTCCCCAAAGGTTTTGGTTCTGACTTTGGGAAACAACTAAAAGGCCCGTACCAGAGGACTTCAGGGTCCGCGAGGGTTTGTAATCTAAAAGGATGTCGGATAAATAAGAAGGCCCAAGACCATTAAGACATTTATAAACCATTAAAAGAATCTTAAAATCAACCCTGAAACGCATGGCGAGCCAAAGCAGCGATTCTAAAGCTGGTGTAATGTGTTCCCGCCGTCTGGTCCTCGTCAGAACTCGTGTCGCTGAGTTCTGGAGTAGCTGTAAACCAGAAAAAACCAATGATTGATGATACACAAAGATATTCCACACACAGACAGATATTCTGAACCCCTAAAGACATTAAAAGACTAACAACAACAACAAAAAATACACTCAAATGTGGAAGACTAAAATATAAATATAAATAATATTAAATATATTCCTCCTGAACGGCTGTAGCTCAGAAGGAAGAGCAGTCGTCAGCCACCCGGAAAGTTGGTGGTTTGATTCCTGGTTTCCCCTGACTATGTCGAAGTGTCCATGGGCAAGACACTGTTGCCACGTTGCCTCCCGATGTGCCCATCGGGGTAGGAATGTATGTAGTAGCACTCAGTATTTATCAATATGCATGAATGTGTGTGAATGGGTGAATGTGACATGTAGTGTCAAAGTGCTTTGAGTGGTCATGTGACTAGCAAAGCGCTATACAAGTACAGACCATTTACCCTTTATCTAAAAGCAATTAAATGTTAAATGTTACTTAATATGGAAATAAGATGTAATTCACGCTCAATTGATTATAATGATAATAACAATAATAAGTTTACATAAGGTATATATGTGAATATTGCATAAGAAAAGCGTAGTTTTATATTAAACAATAAGTTGTACTAGTTGTTAAAAGATACAGAAATGTAATGTATGGAACTGAATTTGATAAAAACTACTATTTCAAAAAGGGATTTTTTTTTATTATTGCATTTTTTTGAAGTGTAAAAAAGTAATTATTTATTCTTCATTTCATTAATGAATTTTTAAAAAACAGCATTTAAACTTTGTTGTTTAATCACTTTGTTCTGTAAGAGATGTGCAGTCGTGAAGCTTCCCCTGTGTGATGAGCAGAGTTGAGTATGTGGGTTGAGTTCATGAAAAGCTTCTCTGCCATCATCAGAAAGCTTATTCTGCTATTCACACTTTGAACCAGGGGATTTATTACAGCACATTGAAAACTGGTTTATCGGCTGTGATGCAGGAACATCAACCTTCTTGAGTCCAAACTTACTGAATGTTGAGGCGTTGGGAAAAATAAAAATTGGTCTTGTGGTCTGAAGAATCAAAATGTTCATTCTTTTATTAAATTGCAAGTGTTGCGTCCTCCATGTTAAATAAATCTTAAGAGAACTGTTATAGGAAGACGATCCCAAACCACATCATGCATGTTTTATGTTAATATGGTCAAATAAGTTGTGTGCTAAACTACTAAAAGTCTTCCAAATGATAGGAAATAAATAGAAACATAAAAGCATACAGAAAATATGGTGGAAATGCAGCAGTTTGAATGTTTGGTGCAGAGAAGATCTCTTTGTTATACACTGTTGCTTTGGCTTATCCTTTAAGCTAAGTTTATGCTAGGTGATCCCAACCTCGTGAATGCTAGCATGTCGCAAAACTGAGGTCACAACATCTGGTGTGTAAAGTGTTTTGGTATCACTTTGGTAATAGATTTTGCAACCTGACACAGGCTAGTGGCATTTTTTGCTTCCATTGTGCTCATTGCATTGATTTCGTTTCATGCTAGCCGTGATGTTAGCGCAGCACCATAGACATTTATATCAGTGCTAGGGCTCAGCAGATCGATCATAATATTGACGGTATTGATACCAAGGCTAGTATCGGTATCATTCGACACCAGTGTGATCAGATCGATACTTTTCTTGTAGAGGACTTTGGGGGCAAAAAGCTAAAGAATGTGAATTTCTTACTTAAGTAGAAGTAAAATACCCATGTAGAAAAACAACTTCATTAAAAGTAAAAGTTAATAGCACAGGCTCTGAAATGTACTCAGAAGTAATTTTAAAAGTAAAAAGTATTTCTATTGCATGATTCACTGGCTGCAAAGTTATAAATACAGTCATCATTTATATGAATTTTAATTTAGCAATAACCACTACCTGCCTAGTATCCTCATGTACTTCATCATATACCTGCCTAGTATCCTCATAGA